>VFFE01006735.1:1060196-1295196 GCA_008921705.1 Burhinus oedicnemus | reverse complement strand
TGGGCTAAGGCGTGTCAAATAGTGATATGGATAAAGAAACCCAGCATTTTAAACTGTCAGAGCTCGGAGCATAGCTAGCCTCGGAACAAATTAATCACATATTGTCAACGCAAAGTTGCATCAAATTAACACATCGGATTCCAGCATATTAATGTGAGAATGCTTTCACCTGATTATTACTGCAAACCATTGCCACTCTCTGACTGCAAAGATATAATTAAATTGCTAAATAGAAAGTGCATATAATATCTCTGCATGCATTTAGGATGCATGAGCTGAAAAGATCACATCCTAGGAAGTGACAGTTTCTATTTGTAGGAAAACTTTACTTTTTTTTCCTCTCTCTTATTTACTTGGGAGTACTAGAGTATGAAATTAGAAAAGTTAGTAATGTTGCTTGCACTCCATACAACTTAGGTGAAACACAGGTTTAATTTTACTGATTTGCTGTGTTGCCTGTGAGTACATAATTATCTTCGCTCTTCTCCATACTTTCTTGGGAGCAAGGAGAGGGAAGAAGAAACACTTGAGTTTTGAAAGAAGAATATGAAAAAGCAGATGTTAATACCTTACTAAAGATGCTGTTGATTAATCTTAGGTTGCTGGTTGATTTGTTTCAAATCAAACCGCACTTATGTCCTGGTTTGAGGTAAAACAGGACCAATTTTGTCCGGTAACTTTACTTTTTAGCTAGGCCTCTTCTAATCGCTTGAGATCAGATAGTGTTTAAATTGGATACAGGTTTATTACATGTGCTGTGTCTGGTGACGTGTCTTTGCTTATGACTTTCATACTTGCAAAACTGTCTTGCTGTTGTGCATTCATCACAGAGTGCTCGCTTTAGTTCATCTACTGATGGACGAAAGGCGGTGCTGTAACAAAAACGAATGTATTTTTTATTATTACTTAAAGTATTTTACAAAGAATAACGAAATAAGTAATCGGCTCAGAGTTTCCAGCTCGTCGCTCTGCGCCCTTTCACCTTCACCAGGTGAAGAGCGATGCTGTGCCCTCTGCCTGCCCCCTCCCGTCACCCCACGCCTCCTCTCGCCCAACCTCTTCCGATTCTTCCCGCAGCCTTCGTGTATCAATGTCTCATCCCTTCAATCCTTACATGAACCGTTTTCAAAAAGATTGTGTTTAAGCTTGGTTGTAAGTGCCTTTTATAAAATGCTTTTCTCGACAAAGGTCCTTTCTGTAAACTGGCACGCTCCTCTAAAGAGGGTGTGAGCATTGGAGAAATTTTGAAGTTTAGGAAATGTATGAATAAAGTAGTGTGGCGTGCTATATTTAGTAAGGATGCATGTCAAACACTAAATTCTTCCTGTAGCAATGAAGAAAAAATCTCATGCTTGATGTAGTGAAAGCCGCGTTGTAAGAGACTGAAATTACTGTGTGGCTCCAACAGGGCTACATCCTTCAGAGTCGTCCCTGCGTGGATGGCATCATGACATCCCTCCTGCTTCCACTCACGTGGACTGTAGGCACCGACAAAAGAAAGTTTTAAATACCTTTTGCATCTTTAAAAGGTCATTTGTCACTAACTGGTTCTCTAAGCCCTGAACGCCTTATGGGGAGGTTAAGCCTGACCTGGGTTTTGGTCGCCTTACCTGGTACTTTCTTCGATTAAGGAGTGACAAGTTGAAGGTGCACTTTACGTGTAAGGTACAGGCCTTCATTTTTGCGGGAGAAATCATAATTCTGCTTGAATATTTTAATTTCAACAAATGCCCTGAAGTGAAGACCACTGTGAGTCCAACTGGGAGCTCATTACAGGGTTCTGACCTTGCCTGGAGTCAGCAGAGGACCTGAGAGTTCGGCAGGAGTTCTTCTGAAACATCCGAACTCCTTTTCTTAGCATGAAATCTTCCTTTAAAAAAAGTTGAAAAGGAGGGAAAACAGCCAGTACGATGAAACGTACAGGAAAATTTTAATGAATGGCCAGTTTGGTGATGCATTTAAAGAAAATGCATTTTTTAGGCCATGGTTGTTTAAAGCAAGCTTAATTAGAGTTAAAAGAATTTTAAAGTAGTTTTTATAATGCACTTGTTAATCTTTTGGCTGAATCATATTGCATTTTATTCTGTCTAATTGATTTTTAGCAATTTACTAATGTCGTTATCCTTCCCTTAATTACAGATCAAACCAAATGAAAAACGTATTCACAAGCTAAGGTTCTTAACAGCCAAAGAAATACGGATATGTTTTATTAGCAAATGTTTTTAATGTCTGCTCTTTGCAGGAGGATTGGATGTGTACATTTAACAGATGTGTTTATTGTGAGAAAAATTTCTGTGGGAGATAAGTATTTTTTTTTATTTTCTCAGAGGATAGTCTTTTACACTGTGCCTTTGCTCTGACCTTTGTACTTGAAAAATAATTTTCCAACATTGACACTAATTACAGAGTAAGGACTCTTTTATGGGTCTGTTTAAGCACCATAATATCACTAACCAAAGAATTCTGGTTTTGTAGTTAAACATTAAATATAAATGGAGTGGTAATTGTTTTATTCTTGTTTCCATTATAAATTTAGATTTTATAATATTATTATTTATTTATCTAAGGTTTTATTAAATATTCCCCACTTAGAATTTGTAAAGGCAATATAATGGTCTGGATTTTTCCATGTAAGATGCCATTATTTGCCTATCTGAAACAAATAGGAAAAAAAATTCTCATTAGCTGCTTAATACGAGTAAAGCTTTCATTTAAGATGAGGAAAATCGATTCATTAACAGCAAGAGTTTCTCATCTCTCTGTGGAGAGTGTATTTATTATGCCTTAGGCTGGTACGGGCCTAAGTCCTGGGGAAAAAAAATGTTGAAAACACTTTATGTTAGAAAGTGCTGTGAAGCCCTCTTAGCGTGTCTCGCATTCCGGGGGGAGGGCGGGGGGTTGGCAGCGTCATCTGCAGGAGGACAGCTTTTGATCCTGCATCCATTAACCTGGCTTGAACTGGCCCGTCACAGCATTCTCACGGGCACTATTTTAAGGGCTGAAGCTTCCTAAGGTTGAACTTTTCTATAATCTTTTTAAAGGTACCACCTCAATGGCACGTGGCTGTCGAGGCCAAGTAGGAGAGCGCCTTTTTTTTAAACTGGTATTTTGTGGTGGATGAAAAAGTGGTGTACCGGCACGGGGTTTCAGGGACAGAGGTGTAATGGTGGAGTTAAAAAGTCAATATTATTAGTCCTGGGCTTCTTTCCCCAATATTGTGGTCATCTGGAATGCTGATATAGATTCCCTACCACATAGGGAATGCATTTATTTCTTTTTTTAAGTAATTGATTTAAATGGCTTTTGGCTCAGAAGGACCTCAAGCAAGAAGCCAGCCTTTGCATGATGTCGGCTGGGGTCGCACCTCCTGTCGTACGCTACCGGCGCTTTCTGAAGGCGCGCTTGCAGGGAGAAACGTAGCCTTAGTGCTGAATGGAAGCAGTTGGGAGTGGGAAGAAAGGTCTTTTCTGTGTCCAGATAAAAGTGTAAGGAAAATTTATGGAGATAAGGTATAATTATCAGAGAGATTTTAGGCATACTGAAATTTAGGCCAGTCTTCTGAAAAGTATCATGAGGCTGTTAATTCTGCAGAAAGCCGGCATCCAGGTTTTTTCTCAACTCAAAAGACTTTGAGTCATTTGTGTTGTTTCAGAATGTATACTATGTGCTGTGCAAAATATATTTATAAAAGTAATTTTGTGGGCACAATAATAGGGAAAGCTCCTTAATTAGAAGAACAATGTAGAATTTCAGTGCACATTTATATGTAATGTAAATATTATTTTCCAAAAGGAATGGTGTAAAATTCTCACAGCCAGTCAATTCTTTCTGCAGTCGTACTGCTAGTAAAAACAGAGAGACAAGTCAGCCACAGAAAATCTGTTAGGCTGCTCTCGGTACAGTTAATTGGAACTTCAAATTTCTTGAAAGGATAAATCCACAATCTGAACTTGTGTTGCAGGTTTGAGGAATTTTTTTTTTATTTTTTTTTTTCACTGCTAGGAAAAGGTAGAATTAAGTCTCAGGTCTGGCAATTCTTTATTCTATGCTCTAAGATAATTTTTCTCAGTTGCCTTGCTCGTGGTTACCCTCTCGGTGCTGGGAGGCAGCGTGTCCCCCCGTGCTGCCCGGCCCGCGCTGCTGCGGCAGCGGCTGCTGCTGCTGCTGCGGGAGGGATGCTGCCCGAGGAGCTCGGGAGCGGGCTCGGCAGCGCTGGATGCAATTTGGCAGTTGACCCGTGTTGCAGGGTAGCCCTGTTTCTTAAACTCTGAAGAGAAGTCGTCAAAGTGAAGGAGGCGGCTGAGACATCCCTCACTGAAGGGGTTTAGTATTATCGTGGAGCTGGATTCTGTTCTTGTTGCAAGAAGAGAAAATAGTTTTATTTAACAGAGTACTAAGGCATTTATTCTTTTGTTAATCAGTTTTTGCAGTACAAAAAGTTTGACCGTATTGCTGGAAGTGCAATTGTTTAAATTTAGTTTGATTAAATGAATATACCTCACTGACAAGTAATATAACCAAGTCAAATTCTACATAATTTTTCTTGGAGTAATCCAGCCCTAGGGTTATTTATCGCGGGTCATTTTCTCCAGGCTGCGATTTTAATCCCATGACTCTTTGCTCATCGTAACAAGGTCGGAGGGAATACGGTGCAGGTTAGTGTCGTGCATCGCGAGCAGCTCTGCAGTTCTCGTGGAGGTTCGCAGTCGGAGCTGCGGGCAGACCTGGGCATGGTGCCGTGGGCACGGTGCCTCCGACGGTGCCCTGGTGGCCCCAGTGACGTCCCCGTCCAAGCAGGGTGTGACGTGTTCATTGAGCACTGCCGGAAAATGCAAATATCTTCCCGAGTACAAGGGAGCTTCGGTTTAAGGGGCAAGTTTAGTGACTGGTGCTGAGAAAGAAATCACCTGGTAGAGGAAATAAAATCCCGTCTTCCTGAGCAGCCTGACTGCAACATCGTTTTCCGTCTCTCTGATGGTTTTTAAATTGAGGGAGGAAAAAGCTGTTGTGATAGTGTCACTAAACACTGCAGAACATATTTCCATATAAAAACCCTCCTAGATAGGAAATTCCAGTTCATAATAATTTGGAGAAAAACCTGTAGTAAAACTTGAGCATATTAACTATTAAGAGTTTAATTTGAGCTCTGGGGGAAATGATGTATCTAGATAGGCACAGTAAAAATGATGAGATTTCAGGCAGGTTTTACAGATGATTTTCTCTTTCTTTTTAAGAATAATTGAGTTGTTTTAATGATAAGCCTTGCTTGGCTTCTTTGAATGGACTGCGTGTAATTAGTTGTAGCTTCAAGTTTGAAATGTTTTGACAGAAAACGTATCATTTAGCTCGTAAATTTTTTCTAGCATCTGCCTTTAATATTTGTTCATTTTCTGCAACATACAACTTTGCTACTTCAGGTCAAATTCCAGCTACGGCTCTGTTTTCTTTGTTACCTCGATTGTTTCCTTCAGGGTGAGGGAGAATAATTACACAGAACATCTTTCCCAAGCAGCTGGAGTCAAATTCCAGCTGACTGCAGCACCTGTGAGGACGTGGCGCTGCCCGGGGCTGCGCGGTGCCGTGCCAGCCGGGCTGCGCGGTGACGCCGCGCGCCGGAGCGCACAGGCGCGTCCTCGCACCGCTCCTGCCCTTCTGTGAGCTTCAGATGGCAAGAATGCCAGTGAATGCAAAGTGTCTGGTTTAGACTAATTAGAGGGATGATTTGTGAAACGCCGGCTATTTATTTAATTAATCACCAGCACAAAGCTATAAAACCCATATTTTAAAAATCCCTGTTAGTTTGCCATGTGGTTAATAGATTGTGGCACATTAAAAAGTGACACGGTGATGTATTAAAAATGTTCCACCTAAGGTTGGCTAATGTCCTCGAGGAACTTAAGCTGTCTGCTTTATGCAACAGAAGCAGAGGATCAGAGGCTGATCTCTTTAAGGACTGAATATTTCTGAAAACATTTATCTTTTGTATAGCATCTGTTCATTAAAATATATTGTGGAGTATTTCTTAACGTACAAATAATGTCTATGGTGTAGTTTTAATTATAAGTTTTTTGTTGCATTTTGTTGTTACAAAGAATAACTCTATTCCTCAGTATTACATTGTAATGTTTATTACTAAGTAAAATATAAATAATTCTTCTAAAGTAGGCCATTCCTTCTCTTCGCTACATGGAAACTAGGGACAGTTTCCTGTAACGGATGCATTTTTGTCGCAGCTATAGCAGTTGTATTTCGATAAATCCAAATATGTGTTTTCATTCTCCGGCAGCACTGTTGGGACTGAACAGATAAGGGCTTCACATCCACGGGTAGTTCGGTGCCGTCGCCGTCAGTGGGAAGTCCAGCCCTCTGGAAAAAGGCAGCTCCGGCTGCGTGTGGCTTCAGCGGCGCTGCGGAGAGCGCTGCGGGGAGCGCATGGGCAGGGCGCTGCAGGTGCTCTGCTCCCTGGCCATTTGATGTTTGAGCACGACAGGAGGAAGGATGGACTGGGTCCATTTGTCCTAAAACTGGTACCTAAGGGAAAGTAAATGAGCCCCGGCTGCAGAGGGGACGGACTCGGGGCTTCTCCCTCTGTTCCAAATAAGATTTGTCAGAAAAAAGTAATAAGAAGAAATCATATTCATAGCACTTCAAGTAAAACGGTTTTTAATTTAAAGTGAGTTGTATAAATGAATGCGTGTTAACATGATTGAAATCTGCCGTTATGAGAATTATATGTCTTACTCTTTGCTCAGGACTTACCTAGTTTTACTAATTGTGGGAGTGAATGCCAAGAAAGAACAGGCAGTAATTTGGGATACTTGATTACGTGGTTATATATGTGAATCATAGTTTTGAGGTGCATATAAAAATTCGTTCAGGTGGAAGCGTGGAAGGAAACTGTCCAGCTCTGGAGGTGATGTTTCTCAGCTGTGTGTTGTATAATTAACTGGTACATTAGGAGGGGGGCTAGAATAAAACATGAGCATGTTAATGCAGCCTGGAGCTGATGTTGTAGTGATCATCGCAATGCAGATAACACATTTCTCATAACTGCTGCTGCCTACTGGAGCCTTTGAAACATCTGGACCTTTAATTGAAAAATAGTGTGGTGCTGTACAAAGCAGACATGCTAAGTGAAGCCAACAATTTAGAATAAAAAATAATAGTGTGTTATTTACCTTGTAGTTAAATATTCATACTTTGTTATGCTTTGTATAACAGGAAATTACTGGGTTAAATTTTTATGAATAGTGACAGTGTGAATAAGATAAATTAAGTATTTAACAATGTTAATGGAATTTCACATTGTGATCTGCTAACTCTGCAGCTCAAGCTAGGATGATGCAAAGGAGAATCCACTCCTCAGAAAGGAGCAACTTTGAAGCTTCATTGAGAAACTGTGAGGACTGGCCGGCGTGCCGAACGCAGCCTGGTCGCCCGCTACCGCTCTGCAGTCCCTTCTCCCAGTGGCCTCACTGGTGGTATTTTCCATAAATGACTTAAGAATAACAAAAGTGATCATATGGCCATAGTAATGAAAAATATCAGTACTGGCTTAACCACCTGATGAAGTAAATATCATTCCTATTTTGCCGTACTAGGGTATAGTATGGTGCGTTGGAGAATAAAAGGGGTAGAGCTACCCCGGATTTTCATACGGACACGGAGAGTTAGCGTTATGCCTCTGAATATTAGTGTAATACACAACTGAACAGGCGTTTGCTCCAGATCTGTTATAATACTGTGCAAATAAAAAGAGCAGACTATGTTATAAATATTTAACCATCGTGTTATGTTAGACGCTGTTCTACTCACCGCACAGAACCCGCCAGTTGCAGCCACACGTTTCGCTGCTGGGTAGTGTGGGGCTCGGGCGCTACGGCTGATAAACGTGTTCGTCATCCTGCTTTGCTGCCAGTGTGTTTGCGCTGAACCATATGCCGGCAGTGCCATTATAGCGCGCTGCAGTGTGAGGGTTTGTGCCACACGCTTATTGAAAGCTTTTAAGAAAAACCAACTTTTTTTTTTTTTATTTTAGATGACCCTTTTTCTTCTCAGCCCCTCAAAAGCTGTTTTGCTTACGGGTGACTATGACTGACTGGTTTATTCCCACTTATTTTGGATGAAGAAATAATTGCTCTAAATTATTATATTTTTTTTTTAAGTCAAGCTTAGAAAACGATGCTTTTCCATGGTTGTCTTAGAAAAATGCAGTCCTTCATATTGCCGTAACCACCTGTGCTCTAATCTGTTAGAACTTTTGTTTGTGTTGTAAATGCTGAGTTAACAGATTTCCATTTTTTCCCTTTCATGTATCTTCTGTATGTTGTTTAAATCCCTATGTGAGTAAGTTCTGTTCAGGAGGCGACTGCTGGATCGCATGGTATATTAAATACCCTGTCACCTAAAACAAAAAACATTTCACCAAGTTTAGAAGTGAGAGGACATTTTACATTTGGGAAAGAAAAAGTATTTGTTTCCATTTTGTGTAATGTTTAGCATTGTTTGCTGGGAGGTGAGTCAATGACTTAAATTAATTATAATTACTGAAGAGACATATACTGATTGAGCAAATAAAGTAGTAAGCTCATTCGTGCCAAGGCCATCTAATTAAATGCTAACTTTGGATAAGCTAGATGTGCATGAAAGATTAATTTTAAGAGGTTTTTATGACTCCCACTAAATAATGATTCAGTAAAATCTTTGCATTATATCATTAGAACATCTAATCTTAAAGTGATATAACACTTAGTCACAGAACTCTGTTGTACAGGAAGATGCAGTAAATTATTATTGTTGAAAATTAATCACTTTTTCTCTGAGAAATGTTTATGGACTTTGTTTTAATTTTCTACTGCAGTGTGCAGCGAAGCAAATCAGAAGTGAGAAGGGTAGAGCGTACACATTTTTCTCAGTGCCTGGTTCATTAGCTCCCCGTTACGCAGGCACTTCCGAAGTGTGCTGAAGAGTAACTTGTCCGAGGGATGGACAGACCGCACCGAACTTCCTGTGTCATGTAAAGGAATACTAGTGCCCCCACAGTAATCTATTCCAGATACACATCATCTGGTATTGGAGGGAGGTAGATATTTTCTCATGCACTTTGATTAAAAAATTATTTTCATTCTTAGGCTTCTTGTGTCGCAAGTATTTATAGAGTTTAAATATGTATTTATTTATTTTTCAATTTAACATACTGTGTTTATATTTAAAGCATATTAATTTTATTACAGAACATTATTTAATGGTATAGATATTTCTAAAATTATATGTAGCCAATGAAGATCATTCTACACACAGTTTTCCCGTCATAGTTGTAGTGACCAGTATTTATATAATTAAACACCACGGCTCGCAAATACAATCCTAGAAAATCCATGAAAATTCATCATTTGAGCTGCCTGTCATATCCTTCACTCGTGCTCTTGTGTCTAGAAGGACCAGCAACATACGTATGTGCTGGTGTTGCTGCTTATGTTCTTGTAATTAGCCCGACTACTGTTATATATCACCAAATATTACTGTGCTAGTTTGTGGCTGTCTGTATTTTAGACAACACGAGAAGCATGGATTCATAGGAGCAGTAGTCTTAAATACCAAGTTATTCTTTAAGAAGAAATTTGTTTATTAGTGGGAGTAACGTTCCTAAGCTCAGCCACTGCTTATTATCAAAGTGCATAAATATACATTGATCTTCTTAATTTAAATTATAAAAAACAGAGAGGAGAAAGTTTGTGAATTCAGCAGACTGTACTTTTCAGCAATGTCAACTAATGGACATAATTCTGTGCAGCTCTTGAATAGCAGCAGCAAAGAATAGCTGTAATGTGCCAAAGAACTACGATGTGCCAACCACCGAGAATTCTGATGACAGCCATAGAGAAAACAGAAATACAAAGGAATCAAGTGATTTGTGTATGTGCACCCCACATTATCAATAATTTGGGAAGTAGTATCCCTGGCTTTTCGCCTCTTCAAGCCTGTGCACACCGCACAGCGCCACGTCTCCTCCAGTGAGTTGCAGATGATGAAACATCATCTTTGCTTTGAGTGAGATGAAAATGCACTGGAAAGAGCGAAGGGAAATTTTCATAAGATCAGACTGTAGGAGAGCACTAGGTAGCCTTGAGAGAACCCATTAATAAAAATACTAAGAAAATTTTCTGTGATCTATTGTATGTTTTCTGTATATCCAGTTACTCCTTGCTTCCTTAAAGGATTGGTGGAATATAACATTTCTAACAATAAAGGCTTAATGGAATCAGATTTGTGATTTCCTAGAAAATTAACGAGATATTTTGTCAATTTTATTCCAGACTTCATTTGTCAGAATATACAGTGTCCAGTGACAAGCTAAAAGAATTTTTTGACAAATTAACTATGCCACAGGTGACAGATCAGGAAAATGTTAATTTAACAGCCCCTTTATGCTTCCCAGATTTATTGGAGGCTATTAAGGAAACTCCAAATGGTAAGGCCCCTGGCCCTGAATAGATTTTCCATTGAATTTTATACAGAATCTATTAATAAAGTTTGATGCTGCCTTTTTGAATATAGGTAATTGTACTTTATCTTCTGGGTCTCCTCAGCACTGATAGTTGGAATACAATTTTTAGTTGGGAGAAGAAAGTAATTATGCTTCCAGTAGTGTGTGTGATCTGGTTCTGAGTGATTCCTCCCGAAGAAGTGACTACAAGCACCGTACAAACCCCACGAGTTATTACTAGTTAAATCCAGCGTGGCTAGGTCTTTGGCTCTCGGCCACTGAGACTAGTAATTGGATGCCTTTTATTCAGTCCCACCACCTACAAATCCTTGCCTAATAAGCTTTGCACAGGTGAGTAATTGAGCTCTGTGGGACTTCCTACCCAATTAATATTTTGCAGGACCAGACTAAGAATATGGATTCATTCTGTCCCGTAGACAGGTACCTGGTGGTTTGGATTTCTGATGCTGGTTCAGAACCAGTATCATTAATTTGCAATAAACACGGTGGAGATTTCCTCCAGACCCCTTGACTTGGCGATTGATCAGTCTAAGCCTTGACCCGCGTGTTTATAGGCCACGCTGATGTTTTCTACCTAACGTGACACTGAATGTTCTCATTATTAATAGAAAGTCTAATCGGCTTCCAAATCTCAGGTTTCAGCCTCTCTAATATCTTATGGCAATCAGTTTTACAGCACTTTTAATTGATAAAAATATTTCACTTGCTTCTTAAGAGATCTTGAGCGTAATAGGGATGCTTTGGAGCCGTTTCCCAGTGCTGCTGCTGTGGGTGTTGCTCCCCCTGCTCAATGAGCAACTGGAACCCTAACGCGTGTCCGAATTACCCTGGTTGAAGTCACCTGTCACCCTGGTGTTCCTGCCGAGTGTCTGGGAGTAAGAGAACAAGGACATCGGTAATGGAGGGAGTTTGGACAAGCAAGATGGTAAAAATAGACCGGAGGAGGTAGAGGAGATTTAGAGATAGGGAGGAACAAAGAAAAGTTTATCTAAAAAACAACAAATACAACGCAACAGCACAGTGTAGGGCAAAGAAGAGAGAGAAGCACTGGGAAAGGAAGTACAAGGAGAGTTACCGTCTTATTTGTGGTAATAGTGAGGTTGGGGTCCCTAGGATGTGTTTATTTTATAAATACATGTGTTTATTGGATTATGAGCTTATAAAACAGTCTGTACTTGTAGTGGTGGCTAATGGAATAATCTGGTCTTTTTGGTGATTTGTTACAGTTCTTGGCGCGTTTGTCCGTTCTGTGGTTTTATGCTTCTACATCAGTTGTAACCTTGGCGCCGACTCTCACATCTGGTTGTCAATTTTTCTTGGATTTTCCATTATCAGGACCAAGCATTACTTATGATTCTGCCATCCTTGGATTTAAACATGTAACTAACTTAGCATGCCAAGGCGTCACATTAATTTCCGTGATAACTGCTATTTACTCATTCAAATGCAAATGCCGTTGAAACAACAGGTCTCTCGTTCCGGCATGTATCTCCCGTCATGGCCGTGGCATGAGCGATGCTCACAGCCTTCTGCGTGGCCCTGCATCCCCTGGGAAAGACAGGGATAGACTTTGAGACTGGCAATTCATTACCTGATACCAGCTTAATTCCCCTTAAAAATAACTTCTGTAAGTAGGAAAGAAAGAAAGAAAGAAAGAAAGAAAACAAAACACCCCCTTATTTTTTCAGCAGTTGTATTTCTGTTGTGTTAATGATTTCCTTGGAGAGGTGAGGCTGTGGGTGTGGGTGGTATCTGGAGAATCCCAGGCACACCAGCTCACTAGCGCATCCAAAGGCTGGTTGAGGCTTATCCGAACGAGGTGATGGAATGTCCCGTATTCTGTTACAACATTTCCTTTTAAGGGAGTAAACCCAATTTCCTCTTACCTCCTCTTCCCGTGTTTTTAAGGTATCTGCACTATGAAAATGCTTTCTTAAAAAACAATTTCATTATATTTGGATGGATTTTAATAATACTTTTAGCTATGCTAGTATGAATAACTTTAATCTTTAAATTCCTATTATTTCTCTAATTTATAATCACACTGAAGGATCAAATGGTTTTTAACAATATATTGAAATTAGCACATGGCATTTAACTCCCTGTTTTATAGTCTCGTCATAGATTTATAGTACTGAATCCTTTTATTCTGTTACTTAGAATTCCGAGTGATTAATTCGAATAATACTTTCTTCTCTCAAGGCCCATATACGTATCGAGATAGATAGAGATATATAGTTACATCAGGGGTGCTTTTGAAGAGGGGATCAGGATGTACAATCTTTTGTCTGTTTAAAAGATTACTTGTTTAAAATGCAGTCCTACTTAAAGTAGATTAAACTTTTTTTTTCTTGTAATGCCAACTTTATGTATCTTTACGTTGCTA
This sequence comes from Burhinus oedicnemus, assembly GCA_008921705.1. Taxonomy (NCBI): domain Eukaryota; kingdom Metazoa; phylum Chordata; class Aves; order Charadriiformes; family Burhinidae; genus Burhinus; species Burhinus oedicnemus. Next base: position 1,282,303 of record VFFE01006735.1, on the reverse strand, counting down.
TGTATTTTATGTTTTATTTAATTGTTAATCTCCACAGTGCCAAATAGATTTTTTTTTTTTTTAAATACAGTAAGTTCCAATAAAACCCAATATTAGTTGATCCTTCTTGGTTGTCTTCAAATAGTTCAAAATAGTTTAAGGGCTCAGTTGTACGTGTGATTTTGTTCTTCTCTTGGCAAACCGAGGTCAAGCCTCAGGTTGATTTTTAAACATCGTCTTAACCTCTACACATGATGGACATTCATTTTCGCCACATTCTCTGTTTAGGTTGTGTTACTGGTTTGCTTTCCCTTGGATGAGCAGCCTGCGGTGTCCGTCCAACTGACCTGAGCTCAGTAACTCTCTCGGTCGTTGGTATCTGTAGGGTTCGAGTTCACGTCCTGCTGATTTCTGTCTGTAGAGCGCTGCCAGCTGTGGAAGGTTCTTCCTTCTCCTCCTTTCTGCAGGGACGTGCTGGCCAGGCTCATCTCCCCTCCTGTGCATGCGGAGAGTTCCCTGCCTTTATCCCGCTGCACAGCGGGTGAGTCCCCTGGCTCCTTCCCGCACAGGGGCAGGAAGGCAAAGGGAGAGGAGGAGGGTGGGGGGAGTCCAGAACTAACGCTGGAGGGCAACGAGAACACTGAAAAGCAAGTAGCACTGAGAGTCCTGGCCTGTTCCAGAACTGGAGTAACCAGTGAGGAGACCTAGGCTGCGTTGGTACCGCTGTGGCAGACGCCTCGCCCGTCCAGGTACCAGCTCCAGCAGCGCTAGCCGGAGGGACAGGGCACAGAAGGATGGTAGTTCTGCACCCAAGGGAGGTGGGCTTTGCAAGCAGTAGGAAAGGACTACAGAAGAAAGCAGAAATGCAAGGGTAATGCTTGTATTGAATGCTGATGGAAAAATGGTTTTGAAACACCCATCCCTGGAGGTGTTCAAGGCCAGGTTGGACGGGGCTTTGAGCAACCTGGTCTAGTGGGAGGTGTCCCTGCCCGTGGCAGGGGGGTTGGAACTAGATGGTCTTTAAGGTCCGTTCCAACCCAAGCCATTCTATGATTCTATAAATTTTTGTGTAGGCTTGTCAGTTCTCTCTTCCCCCTCATCCCACCCTTTTTGTACTTTTTTTTTTTTTCTTTTGATCCTGCAAGAACATGGGATCTTGCAGTGACGCTCATACTTTTTATGGAAATCTGTGAAATCATTGCCAAATATTTCATATCATTTTTACAGATATATTAAACAGCAGTAAAAGAATTGGATTTTAAACGTTCAAGCTTCTTCCAATTTTAAGTCATAGCAGTGTATTTTAATCTCTCTACTGAAAAGAATTCCATCCGTACCAGATTTTGTATTAGCTCTGTCATACTTTTTCTTTTATACATTCTAATGAAATATATTTTCTCGACAGGGTCATGTTGGTACAACGGCAACCAAAAAAATTGATGTCTACCTCCCACTGCACACAAGCCAAGACAAACTGCAGCCCATGACAGTTGTGACGATAGCAAATGCCAAGGTGCATGACCTGATTGGACTAATATGCTGGCAATATACAAGTGAGGGACGGGAACCAAAACTGAAGTAATGTTCTTTCTTTACTACCTCTTGATCTCTAATTTTCTCCTCTGCAGCCTTTTTGCATAATGAAATGCATTTCCATGTCAATGTTTTTATAGATAAATCTTAGAGAAACCACCTACACATTTATCAGTATTTCCTCTTGAGCAGTACACGTGCATCTATAGCTATTTCTCTTTCAATTAAACTACCGGGTACTGTATAACGATGAGCATATGAAACCATGGATTTGTAAATGAATCATAATTTTAAAATGCTCTATGTAAAAAATAATATAAATCTTACCTCTTTTGGTGTCACGGAGACATTTTTTATTTTACGTCCCATCTATTTTTTGGTCGTGTTCTTAATGGCTAAGACCACAAGCATGTCAAATAAAATCCAGAACTCATCTGTAACTCCCTCTATTGTTTGTTCTGAGAGAAGGTACCTGGATTCTGTTGCTTTTCTCTGCACAGTACCAGTTCCTCCTGCAGAGTGACGGAGAGAGGAATTACTGTACTGGGTGACCGTGTGTCTCGGAAGTCAGTTAGTGTTCTCCTGAACCCGTAGAACAGATTGTAGCCATAGTGAGGATGCCTGAAAGCAAGTCAGAATTCTGTCACAGAACTTCAGCATGATCACTTAACTTGCTTTCTGCTGTCATTTTGCTGACATAATAACTTTAATTCATTATACAGGTGTTAAAATATTTCCGGTTTTCTAAGAATTGATAGGTATAGGGGCTAAAGGTGCTTTTCTTTCCAGGTTATCATCCTAGAGATAGCACTAAAATAAAGATACGCAAATAAGGAGCCTGAAAACAAAATAAATACCAGTTTTCTTTGAAATTGTGAATGAAATTGCATTCTTTAATTCAAAAACATCCGTCATGCACTACTTTATCATTTCTACAAGACTTTGAGCTCTGTCACACCGGCTCTTTGCTGTAAAGAGCAGTGTCTGTGTTGTGCCCAGAAATTTCAGCTTCAGTTAGTCAATGGATTTTTCAGTATCTTTGGTAATCGTTGCTTACATCTTCATTGTGAAAGAGTTCTGCCCCTAAGATTTCTGTGACTCACTAATGGATTGGATTTGCCGCGCTGGAGAACTGGTGGTGTTCAGTAAGAGCCGTTACTTTATCGTGGTAGGTGACATAAGGTATATAAAACAGGTACTTCAGAGCCACTCATCTGAGCAACTTTGGTTTTAAAACAGTTCTGTAAAATACTTCAGTTTTTGCTGGGTCACAGAACACAAAATAAGAACTTAGAATAGTTTATTATGGAGTTATTAGTAACAGATACTAGTGGGTGACTGTTCTGGTGCAAAGAAGGTTAAACAGTTTTGGCTTTTTCTATAGGAGCCACTTTTCACTTTTTTGTTATTCCTGGAATATTGGATGAATGGGTTTGGGGTTTTTTTGTACTGAATTTTACAGGTTGCTCTTTCAGCATTTTTTGGAAGTGTTTGAGGACTTGGTAGTCTCCTCTCCTGTTGAAGCACAGTGGTAAGGGGGAAGGGGAGGTGCTGAGAGCTCACTGGACCTGCCTTTCTTTACAATTAGTTGATTCCTGTTCAGTAGATGTAGGACAACCTGGGAAAGCAGCCCCTCGTGAAAACGGTTTCATGGATATTGTTGCCTTGGATATAGGGTTTCCTTTAGCTCTTCTCAACAAACATATGAGATGTTTCAGAGGTTAAATACTTCAGTTTGATTTGTCATTTTTTTTAAACTGGAGAAGAAACATAAAATTATTTGCAGATGGTGCCATTTCATTTGCTGTTATTAATTTGTTTATTATATCGTAAGTTCAAAAAAATGTCCTTGTTTGATTAGCTTATTTTTTAATGAGTAAGACACCACTAATGTAAATCTTGGGACACACATATTTTTCAGGAGCATAGCAGACCTCAAATGGAACAGTGCCCGTGAGTAGAGGTGTTCCATGAAACTTCATTGCCCCTGGCAAAAGTCAGCAGTGGGAGGAAATTAATTTCACTGTCTGCCTTGAAGGATAAGATGTTATGATGTGTCAAAGAGTGATCACGACCAAGGAGGCTGTCTAATGTCATCAAATCTCAGGACGGAAATAATAAAATAAATAATGGAGGCATGAGTTCCCAAGAACAGTCCAACAGAAGGAATTGAGAATCTGGGTACCAATGCTCAGAGGAAGGGGCAGAGCCTCAAGAGTACAAGAAGTCTGTTTTCTTGTGTAGTTCTTAATTATTTCTCATGTCTCCATCATCTTTTTTTTCTAGCATTGCTGACTGCCTGTCCTGTAGCAAGGACTGATTTAACTGTAGACTAATTCCCATCATTTCCAAATAAGGAAAGAGCTTGTGTAGGTTGCACAGTCTACATTTGCTCTTTGTTCCTGATTTAGTCAGTTTAGAGTATGAAAAAAGAAAAAATCGGGATCATTGTGACACTGCGCTAAAATACGTATAGAGAACGCTTCAAATCTGATATGCAATGCGTGTAGAATGGCAAATATACCTACTAGTAACACAATTTGAGAATAATGAGGAGGCTGTAGACTTTGTAATTACGAGAAACAACCCCTCTGCCTTTAGAAAAAGAATACATTACTGCCTAATTCTTTGTCCTAAAAGGTAGATGTAAGAGTCTGAAATGAGTGAGTACTAGTTGACAGCTTTGAGAATGTTTTGTATTCAGTTAGGCTGCCTTTTTTTATTATAATTTATTATATTTGTCTCTATTCAGTGTCTTGGTATGAGGAACCACTGACAGTGTTCGCAGCCCTGTTCCTGGCCTCTTACTTACGAACTTTGGTCATAACACACTGGACGATTCTCTTGCCAACCCCTGACAGATGTGCTGTAATGATTCCGCCTGCAAAAAATAAAATCCCTTTCTAGGAATAAATTAATAGTGAGATGCCAAATTCAGATAAACTTCCTATTTTTCGAAGTTAAGAATGCCATGACATCTGTCAGTTGTTGGACTGTTTTCTGTCCATAGCAAACTTGGATTCTCAAGAGCTTGCACCTTGTAATTTGAAGCCTCAGGTTCAGGACTTTGATCCTGGTGGAGCTTCAAAATGCCGAACAGTTTTATCCGTTGGACTTGTTTTTTCAACAGATTGTGACTTAATCTCTGTTAATGTTCAGGAACCCACTCCATGTTTGGAGACATTTGTAACCCCTTTAATTTCTGGGATTTAGCTGACTGTGTATCTTCAGTGTAATCGGTAGAAGATCAGTTGTTGTCACCACCACCTTTTTTTGGCACTTGAATTGCTTTGAGACCGCACTGAACATCTTCTGTTGCCTGCATGTCTATGTGTTCCTCTGGCTTTAATGAGAATTATGCAAATGCATCCAGTACCACATGAAAATGTTAACTTTATTTATACAGAGCTTTAAGCGTGCACCAGGCTGCGCACAGAAGAATTCTGTCAAACGAATAGGCTGGAAAACGGGCAGGGCAGGGAGCACAGCTGTGGGAGGCTGGCGTGGGGTGACTCTTGGGGCTGGAAGCTCTCGTGGCGTGGGGTGACTTCTGAGTTACGCTGAAGTGGATGGAACGAGCGGGCAGAGCGCGGTGTCTGTGTGCGCAGAAATCTAAGTAGAATTAGAGAAGGACCCGGAAATCATGCCAGACATTTCTCATGGCGTAAGCAGGATCAGCTGTATCTATATTATTCACGGCCTTTTTCTTTAGCTTGTTCCTAAAAAGCCTGGCCCCAGGGCCAGCTGAGCGGGCGCGCTCAGGGGTCAGCCCTGGAGCTGCACAAGTTCCCTTCCAGCGCCACCTTTCACCAGCTCCCCTACAAGTTACTTAAGCGCTCTTGAAGAAGTTAAAAATTAATTCTACAGCAGTGTTCCAGTTCTTCATAACAGTCCAGAAACTCATGAAAGTTTCTCCAATACTATTGAAGAATTTTCAAAATTCATAGTGACAAACCTTGCTGGATTACCTTTCTGTGAGCAAATTTACAGCTTACATTAATAGTAATGCATCACTATTACCTGTTTTATACAATAAATGTCTTAGTTGTGACAAGGTGCGTATAGATCACCTGGACTAAGCACTCTCAATAAAGCACAGTTGCAACCAAAGGTTTGTGAATTAATTGAGAAAATTGCAAATCAGGTAGTCAGCGAAATAATTCATTGTCACATCCAATCAATAAACTTTGTAAATCAACTCATTTAATTCAAAAAATGATCTATACAGATCAAGCGACCAATTAAACAATTAGCATACACTTTGCAATTAATTAATTTAAGCATCAATCATGCAATTAAAACTCCAAATTTAAACTGCAGAGTTTAGAAACGCACTGCCACGTGAACACTGAAGCTATACTTCACGGCTGTGGAAAATGCCTGAATGCTGGCACATTTACAGTAAGAAAGAATACTTATTTTCAGCTCAATAATTTAAATATTAGCATTTGAAATATATTTTTAGAAAAATATTATTAATACTCAGGTATATAGAGATAGTTATTTCCCTGTGGGCTTTTGTTTGTGGAAAGAAAGAGGCTTAGATTTTTCTTTCGTCTTTTCTTCACACTGTATTTGTCTAAAACTTTGTTATTTAGTTCTACTTGTTAGTCTATACTAACTTTTATTTGTTTTTAGTGATTGGACTTCTTAGATATTTAGAAAAGGTAGCTTTTCTACTAGTTGTTGCTACTAAGTTGAACAGATTTTTTTACTTTTCCTGTAGTTTATTAGGCTGTGTACCTGCCCGAGAGCCTTCTCAGCTTTTCAAGCGTACGTTCAGTAAACTTCTCCACAGTTGCTTGAGCTGTGGAAAAAAAAAAAAGATAGACACTGCTTGTTTGTCTTTAATGTTAAGATGTAATGGTCGTAAGTAAATAAATTTTCACAAATGGAGGAATATTGCTTCCAGCTTTATGAAGTCATGAAACTTTTATAGACTTTGGTGTGTTTTAGTCACTGCCAGTCTTTTCCGTGCAGTTCGGTTAACGATGAAGTAAGACTCACTGCTTTACTCTGAGGTTTTGGGGGTTTTCTATTACCACATGGTTATGGTAGCGAGATATGTTGGGACTTTGTGGGGACATACTTATATACGTGCCATCGGTGGCTTTTCAGTAGATTACTGCTGTAATAGGCGTGGCTGCTGATGTGTTTTCCTCCCGCGTTTAGCAGCTGGTATTGATCGGCTGGACCGAGTCGGTTGTCTGGCGTCCCTCCTGACTGAACCGGGTTTGTCTTTGTTTCAGCGACAACGTCAATGCCTACTGTCTCCATATTGCTGAGGATGACGGGGAGGTTGACACAGATTTTCCACCCTTGGATTCCAACGAGCCCATTCACAAGTTTGGCTTCAGCACTCTGGCGCTGGTTGAAAAGTACTCGTCTCCCGGCCTGGCAGCGAAACAGTCGCTCTTTGTTCGCATGTGAGTATGGACGCTAACCTTCCCAGTCACTGGGAAACATCTGTGTCTCCGTGCCACCTCCGCGTCTTTTTTTCTCCTCTGCTGCTTTTCTTCGTCTGAATGCAGGGAAGTTGGGGGGACGCAGGTACGGGCGCTTCTCTGCCGACGGTGCCCCGGCGCGGGGCTGCCCCGGGGCAGGGAGCGCAGTGCATGCGGCTGGGCTGAGCCCAGCGCCGGGACTCTAGAACTGCCCGGAGGAAAACAAGCCCTTCTGCGTATGGTTAGTGGAGAGCACCGAACTGTTGCACTCCCCCTAGTAAATGTTTGGACTTTACACAAAGTCTGAGCTCATAATCTGCATTTTGCTCCGGCCATGCTGCTTATTTATGAAAAATATGTTTGGAATAATAAATGAAACAACGTATAATAATAGCTTTGGAGAGTTAAAATTATAAAGTCATTCATGTTGGATATCCAGAGCCCTTTTCAACAGGTATCAAGAACTGATCTTGCTAGTGACTTTTTAATTATTTTGGAAAAATTTATTGAATTTTAGCAGGGAAAATTGCACTGGTGATGTTTGGGTATTCCACATATGAGAGACTTCAAAATCTTCTTTCAAAGCCTGATAGACAAAGTAGTAAGTTTGCATTTTAAGACTGGTTCGTGGACTGAAGACAGTAATTTTACATACAAATAGTTGCAGAGTGCATTTAGTGAGAATGCCGTGATTGAGGAGAGAAATGAGCAGTAAATGAGCATGCCGGTTAGAATAGGGCTGGATAATACCAAAGTCCAGAAGAATTTTGAAGAAGACGACCCCATCCACCGCTGAAACTTGAGGCTGTCTGGTTTGTAGCTCAAAAAGAATTCGCTGTAACATGATCAGTGAATTAGAGTTTGAGTGATATACACTGTGCTTGATCACTTTTATTTTTCTTTACTTGTGAGTGACAAATCTTTTAAACCATCAGAAGGCCTTAATTATTGTAACAAAATATTAGTAGCATAAGCCGCTTCTTACTTGGGTAAAATAGTTAATGTTTGGATCTCTGGAAACGCAAATGCTAATAGGGTTTTCCTAGCTGTTGGACATTTTTTTAATTTATAAAGGACTACTGACATTTCATAACCATACAGCTGCTTCTGGTTTTGAATAATCAGACATTTTAAAAAAATTCAAAGCTATTTAATTACATTTCTATACTCATTTTTGTAGACCGTGTTTCTTAGAGACGTTCTAAAGCATCCTAGTGAAAGAAGTTTTCAGAAATCCCACGTGTATTTCCCAAAGGCCCATTCACTTCATTCCACTGTATTAGGTCATTGGAAAATAAAATATTCTGTCAACAGTATTTGCAAATAAGTTATTCAAGGTAAACATATTCAGCTGTGCTGAGCTGGATGCGGTCATGTGGAAGCTGATACAGGGAGGAAGTGAAGCAGTCTTGCCAGTCATATTACAAAGTCCATTTTTGGTTTGTGCAGGTTACAGACACACGGTTGAGGCAGGCAGCCGACTTTTCCATCTGTGGAGTTGGAGAATGTTTAGTTTCTTCCACCTGACAGAAGAATGCTGCCTGTTTTATCTGGAAGAGGGACTGTCTCTTTCACCTGCGTGCATTTCTCTAGAGTCAATGCTATTGCCATGAATTTGATATTTTTAATTTTATGGTTCTATGATTGTTTTATCTTCAAGATAATCTTGCATTATCAGTATCCTCAGAAAAATTCCAGCAGGTATATAGAAACTTCTATTCTAATTCCGTGCAATCAAAAAAGATCACGAGCGCTTGTTGCAGGTAGACCAGGTAAGAAGCCCGTATCATTAGAAGATTCTAAATTGTTGATGATTTCTCACCTGGAAAAAATCCCCTTTCTTCTCAACTGCCTCCTACTAAATCCCCGTTGCTTGTACCCGGTACATAAATAGGGTTCAGTATTTAAATGCAGTGAACGCATGTGGTCTCAGATGTTGGGCGCTGGCTCAGGGGAGGTGGAACTGGTGTTCCCCTGTGGGGCCCAGAGACCTCAGTGGGGTCCTGGCCTGGCCAGCAGGCCTCTGGCCGCTGCTTATGGCAGGGTTAAGGTCCAGCTGCAAATCCGGCAAAAGAAATGTGAAATCTTTTGCTTTAACATAATTTGTGCTCGTGTGAGGACCTTCTTCCTAACTTGGGAAGTCCTGCTGATTAGAAATAGGACAACTGCATCACAAGAAGTAGTGCTTTTCTGAGAGAGGTTTTTGTCTGTGTCCACATGTCAATTTGAAATTGCTTGTACTTCCTGTGTAAATAGTTACTCATAAATAGTTAGATTTAAATTAGAATTTTTAATGTGCCCCCTAGAGTAGAGAATTACTTGACCATCACCTGATCAAAAGATTGTTACTACTGTGGGTTTAAATGTGTGTGCTGTCTTATTTTTGTAGGGATTTGTTGTAAATTCTACATCATCTTCCTTCCCTGTCATCCTACTAGTGCATGTAATTGTGTTTTTTATATTTTGCGTCTGTTTTTTTCCTCCTCATGCTGAAGTATTTCAGCTGCTGCTGTGTCAGGCTTGTGACTTGTAATGTTTATTAATATTGAGTCACTGTTGAAAAAAGTTGATGCTTCTGAGAAGCTTCACGATGAAGCATGGTGTTTTATTTCAGATCTCACCCGTCCTGCATGTTGGATATATTTTCAGATGTTGTGCAGTTACGGAGCTGACAGTTATGGAACCTCGCCGGGGACCCCGTTTCAGCAGGACATGTTTGAGCAGAAACAGTTTGCAGAACTTCAGACACTTAAACTCCTGCCAAGGCAAACTCTTAGCCACTCGAGTTAGTTCTAAATACCCAGTGGCGGTGGTTGGAAGTAGCCCACAGTGCATTTTATATTCTGAGCTGAATGTGAATGTCTTTGTGGCTATATAGAGTAGTAAATAATTGAGTTTGATTAGGGAGAGGGACCTCATTATCCCCCCACCTGTGCCCAGCTGGTAGGGGAGGGTCGAAATGAAGCCATTAGCTGTCTCTCTTACTGGCATCTCAAAGAGCTCAAATACATCTGTGTCTTATTTTCTTTTCTGGCACAATCAGTCGAGCAAGCTAAGCAGGCATGACCGAATTTGGCAAGTTCCAAGGACTCTGGCAAAGTTACACAAGGAGAAGACGGAGGGCAGTCATTCTGGCTTCTAACTGCCCATTAGTCTAGCGAGTTATGTTTTTTGGAAAATGTCTGTTGTGGAAAGCAGTACTTTGTCCAATGTCAAACACGGCATTCGCAAACAGCCCTCTTTGATGTCGAGTGTGATTTGTCAGGAGGAGTCAAACAAAGCACTGCATTCATGTAAATGCAGACTTCTTGAGCTGATGAAGTAATACCTGAAAGACTCTGAACAAAGGTAGATGAAAATAAATCTCTACTATCATTAGGGGGTTTTCCCTTGGAAATTTTATTATCGCAACTTGACATACTCGATCTGATGGTGTTTCTAGGAGTTGGAGCTCAGCTGCCAGTTGGCACACAGATGAAATTTGGCATACAGTTCCTCTGCTCCGTAGCACTTTTTTCTGTTTTGATATTAGGTGTAAATTTCTTTGACTATTATATATGTATTTTTCAAAGCAGCACCTCTGCTGTACCTGATAGATTAAGGTTTGAAACACTTCTAAAATATCAGGCTTTCATAGTACATTTACAAATTCAATTCAAAGCTTTGAAATGTGTTTTTTACTTAGATTACAGAAGCACTCCCCAAAAGGCCTGCCATCAGGTTTTACGTGGGTGTGGGTAATCTACAAAGTATATTTTAGAATATTCATAAGACACAAATGTAAGAAGGTTAGCGGAGGTGCTGAAGTTAAGGCGGGAGGCTCCCAGGAAAGTGGACAGGGAGGGGTAGGACCCCGAGGAAGCAGTCGGAGCTGACTTGTTAGATGATGTCCAGTGGTGGCTTACAGCAGCGTCGAGATACAGCCGAGTAAACCTGAGTGCGCGGAGTTATCCAAGGCCAACCTGACATGCACAAAAGCAAGATCATTCAGAGTAAAAGTTGTGGCTGGCATAGTTATTCTGGTTCATACCACTGTGCACTTTATCTTGAAAATTACCCAGCTTAAGTTAAGTACATTGCATCAACTGGGATTTTTAGTTGTGACTTTGTGCTGATCAAGTGGAAATTGTTATTAGTCATTCACAGACACTTTCAACCATGCCAGCCATTTTTTGCATCAAGCTGTAAGTGCTATAAATTCCACTTCAGTATTAAAAAAAAAAAAAAAAAAAAAAAAAAAAAAAAATGCGGGGGGAGAGGGAGCTGCTGGTAGGGGTGGTTGTAGATGAGACCCGCCAGCGTCTGCAGCAATTTGGCCGCTGGCCAGGAGTCATTGTTCACCCTCGGCTGTGGCGGCTCCGTCCAGATGTGCCAACTGCACGTTTCGGCTTTTGCCAGCTGACTGCGCCGTTTGATAACCAGCTCTCTGGATGCCCATCACTGGCCGCAGAGATAGAATTAAATGATGATGATCTTCCCACAAGTTGGGAGAGGAAACAATGCATATAAATCTTGATTTCATCTCAGCGTGAGAAGTCTTTATCCATCATCACTCATAATGAACAAGTCGTTAGCTGCGATGAATGGTGTTCTGTTTTTTCAAACACCTCTTTTGTTCACTTTTTGGGTGACTTTTATTTATTTCCTGGGGTCAGATTTCTTTTCCCTGAAGGGAGGTGGCTAAAGGATTCACTTAGCTCAGTCTTTAAACGACTTTCCTCCTTCGTGTAACAGATGTTTTACTCTTTGCCCATTTGAAATTTGGTTTTGCTTTTATTTTGTTACTTTTGCTCAGTAGTATAGGAATGGAGTGGACCTGTCATTTATTCCTTCAGCTAATACATACATTTCTACTGTCTTGGCACTTCTGCTCAGAAACCTTTGTAGTAACAGGGTCTATAAGCATGTATATATCATTTTGGGGGGTTTTAATCGCATAAGAAATCATTTAAACTTACTTTTTATAAATTATCCATGTGATATCTCACCTCTTTGAGATATGACCATTATCCCTGCTGTGGATATAACCACGGTAGAAGACGTGACTAAATCTGGGAATATTTCCTTCTGAACATGTAATTGGATTTCTTGAAATAGTCAGTGTCGCTTGCAGATTTCAGTTCAAGCTTGTGTATAGATACGTCCCGAGTTAGGACCTGCAGTTGTAAGCTTCGTGAATTGGAGTCACTGCGAGAAGAGTGATCACTTTAGGGAAAGGTTTCTGCTTGAATTTCCATATTCCTGAATTTCATAAATGAAATATTTATTTTTCGTTTTATTTTTTCAATGTTAGTGAGCACTCAGTGCGTTATTGAAATTGCCATATAATACTGTCACTTGGGTGAAGGGGCTTCTCAGATTAGGTGTTTATGTACTAAATTGGTAATGAATTAAACTTTTCTCTTAAAATTATCTTCTCTCATCCAAAACTTCCCTCATTCCCACTTGCTTCCCTTACTCAAAACTGTGATTCACCAGTCAGCAGACTTTGGGGGGGGCAGGCGGGTTTGGGGAGGGTCTTGCCTGTCATCTTTAGAACAGCAGAATTGCAGCTGTCTGCACAGAGGCTCCTCTTGCTCGCCCTGCCCTCTGGACCCGAAACAGCCCCCGCCGCCCCGACTGCTGCCCCTCGCCGCGCGGGTGCAGGTGCTGCCGGGGCCGGAGGACAGGGAACGCTCAGGGTGCCACCGCACTGGGCATGGACGGCCTGGAGCGGGAGTAGAAAAAGGGTTTGTCATCATTCTTCATCCGCCACCAGGTTCTTCGTATCTGGAGTGGGTGTGCCCCTTACTTCCATTGGGAGATGCACAGATAAATGGAATTTCAGAGCAGACTATTCGCACAGTACAGTCCTGTGTCGTTGTGGTTCAGGTCATTATTAAGCAGTGGATTAGGATGTCAAAGTTCTGAATAAAAGATAAAGCATAATTTAGGAAAAGCATTTCTTCTCATTCAGCAATGCGTCCTTTTAAGTTGATTGTTCTGATGTTTAAAAAGTACTGACCAAAAATAGACTTCACCTGTTTATTTAAAGCTTTTGTAACAGCTTAATAGAACTGACATGCCTATGAACTTTTTTGCACATTTTCAATGTGCCTCCGGACCAGTCTTCAGAGGACAAATGAATTTATTATGTTTACAGCTTATGCTGTTTTCAAGTACTTGTATAAGAAATTGCTTTCTGACCTGTTTTCACCACTGACTTACACGACATTTTTCAAATTGTTCCTACATTTGCAGGAAAATGCAAACCTTGGTTGGCTGTTTTGGGTGAGGAAGAAATTGAAGAATTTCTGTATAGTCAGGAAGGGTATGTGCCAGCATGACTAGGGCTAAAATACTAGAGTAGTTTTCTCTAATTATTTTATTCAGCCAGTAGCCTGCAGCTTACAAGTAGGTTTTTCAACAAGCAATTGAGTCACAAGTGCCTGAAAATCCATATGCTGTGGTCACCTCTGTGAGTCGATGACCTTTGGAGCGTCTCTATTTTTGACTTTTGTTTAGAAGTGCCGCTGCCAACCCTCGCCTCCCCGCCGGAGCACGCCGCCGGCAGTGGCACACAAAGCTGCTCTTGCGAGCGGGCGCGCAGAGCCCAGCCTTCCCCGTGTCCTGTCCGAGCACGTGCACCAGCATTCGCGTAGCTGTAGTGTGAACTACGGCTGTAAAAATATCAGTGTTCATTTCAAAATCCCTTTTGTTGAAAAGACTAAAGCTGAATAAAGACTTTGGACTGCAATTTAGCTTCAAGCCAAAGGTTGCAGGAAGATACAGGTCAGTAGAAGGAGGTGGAAGTGGGGTACGACCTTTGTGTCATAGAAAGCTGCATGAAAAAAATGGAAGCAATATTCTGATTACACCTAGCTCTATTTAGGTATTATATCAGATAAAATTATTGCAAACTATTAAAAATACTTCACATTCCTTGCAGTTTTCCTTTTAGTGTCACAAGGCTTTTCCCTTAGACTGAACTCTGACCGTTTTTAAATAATAATTTTTGAGTCAATCAACAGGAAATGCAGGTGGTAAAATAAACCTGTATGTGTTAGAGCTGAGAAAGCCGTGGCCCTGAAGTCGTTTCATAGAGGACACGGTTGTACTGGAACAGCGCGTTGGGAGCCCGGTGACCCGTCCCACCGCAGGCAGCAGCGGGGGGTTAATGGGAGTACTGTATCATCTCGTGCCACGTCCCCAAATAACCAACTGGAAGAAGTAGATGGGGATGGCTGCAAGTTAGGGAAGAGCCTGTAACAACCAGTCAGTGCTGCATACTGGAGAAGATAAATCTGCAGAGGAAATTGTTGAGGCAGATGTTTAATTAGTTGGAGTCAGGCTGGATAAATCAGGATAGGAACTGTCGGCGCAGATATGCTGGTGTGCCTTCCTCTTCTCTGGGCTGGTTTCATTGTCTTTAAAAACTAACTGCTCTTTTTGCTTAGGCAAGAAGCAGCAAAAACAGTCACATAACCTCTCTGTTATTGTAATAGATTCCCTTGTGTACACTCATAAAATAGAAAATGTAATTGATGTTTTCCTATGGTAATGAAAAATAACTAAGTAGAATACTTTATCATCAATTTGTTTAACCTATTGCGTGCTCAGCAGCATGTATTGCACATGCATATTTTACGTGAGAGCTGGAAATAAAACAACTCCTGGTTGCGGAATGAGCTCCCAGAGGAGACTGGTCTAATCCAGCGATGGACCACCTTGAGGGAGGCTCGGTGACATCTCTCCTGCAAGAGAATTTTCTCAAAATAGCCGGAATGGGAGAGAAGGGGACTAAGGATGGGGTGATACCCTAACCGCGGCGGGCCACAGCAGGGAGGAGAGAAGAGCTGAAAGCTCTGCAGTGCTGCAGGGACCTTGCTGTGCATGTCCCGTCGGCCTGGGCGGTGCGAGGTGCTGGGGTAAAGGGCCCGTGGAGAGCCCTGGTGTCCGTAGATAGTTTAAGGATTGCTTTGTATGAACTTGCCGTGTCTAGATCTCCTTGAGAATGTTTTTGCACGTTGTGAGCACTCCAGCAGCTGGTGGTTTAAATATAAAATTGGTCTGCAATGTGGCAGATCTACAGAAAGGGAATCACATGCTTGAAATCGTGAGCTCAAGAACTTCTCGTTCTTCCTGAATTTATCAGTGAAAGTGTCAGATACGGTGCTGTCTGGATTTTGGACAGATACAATAACGGCCTCTTGAAAAGCCTGTTTAGAAGGTGAGATTTGGGTGGTTTAGTACTTGGTATAATTCTGCTCCCTAGAAATCAGTAAGAGCCTTAGTATTAACTTCTGAAAAAGGTAGATATGAGGCATGCTTTTAAAATCCCACCCGCATGCTTTGCAGAGGAAGTTTTGTAGGTCGTACAGATTGTGTTGCCTAACTGTAAAATACCATTTTCAATAGAATGTGATTTACTTTACTGCTAAATGATTTTCCTGCGCAATTAATCTGGTGTGTGTATTTCTGCCGGTCTTACTTTTACCAATCCTTAGGTGTTACCCAGTTAGCCTAGGAATTTAGGTTATGGTAGATGTACATTTTAAATCCTGCTTTTTAGGAAGGCGCTCAGTTGGACCAAGGAGAGCACAGTTTTTTCCAGGATGAAGTGCGGAGACCCGTATGTTCAGGTGGCAGAGCACAGCTAAGGCTGGGTCTGACAGCAGCCCACCATGTGCAGCAGGCAAGGGCATCTTATCAGGCTTTTTATATCTGCACTAAAGCCTGCATTGAATATTTTCCAAAAAATACGTTTGCACGGCTTACAATTTTAAGAGCATAAGAAAGATGATCACTTCATTCTTGATACTTTGTCTATCGTGATGCCGTGGTGATTCTCAAATTAAATATGCGCAGGAACTATATGTACACTTGAAAGTTATCTTCCTCACCTTTGAGCTGTCTCATTCCTTTTGCTCTTCAACAAATACACTCTCTGGGATGCCAGTTGCCTTTTCCTCCAGCGCTTGACTGAATGGACTATAAATACTAATGCAAAGTAAATAAGAATGTGTACAGAGGCTTTGTTTTCAAACAAATTAAGCATTGATGTCAGTATATAAAAACCGAATGTTCTTGGAAGGAAATGAGAGACAAAACTAAACAATGTAAAATGCTGAAATGTTAGATACTGCTGCCTGTTTCTGGTCCTTGTCAGCCTCTCTTCATTTGAACTTTCTTGTGAACAGAGAAGCCTTGTCTTATTAATCTTGTCTGATTTTAAGTAGAAATTCTTCGCAGGGTGAACATGCTACTGATTATTATTTAATAGCTGCTTCAAACTGCGAACATCCCTGAACCAGAAATGCTCAATCCTTTTAAGAACAAAATGCTATACAAGTTTAATTGTTATAAACAATACCTTCTGCCAACATTTCACAGACATGACCTGCATTTTCCGTAGGTTAGAGTGAGAGTTATTAACTTAGTATTCCGTTCAGTTTGGAGAAAGACTAATACTTTTTCTATAAATGAAAACAGCTGCTTTACAATAACATTCACGTCCCCAACAGCTGTCAACTAGTGCTTTTTGCATTCTTTAAAATGTGTAAAGTGACCAAAAATAGTCTAAAATAATCTTACTAGTCTGGATAAGTGTATTATCTCACTGCCACAGGAAGCTGAACAATAAGGAAAGGGAAAAATTCAAGAAACAGAGATAGGACATAAAAATAAAAGTCCCTATATCATATTTTAGTCTCTACAACAGAATCAAAGGAATTATAGCTGCAAAGGCCAGTTAAAATAATCTGTTCCATCAGCAGGTAACTCAGAGCTGTGGCAAGCAGCACAACCTGTTACAAAACCATGTTTTGTAGTTGTTTATTATTCCTGTATTTCACGTTTGTTCACACCGAGCTGTTAAGTTATCCTTCAGGACTTTGGGAACAGAAGCTCAAAATAAAGAGTGCTGCTGCAAACATGAGGCTCATCTTCCACTCAGACAGCAACTAGGGAAAAGAGAGCTCAGTTTTGTTTGAAAAATCACTTTCTAACATAGCAGTCTCAGTACCACTTTTAATGTCAAATTTCATGTCTTAAACGTGCTTCTGAAACTGTTTATAAACACATTTTATTCAAAACTTAAATGGGAGATAAGCAAAACCTGCAATACAAAGATACTATTTATGTGAAAAAACACTTATTGCCAAGCACCCCCAGGCCCAAGGGAAATCGTGCCGATGCCGTAAGGCTGGAGGTTTTTGTTTAAACCCATCCCACAATTTTCCGATTCCTGGAGTACCTCGGCAGTTATGTGGGTAAACGCATGGCCTTGATGCTGTGGTGCCGTATCCGATTTGTCTTGTTCCTGCCTCCCGCGGGTGCCGAGGAGAGCCAACGTTCCCCAGGTGCCGGGAAGGGGCACGACGGCTCCGCGTCCCCGGGGAGGGGGTGCAGTGGTGGCTGCGGGCAGGGGGGGCTGGCGGTGAGGGGGCAGGACAGGAGCCATTGACAGCACAGAGATGTGCTCCCGCCATGCAGCACGTTGTCCTCAGTTGGGAAGGCAAATACGTTTCTGTGGGGTCCTCGGCGAATGTGGTCCGTAGAGCGAGGGCGTGGGGCGCGTCGCATGTGCAGAGTGGCTCCCCCGAAAGTACGCCTGAGACGTGGAACACAGAATCTGCTTCCTATCATGTACACACCTCCGCTTTAATGTCTACATTATTGACAACTAAGTCTTTAAAAAATGTAACACTGTGACTTTTAAAAAAATCCCTAATAACCCCCCAGAGCAGAATATAACTCTTGTAAGTTCCTAAATAGATTAAACTCCTTGGACTCTTATGTGTTGGTTGCCTTGAGATCACTGTTGGCGTTAATGAAAAATTTTCCTGTTACTCTCCAGCAATAAATGTTTTTCTTTCATCGGAAGATTAAGACCCTGGTGCTGGGAGTTCCGAAGGGACCTTGCTGTGAGCCCGTGCTCTCGGCGGGAGCAGAGCCCACCGGGGAGCCCAGCTCCGACCCGCCGCAGGACCCTGCCTGGCTCAGGGAGGGTGTCCCTGTCCCCCAGCACCCTTTGGAGCAGGGGTGGTGGGTCTTCTGTCCAAGAAGTTGTTGTGTGGCAGGAGAAGACAAAGTATGAGGAAAAGTGCTAATTCTGAGCATCTTTCAAATGGTGCCTGCTCTCCTGGTTCACGCTGGGGGTTATCGGGATGCTGGGAAGCGCAGGAGAAGAGGAACTAATGGGCTGTAGGCGTTAAGGGCAGGGAAGACCCGTTCAACTCCATCCCGAGGTAGGCTGGCGTGCTGCATGGCTCCGGGCACCGTGGGCGCAGCCTTGGGGCTGGGGCGGCTGGAAACGGAGAATCCCATTCCTGTGCTGCTCTTCCTGCTGGAAAAGCTGCAGGTCTCGCGTGGGTTTTGCTTCCTCGTCCCCACCTTGTAGGCAGGAAATGGGACAAAAAGAAATGGCTGGAAAGGCAGGGGCAGGGAGTATTTTTATTGCGTATATGTATATATTTATTTGTAAATATAAAAAAGGAGAATTAGGAAGATAAAAGAAACTATGTAAAATCACAGGCCTGTGATTAAGGCATTTTTAAGAGATGCCCCTCAATTAGAATAAACTGCCATTAAAGTTTGATACTGTCATTGAATGATGGTAACTGAGGAGTTTAAATTTAAAAGTAAATATGTTAGAGTAGGCGATGCATATGTTTGCTCTGACTCTTAAAGAGATGGAAGCCCCAGCATCTGTGACAGTGAAAAGCCAATTAATTTGTATTTCCTTGTGTTTACATGCGTGCTTTTCTGCTTAATGGTAGTTTCGAGTTTCTTTGGCTTTCAGTGCTTTGTTTTGGATAATTATAGCATCCCTGCAGAGTCTTCTGCCCCCAGTTATGGATGGCTTTACCTGGAAATACTTCAGAAATCCTGGTTTTCCTTGCATTAAGCTGTTTATATTAGCAGGGTTTAACTTAACATCAATATTTGTAGATCCTTGGTCAAGACTCTCCTGCTTGCTGCCCCCCTTTCGCCCAAGAGGCAATGTAGTAAAAAAGGCATAAGCGAGACGTATAGCTCCCCGTGGTCCCAGCTTTGTCCCCGTCCTGCCGGTGCGGTGCCGGAGCAGTAAGGAGCCGGCTGTGCCGTCCCGCGGCCGCTCCTCGGAGGGGCTTCCCTTACCCCTCCTGCTCAGCACCCTCTGCCCCGCGTGCCCCGAGCTGTGCCCGGATCTGACGCTCGCTCGCTCTCTGCCGTGGTGGGATGGAAAGAGAAAGGGTTGCTCCCTTGTTATTTTCCTAGCAGGTTTTCCTCGGCAGGGTTGGTGCTGTGCAGGGTGAGCCCCTCTGTGCTGGAGAGGGGTGGGAGAGGCTGCTGGGAATGATTTCCTTCTGCCTACAGACTCCATCTCTGCTTTGCAGCGGTAATAATTTATTTCAGCAAGCCCTTTCTCGCCAGCCTGCTGATGCTGAGCAGACACTGACGTGACGGGGGCACAGGGATGCCGGTGTACGTGGAACGGCTCACCGGGAATAAAGTTTGTGAATAGTTTGTCAGAATCGAAATAGCTCGTTAGTCCTGTGCGTTTGGGCTGACGGGATTCTGGACATCAGCCCGAATGGTTGAGGAAAATTTTTCATGCCTGGCCTCTGAAATGAAAGTGAAATATTGAACTGAGTCTATTTTAGAGCTGTTGGTATTGAAATCATACATTTATCGGTTCTTCTGGATCGGTAATAAAGCTGTAATTTATATGACATTTTAAATTCTGCAGTTCAGTGTTTGGATGACAGAGACTTTTTGGTTTATTCTATCTGCTCTGATGCAAGGAGGTACCACTGTACACCAGGCGCACCCATGGGGCCGACTCCTCCCTGCTCCTGTTTTGTGGCACCTGAAATCCACCCTCCGGGGGCTATTTTGCCCTCGCTGCAATACCGTCACTTACACGTCTGTAGCCAGGGGACAGCACTTTTCTCACTTTATAATCCCGGTCACTAAGGCAGAGACCGCGGTGGGGGTCTGCGTCGCAAACCACCCCTGAACTGGGAGCGCGGGGCGTTCCCGCTGGGGCGCCGGTGGGCAGCGAGCCGTGGTGGCCACCGGATGTGCTGCCCTGCCGGCACCCACAGAGCTGCTTGCCCTGATGTCTCTTAAATTTGTGATTTTTAAAAAAAAAAAGCTGTATATTGTAGTTCTGCCATAGGTACGTTATAGATCAAATGTGATTATTTTTTTCCCCTTTCAGCTTTATTTAGAGCTGTATCTTGCTAATGGAAAAAGAATAAAAGTCTACAGTAGCAATTAAATAAAGCACTTCTGTTAATATTCTGCGAAGCCCGGTTTGATGCTAGTTATGCTGCATGTTTTCCATTCTACAGAAAAGCAATATATAAATGAAGTGTTTTGTTTCTTTTTAAGGGGCTTTTGACTAAATTCTTTAATTTCACTGGCTGTCAAGGTAGTGTTAAGTAAAATGGGTTTGAACTGCTGTAGTTTTTGTGTACTGGACTAGATGTCAGAAACCTTTGCCATCACTGGAAATTCTGTCACTCTGGATTTACTATCTGTTTCCCACAGCTGAATTCTTAAGCAGTGTGATTTAACACCTTGGCTCTCCATCAGCCAGTCCTGGCATTTATTTGAATGCATTACACCACTGGTTTCCATAAACTATTTTACAATTGTTTCATATAAATGACTGTTTATTTCTACAAAAACCATCTGTATTTCTGCGGAGAGCAGCAGATAACTGTATGTAAAATTCAGTAATGTCACAACAGCGTAAGTTAAGAAAAAACAGATTGGACTAAAAAAAAAAGTCTCATGCTTGTGCGTAACATTAAAAGTTTGTTTTCACTATTTAAATATCTTTATTTATTAACCAGTATTTGCATTTGTAATTATAAAATCTTTATTCCACTTCAGAGGTGTTGCGGGGCTTTGGGGTTTTTTAACAGATAAACAGATTTAAGATGTCCTCATAGCAGTAGGATTTGAGATGTAAACATTCTGGCTTTACAGCTATTTCCTCTCAAACTGTTTACATATTTTCTGTTGTTTTATTGTCATTGCCAAGCACACAATGGAATCCTTGCCCCTTCTGTCATCTTCTAGGAAAAATTCTACAGAAGGAGGCCCGAGACCTCTCTCTGTTCCCCGTTTCTGTGCTCTCCACAGTGTATCAACCATCCCGCTCCTTCTTCAGTCCTCTTGTGTTTACGGTCCTTGCCCACTGTTCAACTTCCAGCCCGGGGTCACGTCCGGCACTGAGGGGGAGCCTGCTCTTCCCAGGCCCCTCCGGAGGCAGACTGTACCCCAGGGAGGACCTCCTGGGGACCCTGCCGTGCCGCAGTTCGCCTGCTCCCAGCCAGCACCCGAGGAGCACCCACACGGAGCTATTTTAATTCTCCCATATGCTGCCCATGTGCTGGCAGAGGGAAAGCTGGAATCCAGTAGTCTTACACTTAGCGCGACTGATACTTTCTGACAGACTATTTGAAATGATAGAAATACATAAACCTCCTCTTTTTTATGACCTTGTAATAGCTGCAACATATTTCCAGCAAATATTTTCTATAGCAATAATAAAAAAGTGATAACAAAAAAATAAATATAAATATAGTTTAAACTCGGAAGAAATCACACTTTCGAAACCTAGGGTTGGAGCAGTGAAGCAATAAATCATTGTATCCTTGTGAAAGAAGAAACTTGAAAGTACCACAGACATCAACATTAAATGTTTATCAACTATTTTCTTTTTACTACTTTCCTGTCTTACTTCTGTACATGGACAGAGCCTGAAACATAGCTCATGTTCACTTTTGCTTATTTGCTCTCTGCCTGGCATCTGCTGCCTTGGCTGTTAGGCCATGACTCCCGAACTGTGTTTAAACTTCTGATTTTTCATGTGTTATTTTGGCATCACAGCCATACAGGCAGGAGCACTCGAGGCCCCACGTGTGTCCGGTGGTACCGCGGCAGCAGCAGCGTGCTCCCACGTTTCCTCCCCGTTAGCACGAGTTGGTGTGACGCATCCTCCGTCACCGCGCCATGCTGCGCCTGCGCTGCTCGTCCCGGTGCTGCGACACCGGCCCTCAGGAGCGCAGTCCAGGCTGCGTGGGAGCCCGACAGCGGCTGGCCATACCGAGATGTGGAAATCCTCCTACAGCACCGTATAAACTTCTGGAGTTGTTCTGGGTGACGGGCTGAAATATCACGTCCTTCCCCACCAGGGACGTTCAGGCGGTCTCATGGCTCCTGGCGGAGCGCCGACTGGCTCACCGGGGACGGGGCTTCGCCTGCTGTAACACCAGGCGGGTTTTTCTGTTCTGCAGGAACTTGGCGGGGTGCGTACCCCTTTCTGCTGCGGGGCTCGGCAGGTCTCGTGTTCGGAGGCTGAAGGTGTTCTCGTGCCAGAGCGTTTATGTAGAGAGTTGTCTGAGGAGCTGTGCCAGGAGAGTAAGTTTTGAAACTAATTCACAAACAGTAACAAACCACTGGGAGCGGGCAACGGTCACTGAGAGATTTGGTAGAGGTCAGATAGGAAGATGCTGTACGGTTAATTATGATGTGTAAGACGTTGCTCGTATCTGCTGCTGTCTTGGGTGTGGATGGTGGCAAGTGTTTGCTGAAAGGAGTTCATGGAGAGACCGGTATATCTTGGCTTCCTTACCTGGCAAACTGCGAAATTGTAAAATGAAATTGTAGCAAAGAGCAGAATTAATAGATGATGTGGACAAATGCGATACACGGAGGAAAAAGATCGGCATAGCTTTTGTAGAGCAGGTTGTGCCTCAGAAACCAGTGAGCAGCCTTTGAGGAAGTCAGGGACCATCTGAATAAGGATGATGTGTTTTATATGGCACACTTAGATTTCCAAAAAAGATTTGACAAAGGCTCATAAAGCAATTAAGCTGTCACAGGATGAGAAGGAGGATCCTCACATGGATTAATAATTGATTAAAAGACAGGAAACAAAGAATAGGAATAATGGCCCTCCGTTATTAGTAACTAGGTTACTGGTGGAGTTCCAGTGGAACTGGTAGAACCTGCATTGTTCTGCTAATGTGGGGCATGGAAAAGGATGTGAATGCTGATGTGACAAAATGTGCTGTTGATACAAAAGAAGTAAGAATAGTGCAAATAAAAGCTGTCTGTGAAGCACTGCAGAGGTATCTCACAATGCTGAGTGACAGGACAATAAAATGAGAGAGGGAATTCAGTGTCAATGAGTGCAAAATAATATACATGGTGAAAAGCAACGGTAACTATATGTATACAATGATGGGCTCTAATTACCTTCCATCAGTCAAGAAAAGTATCCTGGAGTCGTCACGGGTAGTTCTCGGAACGCTTCAGCTCCGTGCTTAGGAGCAAGCAGAAAGACAAATTGAATATCAGAAACTGGGAAAGGAGTAGAGAACAAAACTGAAAGCGTTACTATGCCAGTCCATAAATCATGATATGCCCGCATCTTAATTGTTTATATTTTTATCTCAGAAAGGATAATACAGCAGTGAAAAGATACAGAAATGGATGAGTGTGAAAATGGATCAGACATGTGAAATGAGGAGTGGAGGCTAAGGAGAGATCTTTTCTAGTGGGGAAAAGACACGACTGGGTGCAAGAGAAGTCTGTGAAGTGCGTGTGGTAGAGACCGTAAATTGGGAGGGTTTTATCACGGTTGTTTAAAAGACAAGAACTGCATGCCCCGAAAGCGATGGGCAGGCAAAGGCTTTTTGAAACAAAAGGGAATTCTTTTTCTCACACAGTGCAATAAATTCTGGAGGTCAATGTTATGGAAATCAGAAATTCAGAAGTGTTTTGAACAAATGCATGGACCGTAAAGGGAGCAGGAACAGTTGACAGCGAGCACAACTGGAACTGGGGCTTTTATGAGAATTATAGGAGCTCTTGAGAGAGGTAAAGATAAGGGATAAATAGGATGTAGCGGTGTGCTTTGTTGCAGAGACTAACACTGTAAAATATAGGTTCAGTTTTAAACCATTTGGGGTTTTTTGTTTATACTGGTCTGTTTAGGTTTGACAACTCCACAGACGTTAAATATTGAGGTAAATCTTTCTGTAATCCCTATTTTACCCGATTAACTAGTTTGGAGATGGAGATGGGGTTTGTTTGGGGTTTTGTTTAAAGCCTCCTTCTCTTTTAAGTGTTAGTGTTTGTTTATTGTGCAGATTCAACCCCTGACCGTGGTATTCTTCATTGCTATTGAAAGTTAATGGGGGAAAAATTGCATTCCAAACATTTGAACCTGTAGTAGCCATGGCTGAACTTAGTTGATCTCTGGTGATCGGTTCAATTTAGTTACGATTTTTAGCCATTAGGCTGGGGCTGAATGATGGTGATTTGGTTGAGGCCAAATGTCTGTAGAAAATTGGCTGTTTGATAAGAGCCCTGTTATCAGAGGGGGATACTTTCTCATTTACATTTAGATGAGTATTGATTATTTATTTACTCAGAGAAGTGAGATTCGTTCCCAATCTTATCTCTCTCGTCTCTGCTTGTCAGCAGAAAGAGAGATAGAGCTCCTGACATCAGCCCAAGATAACAGCACTTTGTAGTGAAGATAAAAGTTGGAATGGGCCTTTTTCTAGTCTTGACTGAAAGGATAAGTTTTAAAAATTAGAACTGATGGGTCATGCTTTCAAAACCCCATTCTGAAGCCTTTGCAGCTTAAATGGCAACAGAATTGGTTTGTTGTTATGCGGATGGCCATTCGCCTTTTGTAAGAGAGCCGCTTAATTTGATTACGTGGTGGGATTCTTCCTGGGGCACCTTTGTATGGGCCAGAGGAAAGCTGTGGTGTAGCGTTGGGGTTGTTTCCTTGTTTGTTTGTAATTCCTGATAAAGCTTCCTCTGTGTGAAGGAGTCTCTTGAAGTGACAAAGGACAATGGAGATCTGTAGGCAGCAGCCCTGGTGTGGGTGGTTAAATGGGGATTTTAGCAGAAGGGACGCGTGTTATGGAGGGTCAGCTCCGCTTCTGAGGGGTGCTGAGCAGCTCGCTCTGTCTGTCTGTTGAAGTTAGCCCTGTTCCTCCGCAGCTGCTGCTCTGTCAGTACCCCAAAACAAGCCTAGGAGAGAAAAATTATTGTTGCTGGTGGTATTTGCAGCGTGGGGGTTAGGCACTCGCTCCTACCTGCGGGACGCTTTACCAGTAGTGTGGCCCAAGAATGGAGAAGAGCCAGTGCCTCAGGCCACCAGGGCTGGTGCAGAAGAGACCCAGCTCTCATGCCCTCCCAGGGACCTGGGGTGCCTCTGGGCCCCCAATAAACCTCTGCCAGTTTGTGAACAAAAGGCTTTGCTGGGAGGTATAACCACTTCTCTTCCACCATTTTGTGGCTCGTTTCAGACCGCTGCCTTGGTTCCCTCCTTCCTCTCCGGACATAAACACTTGTTTCTCCAGCCCTGCTCACTTTAACCCAGCAACGGTTTCTCTGTCTCCAAGTGTTTGTGACAAAATGACAGAGCGAGAATAGGGGTTGGTATTCGTTAGCTTTGTCTTCTGGGTATTTTGCCCCGGTAACTTCCATTTCAGCGTACTCGCTGCCAGCGTGGTGGTGGGACACGCCACCCATGGTGTGCTCTCGCCGTGCTCCAGCGAGCAGCGCTGCCTGGGAGCCCTGGGCCGCAGCCCCGGCCCGATGCCTCTGGGTGCGGGATGTGCTCCAGCTGCGGTCCCTGCCGGCAGCAGGGGAGCTCCGCTTGGGTCGCAGGCCAGGACCACTCCGTGCCAGCATTTCCAAGGTTTATTTTACAATGGTGTGGAGCATTTGCATCAGATTACAGAAATCCATAAACTCCAGCTTTGGTATTACTGCTTGAAATTTTGTTGAAATTCCCAGGGCAGTATTCTGTTAGGAGACCATTAAATTACCTAATATTTCTGCTACAATGACATCATTTGAACTTGTGAGAGAAGTCTGGTAGTAAAACCCCTCCACAGAATCAGCAAAACATTTTTCATCTGTTATGAAGCAAAGGTCAAGTAAATGTGTGCAGATATTTAAAATGCATTGTTTAAGAGTAGGTACTGTCTAAATAGCCATTTACACTTTTTTATGGATTTTTTTAGTGTTTTCTGTTTTAAAGCAGTTATTCATATGGAAGGTTGCCTCGGTTTCTGGTCTGTAGCTGTTTCATTGCTGTATCAGCAGACAGTTAATACAGCCTTAACACAAAGTGGATAAACCTGATCACAGAATTCTCAGGTTGCTCCAGGTAAAAATCACCCTTTGACATCGGCCTGGCGGTGTTGGAGGTTATGATGGCCGGTGGCGCTCCGCAGGATGGCGGGAAGCTTGTTCAGCAGCGTGAGGAACGTTTCTGAGCTGGGTGATGTTCTTTTGAGTGGATCCAGCTGGTGGAATCGGATCCATGCAGAGGGAGGATGAACCACTGCTGAGCTCCCGTGTTTAACCTTGTCCCCTTGCCGTCGTGTGTTTATGATTCTCTGGTAATTTTAAGGCTTTGGTAGCGTTGATGTCTGTCCTTTTGTCCCATCCCACTGTCTCAGAAAGACAGGGCGAGTCCATCCCTGTGCTGGAGAGAGCTGCCTGGGGCTCAGTGCCCGTCCCCTGCGGCAGCTCTCGCGCAGCATTGAGCCTACGAAAGCAAATTGTATAAACAGAAATGATTTAGTGGGATAGATGAAGGTATGATACTTAAAAGTGTGTTTTACGGAATGGATGTGCTCATCACACATGTCTTCTGGGTGCGTCCAGCCGAGCAGGAGGGGGCTGGGGCTGTCTCTGCACCACGCTCAGGAACCTGCCCAGCCCATAATGGTTCCAAGAGGGACTAATTTCACCTCTCCCTCGGCTCTGATTTTAAAAGGTTTTGGGGTGGGAGTAGGAGAGAGGCTGCAATGAAGAGCCAGGGAGCTGGGACGCAGTGATGGGCACTGGCATCGGCAGATCCGGGTCCTGGTAATGGTGGGCTGAGACTCCGGCAGGGGCAAGAGGAACCCTTGGAGTTACGGAGTTGGGAGCAGGTACCAAGAGCGCAGAGGTTCGGATGGGAACAGCAGTTCTGCTGGCTTTGTCATTGCTGGGTGTCGTTCAGCATTTGGATGTAGATTGGGAACCTGTGGAAGGTGCTTCTTACAAATGGACAAAGCAAGCAGGTTTTGCTGTCACTGCTTCTGTTTTTAAGCTTAGACCAGTTTTTAAATACAAATTGATTTACCACTTTGATATTTGTTTCAATTCAGTGTATTTTGCTTCTGCCTAACAAGCCAGGCCTCTGTTTATTTAATTTATTTCAAATTTTTAATCACATTTCCAGTAGCTGGGAGAGGAGGAACGATGGTGCTGTATCCCTTTGTCTTTCTGTTGTTCGTTCTCGTGTGAGACGTCGCTGCTGTTGCTCGAGCGCTTTGCCCGGCTACGCCTGCGGCTGCTGCTTGGGCTGGGCAGGGGGGACCGGTTGGACTTTCCTCCCGCGGCCTGCAAAGCGCCTGGGTCTGCTCTGAGAGTCACCAGAGTAAGGGGGCTCCATTTTATGGAGAAATAATGTTCCACTTCAGGAACAGAACACTCTCAGGCCGTGCGGTGCGCGCTTCACATGGCTTCTGGGGAGACGAAATGAGAAGCCGTAATTGAAATTCTGCTGTAGTAAATTTAAAATTAATTGGCTAACAAATTCCATTTCTTAGGCATGCCATCTGAGGCTAACGTACTTAATTTTTTTATATGTTTTAAATATTTCATCATATACTATCATAATTCAAAGTCAGGAAACATTCAGAAATATTTAAAGTACTGATAAAGAGGGAATAGATTTCATTATTTCAGTTCTAGTTATTTTGTTACATTAAGACCTGGCTAAAGGTGCTTTGCATCGCTTAAATTTTTTCAGGTATCTGTTTAGTGTTATTTTACCAGAAATTACGCAGAAATTACTCAGCCGAGAACTTTGTGTGCACTTCAGCTCTCGGGTGAGAGCGGGAGCGGTGATGGGCCCTACACTGCGGGGGTCTGCAGCGAGGGCGGGAGCGTGTCTGCCCCACCAGCTCCCGCCGGCGGAAGGGGCTTTCCTTCTGCCCAGGGTCCCACGTGGAGTTTGGCTTCCCCGAGTCACCCCTCCCAGCCCTCGGCTCCTCTCCCGCCTGCTGATCGACAGCAGGCCAGGAGCTGACTTACACGGGTTTCACCTGGGGTTACATTAGTGCGTTCTTTTTTTATTCCAGTTAAGGCTTATAGTTTAAGGATCCATTCAACGGAAAGATATTTTTTTTTTTTTAAAAAGTGGCCTAATTTTTTGTAAAAATACTTTTTTAATACATTTTCTGTAGTTGAAAAACAGGTTTTTTTAAGTAGTATCATTTGGCAATTTGGTTTGAGAAGGAGGAAGCTGCCACCTGAATCTTGAAGATCTACAGTTAAATGCAACGTATATGAAAATAATTCATTTGAAGCCATGGCATCTGTACATGCTTATGTTTGATGCAGTTCAATGTGAACAGTGTACAGATCTCTGGAAAAAGATAAAATCCGTCTCTCGATGACCCTTTCTGCTCCTCGCGGCCATTGAGCTGCTGGGCGATGCCAGACTCCAGCCGGCATGCTCTGGAGCCAGCCAGCAGTGCCGACGGCTGCTGCTGGGTGAGGAAATCCTGACCCCGCGCTTCCCAAGTGCGGCCTTTTGAGAAATG
The DNA here is from genome assembly GCA_008921705.1 of Burhinus oedicnemus. NCBI lineage: Eukaryota > Metazoa > Chordata > Aves > Charadriiformes > Burhinidae > Burhinus > Burhinus oedicnemus. Next base: position 1,253,733 of record VFFE01006735.1, on the reverse strand, counting down.
CGCCATTGGCAGCGGTGGAAATAGCCAGATTGGGTACCATGGAGCTGATTTTCAGGACAAAGCGCAGTTCATAAAAGAAAGGCGGCTTTCCCTCCCAGATGTTTCTCCATGCTCTGTGCAGACACCCGGCGGCTGCGGCAGCCTTTCCTGTGCAGCCGGGCTTCCCTGGGCTTGCCACACCGGCGGAGCTGTGGTGTCCCAGGAAGCAGGGCTTGGCCCCGCGCTGGCAGGGGGATGCACTGGGGTACATGGGGGGCTGGTAGGGCTGGGCCACGGGGTGCCGCAGCCCCGGGCCGCACGGGTCATATGATGTAGGTGTCCACCGAGGTGCAAGTAGGTGCTTCTTGCAACAGGCAAATACCAGCATGGGCAGGGTATTTAATACCGGCTCATCTAGTGTAGGAACAATACGGAAACGTTGGACAGAAGTGTGTCGGGTAGCCTTGTTAGGTGGCTGAAGCTGGCTGGAATATGTTTTTTCTTGCACGCCATCCTCCACCTTTTTGTGATAGGGCCCTTCCCTTTGGCAAAGAGCTTCGAAACATAAACGTCTACCTGCCTTACTCCCAGGGTACGAGTAATCTCATGTTAGTTGAACGTGATAAGCCATCACTTTGTTAGAAAACAGATGATTTTACAAGTTACTTTATGTTTCAGGTCCTCAGTATCGGCTGGAGAAGCAGAGTGAACCTAATGTCCCAGTAGATTTAGACTGTACCTTGGAGAGCCAGAGCACTTTGGAATTCTGCCTTGTCCGGGAGAACAGTATGTTTCCCCTTTTCACTTTTGCTCTTGTAAATTGCTTAAATTCACATAAGTTATGTATTTTGGATACAAGCTGTACTGTCTGGGCAAGTAAGTTTTGACGAGACTCTCTTTCCTGAGGCACTTCTCAGTTGTGCCAAAACAATATTCCAGAGGGAAATGATGGATTTCATACCTTCTAGTAAATAGTCTGCATCCTGTTTATCACTTCATGATTAATCTTTTTCTGTTAAATTCTGCTCTGTAAAGTTATGACCAACCCTGAAAAACACTGGAAATATGAAACTTTCTCTGTTGCAGACATTGCTTAGTGACTAAAGTGATCGGTCTGCAATATGTTTTGCCATGTCAGTGTGGCTGTTAGAGGCATTGGTTTTTTTCCGATAGAATTTGAAGAAATTAACCGTGCAAATATAACTAGAGCAGTGTGATGATTTTTAAAATGCTAGATGAATAATCTTCTCTCCAGCTATGCTCAAATATTTTTATTCTGTTACTGTTTTAATGGTCCTAATATTATTTCCTGATTTATTTCTTTATAAGGAATTATATGAAACTTTTAAAAAAAGACATTAACATTGATTTGTGTTTGTCCTCCATAGCATTTCGGTCCGTCCTTCATTCTTTCCAACAGTCATGCTCTCAGTTTTGGGGTGGTTTTTTTTTTTCATTCCATTTTAATTCAGCTGTAAAAATGTTGATTGTGCAAATGAGGAAACCAGGAGATTTCGTGCTTTCAGCCAAGTCTGTGCTCAGAGTGTTCGCTGCAAGCAATCACAGTAAGCGCCTGTTTCAAGTAGTAGAAGAGTTTTTTCTTTGAGAGATTAGACTTTTCCATTTATGCTTGTTGGCTATAGCATTTCGTGTTTTATCCTAGAATGACAGCAGAGCATCCCTGAAGTACCTCCTAATTCCAAGGGCAAGTAGTAGACTACTCCTGTTCCAGGCATAGCAGAGGTGAGGCGCAGTTGCCAGGAGCTCTCTGGTGGTACGTCAGCGCTGGAGCTGAGATTAAGCACTCACAGTTTTGGCTGCCATTCTGCGTAGAGTGGGACTGGCTCCCAAAATATTCTTGATGCTCCTGGTTCATTTCTTCATAAAGTGGTTCAAAGAAACTGCAGGAGAGAACGCGGCAGAAGGCAGCAGGGGTGCTGTGCATGAGGAAATGCAGCAATTTTAACCTCGCTAATCAAGTTGCGCTCTTCCACAAGCCAGAATTTCCCGACGTCTGCATCCCAGCTATTATTTTTGCATCGATTTTTAATCTATGAAAAGATGCATACTAGTCATACTTTCATAGGTTTTGCATGATTTGATCAAAAATAACATTTTTTTTATCCAGGCTCTGTAATTAAAAGTATATTGTATATACTGCATTTTTAACATATTTTCATCATCTGTGGAGGAATCCATGCTGTCCTTGTAGCTATATCTACTGATGCTCTTAGCCCTCATGAGTGACTAGGTTCAGGTTGCACCATTACTTTAATAGTAAATCTGTCGTAAGTTTGTAAGTGATTTAGCAGAAGGCATTCGGTCTACTCTGCATCAGTAGCGAATGCTCCAGGAGAACCTTCAGAGGCCTTGTCTCAAAATAAATGTCAGTCATAATGTTGAGGGAATGCTTTTCCCTGTCCCTGAAGTCCTTGTGTAGTGACTGTTCTCCTTCCCTCCTCGGCGAGGGGACCCAAAAGCACGCTGCTCTGCAGAACAGGACGAGGAGGGGTGTAGGATAGATCCCTGAGGCTGTGAGTCAAGAGTACTCTCAGTTCGTGAGCTCTCCTGGCCCTCGATAAGCAAATCGAGGGTGCCCATCTAAGAGCATGACCTGGAGCCCCAACTAGGATGGTGGTTTCCCCATAACCCCTGGGCTGGACCCCGAGGGCTCCCCGTGCTCCCGATGCTGCTGCAATGGCATCACGCTGGTAGGTGGTGGCATTTTGTCCTGTTGATGGGTCTTGGGTTTGTCAGCCAGCACCTGGAACGTGGAAAAACAAAGGCAAAACCGGTGCTTGGACTCTGTAGAGTTCAAGAGCAAGTCGCTGTTCTAGTTTGTTCAAGGCTGACAGTATTCTAGGCAAAATAGTAAGTGCTTACATGAATTCTGTCTCTTTTCTGCCATGCTGTTACTGAGTGCTTTCTGAATTGATACTGAACTTGAATAAGGAATGCAGGAGAAATCTTCTGCTTACAGTTTCTCCCCCAAAATGTGGGTGAATTTAAAGTGATCTTCCATTGTTCCTGCTCAGGGATATATGTGAAACACCCATGCAGTTAACTCCACACACACATAGATGTTCAAGGACAATACAGTATATAAAATCAGTTGTAATTCATGCATTGTACATAGCCTCGTTCCCCCAATACACACTAAGAAATTGGATTTTGTAGTGCTTAAGGAGCTATTTTTTGGCATGGCATTAGAATAGAAATATTGACAGTTTTGCACTATTAATAAAATAATAGCTTGAAAATCCTAACATCAAAACGAAATACTCATTTTGTGCATTTTGTTTTTATTTAAAATATTTTTAGCTTAGATATGCCAGTCAGGAAAAACTCTATTATAATAGCTATTATTTTTAAATGTGCTCTTCATAGTCTCATACTCATTTACAAATATATGTATGTATGATGCCAAACATCTGCTAGTAAAATAGCTGCCAGTTTCCTTTGGGCAAATAGAAAGTTTATATTTCAGGGTATTAAATGAAACAGAAAACTTTCCATTATTAAGAAATATGTATAGCGAAAACCCCTATCTATCCAGCATTTACTAATAGCATTCAAACTAATAAACTGTTTCCAGTATGCAGAACTTTTTAACTTGCACTAAGATATTTATCTTTAAACTAAAAGCCTGCACTTTGTAACATGAAATGCTTTTATGTGTAGTAGCAAACTATTCATGGCTAATTTAGTTTTATTCTTACCGTCTTACTTCTGGAAAGTTCCTCTTTCTCATTTTATCATTAGATAGTAATTAGTATTCAAGGGAAATTGGTCTTAATATATTAAAATTGGTTTAGTGCCTTTAGACCTGTACCAAAGCCAATGTCTTATTGGAAAATGTAATTGGGGACTCTGTGTATGTAATTAATTGTATTACAATTAAGAACTTTCATTAAGCAATATACTAGTACATTAAAGTAATAAGGGACATTTTTGCAATGCAGTTAACTTTACATTTTGTTGTTTTATCGAGGAAATACAGGCTCACTTGCTCTTGAATAGGCTACATACAGCATTTCAATATTCTGATATTACTAATGTGTCATTTTTATATATCCTCTAGCACTTACAGGAGTCCCTTTTGGATAAGGCTCCTTGTTTTAGCTTCTAACTTATTTTCAGACTCGTGCTTCCGGTGCCAGTTGTTTCATTACTGTTGGTCTCATTTGAAAATCAGGATTTTCTATGAGGGGATGGGACTGAGTTACAGAATAACTCTGTATTTCACAGTAGTTCAAGTACTTGAACAAAAATACTACCTCTATACTGAGCCTGGTTTAAAAAAAACGGAACAAAACAAAGCAAAAAAACCCACAACAGAGGGAAGATCTTCAACTGTTTTTTCCAGACTGGGAAATATGTCAGTTTTCTGGGTGACCATCAAATGTAGAGACTGCAAACGAGTGCCATGACTGACGTCTGAAACAGCGTAGTGCTTCACCACAGCAGCCGTCTTAAAGAGTAGAAGTATGTAGCCCTTGAAACCATTTTTGCTTTTTATTCACCTTCTGTGGGCAGAAAACACCACTCTGGTTTTTTTTTAAAGTAGGATGCTGTGGTTTAATGTTTTGTACGGTTTTGCTGCACAAACAATCTGAGCAGAGATGGAGAGCCGTCCGGCTGGCTGGGGAGTCCCTCCTCTGATGAGGACCGAGGAGGGAGAGTTGATAAGAATCAGACGGATAAAGAAAAAAGACACGTAGCGGCACAGAATGCATGTGCTTCTGTACGGGATCTCCCTCCATCCAGCGCCATGTGTTCTCACACGGTGGCTTGGGTTTTAGGGATTTAAAAACATGATTTCTGGGAGGACATTGTCAGCCATGCGGTGTCTGCGGTTCTGTCCAGGAGATGGAGTCTGCAAGCCCAGGCTGCCGGCGCTCCCCACTGAACCGGCCCTGACTTCCCTCTACCCTCCATGGCCCTTGCAGGGGCGACCTGCTGGCCACACACGTGGCCCCGAGCAGGCTCTGCCGGGGCCTTTTCTCCTCGCTGCTGAGTCCAAGCGATTGTGATGAGCAGAGCTGGTGAAAGGCGGCAGGAGGTTGGTCTTGGAGTGACGCGGTAGTGCCCGGTGTCACTTCGAAGCCATGGCTGCTGGTGCAGGGCAAGCCGGCCAGCTGCCGGCCTGAGCCCAGTCTTGCTGGGAGCACCGGCCTGGTTCTGCCCCTGCGCCGGTGCTCCGAGTGGCGGTGGAAGGGTCGGCACCAGGCGCGGTGGTGCTGGGAGGTCGCGAGCCTCCCTGTTCAGCTGTGCCAGGCGTCGCTCCGTGCCTGGCTTAGGGACGGCGGGGCAGAGGCACAGGCTTCCTCTCAGCCCTCTTTTCCTGCTCCCTTCGTGGATTTTCCTACCCTGCTTCTCCAATAATTAAACCCCTGTCCCGGGCTAAGGGAGGTGCCTCCCTCCTAGCTCTGCTTTGCGCTTCGTGCAGGTTCTTATCTTGGGCCTTGTTTATCCCACGCCTGACTCCAGCTTTTTTCACTTTTTCTTTCACAAAGTAAGTATTAATTAGGTAGAATATAAGGGAAAGATACAGAGGTCATTGCGAACTGAGTCTCCGTGTCGTTATGAGGAGGAGTTTGTTTCTGGAATAGGAATCTGTTCCTCCCAGGACAGAGCGGTCTCTGCCAGCGGAGCCTAACGCTGGGTCAGCTCTTGGGCTAAATAATAGACCTGGAGCATCCACTTCGCTGGATTGTCTTCCCAAGCAGAAGCTTTTACATTCAAAAGCCACACTGTGATCTCCATTACAAATACCCTGACAGGCCTGTAAATATTTGACAGGTTTATTCACAGCTGCTTGCATGTGGGAAATATTTTTATGATTTTTCCCCCAATCAGCTGGTGGAGATGGCTCTTCCCTCCGCTGCGGAGCGCGACGTCTCGCAGGCATCCTCGCAGAGCTGCGGGCTAAGAGCAATATGCCAAGTTCTGCAGTCAGGTTTTTCCCTGCAGGGCATTTCTCTCTGTTGTTACTGATATTACTGCTATTATCCCGTGCACCCTCAGGGGCCCGCGTGTCTTGCCATCTTTAGACAGATGATCTGTTTTGATGGTGGAGTTCCTGGCTGCTCTCCCAAGAGCAGCAACTGTAGAAATTCTGTAAACCTGAATCCATTCACCGAGCTTCATAAAACGAAGTCGGCAGAGGCTGCCGATCCGCGGAGGACCTGAAGGGCTTCCAGAGCACGGTCCCACTGTTCAGCTGCTCCGGCTGCAGCAGTTAATGCTCCTGCGGTTCAGACACCGACAAGGTGCTCACGTTTTTAGTTACAGGGGTAGTTTGCTCCCCTGGATATGATCTGACAGGCTGCTAATTTTCTTTCTAATACTTTTAATTTGGGTGTGTGAAATCTGAGAAGACTCAGCTTCCTAACAGCTGTGTAAAGTCACCACGTAGTGTCCCCGCTGTGCCCGTAACTGAGTCCGGAGGGAGAGGCCAGGGACACAAAGGCAGCGGCACCCGCGGAGCCTTGCCCAAGTCTGCATCCTGTGAAGTGTTTAGAGAGTGTTTAGCAGGAGGTGCGGGATGAGGTTAATATGTGTGATTTCTGAATTTCTTACTGCTACCCATGGAGTTTGTCTGTTGGTGCTAACACTTCTTTTCATATAACGCTGTACTTAAAACCCCGCTGTATGGCGTGCTGCCCGTGTCACAGAGGTGAGTCTCGTCACCTGCCGTTAAAGCACATCCAGGCACAGGGAGCACGGCGCACCCCACCACCCCTTCATTAGGGGCAGCACTAATGACCTCCCTGCAGACCAGGGTTCCTCTCCCACCCTGGCCAGCAGTGACCCCACTGCCCTACCTGGGTTTCAGGCCATGTTGCTGTCTCGGAGCCACCCTGGGCCGTCCCCTGCCCCACCATGTCCTCACCTGTCCCCAGCCACTCACTCCCCTGTGGGCAGGGGACACCCAGGTGCAGCCGTTGTGACCGCATGCCATGGGGACAGGGCCAGCCACGCAACTGGGAGCCGCCACCAGGGAGGAAGAAGGTCCTGGTTCACTCTGGGCTGCCCCACTTCGCATTGGCACCCTCCTGCTTCGCTCTCAGGCACCGCCGTGCCACGGTGTTTCATGATGCTTTTAAGTGCACCAAAAAGTTTGACATATCTCAGTGTATCTTTGAAGTACTGCAGCGTGAGGGTTTGACATGATACATTATGATAATCCATAGTATAGAGACATTAACACAGGGGTCTTTGACAAAATACATTGTAATGTCTCTGAAGGAGCCATTACAATTTATCTTGTCATTCTGGAGCATAGAGTGGTTGCAATGTTAAGATGGCTCTGCATAAATTCACGTGTAAACTGTTTCATTTGATTTTTGGAATTCTTTCAAGGCGAATGGCGCAGCCCCATTTGTAGGTTAACCCTTTGCTGTCCCCCTTCCCCAAAGGTCGGCGGTCCCCACTCCGGTGCTAGGGCTGCAGTACGTGCGGCGAGGAGTGGGCATCCCACGCCCGCTCTCCTGTGGGCAGGGTGGAAACCTGATGTGACTGACGTCCGTGATACGTGAATCTCCTGCTTTATACTCTCAACATGTATTTTTACTCATTTAACGGCAAGTGCTAACCTTACTCTGATGCAGACATGGAAGATACTTATCATAACCAGCGATGTTTGTAACTGAATTAACAGATAGAAAAGGGAATGCTTTCAGCCAGCAAAAAAACGCTCTCTGCTCAGGTGGGGTTTTTCTTCTCTCTCTCCCACGTTTCTCCTGCTTATGGCCACCACCCCGACAGTTCCCCTTGCTGAAGCCAAGGGGCTGTCCTTCTGCAACTCTAAATCTCCCTGTTAAAAGGGAGCCGGCTGCTGCATCGACAGCGCGTGTCTGAGACAAGTGCCAGGGTTTTCCTCCCCCGGGAGCCGTGGCCTTTCCTGGCAAACCATCCCCTTGTCCACCGGGCCTAAGGATGGAACCTGCCATAGCTTCCCTGCAAGCTGAGGTCCCCAAACGGGACGGGTGTGTACATCCCCCGGGGGACGCAGGAAGCGTTTGCGTTGAGCCTGCTCCAACTGTGCAAAATTAATACAAAAAATCTGACTAGTTCTTTGCCTGCTTTGCTGAATCTTTAAGACCTGTACTAAAATTCCATCATCTCATCTTCCCATTATTAAAATTTCAGCAAAATATAAAGTTTTCATTAATCTCCTGCAGCAAATTTAGTACTCTGAACTGGCAGTTGATTCAGCTTTTAGGACTGCATTAGCTGGGATATTAAACAAAACGTGTCATTCTTCAGTATCTTCTGTAAGAAGCTAAATCAGTTTTCAAACATATTTATACCACTTTATCTAACAGCATCCGAATGATCATTTAGAGCTGAGATGCTTTATTAGCAGCTGGCATAGAAATTACTCTGCACAAAATTATATATCGCATTATAGTAATGTTTAAATTGGTGTTAATCCAACGTCATAAAATGTAAAAAAATCTTTAAAGTGCGTTATATTTTTTCAGTAATTGGCATTTTGGCTTAATGAGATGTTACCTTTTATAAAGCCAGTACCTGCAGTAGTAATGAGAATACTAATCAGTAAATAAAGCGCAGCTTGGTTACCGCAGGGCTGAGATCAGAGTGCCCGAGGTGTTGCCAGTGCTGCAGCAAGATGCCAGCGTCACATCCCACGTAGGGGGGATGCTGAAACGCAGGAGGACGGTGCTAGTGCATACGTCGAGGGCAGCACCGGAAAACCCTGCCCTGGCTGGGGACAGGCCGCCTTGGCCAGGCTCCTTCCCGGGGTGACAGGCTGTGGGCGTCCGGGGGATCCCACCAGGTCAGCCCCCGGGGGTCGGTGGTCCAGGGGCGTCTTGTGTCACGTGAGAATCCGCCGCTGGGACGCTGCAGCGCTCTTCATGTGGGACGCGAATGTGTGTGGTAATGTCCTTAATGAATTAGTGAATTGGTCTTTGGATGGAGAGTGACAATTTCCTCCTCCCAGAGACATGGACTTGAGCATTTTGTTCTTTCTTAAAAAGCCATCTGCAGCGGCAGACGTCACAGCCATACTTACCTGCTAGCTGAGTCGTGTGCCATATTTTAAACCTCTCATTCATTATTGTTGGCTTGTTTTGCAGGTTCAAGAGGAGAAGAGGTCTCGGAGGAAGACCCTCAGATCGATATAGCTACAGTTCAGGACATGCTCAGTAGCCACCATTACAAGTCCTTCAAAGTCAGCATGATCCATAGGCTTCGATTCACCACTGATGTTCAGTTAGGTAAATCAATCCGTACCGTAACGCTTAGGAAAATGGAAGGGTTCAAACCTTTGGCCATCTCTAATAGCTGACTGTCCATCTCAGATGTTTTTAAAGCGGTCATTATCATGTTGGTGTCTTTTATCGTGAAGCACATCACTTGAAAGTGTTGCTAGCGTTTCAGCAGTTAAAAAAAATTGCTTTCAGTTGAAAACACTTCCCTATTTTTATTATCCACAATCAGCTAGCACATGTTTCTTCTAAAAGAAGGCCATTATTTAATGACCCCCATCTCTGGTTTTTTTTTTAATTTAGACTTCCTAATGGAAAGCTTCTTGCCAACTGTTTTGTTATTTTTAAATGAGGCTACGCAAAATTGGGAATGATTAGGTTTTTCCTTTTCTGGGATGGAAAGATTTTAACAACCAAGTGGAAATTTGAGGTGGAACAAAATAAAACTAGCATTCTCTAAAGGTTTTATGTTGTCCTTATTAGCTTTCTGAATGCTTTTGAAAACCCGAAGGCCAAGGGATGACAGAATCTTGAATTATAAAAGCCCCATTACTGTTTTAAAATGATTGAATGGCGTTTTATCTTTGTGTTTAAATTGTGAAAATTTGATTAATGATGCATTGGTAGGTGACCTGTGACATTCCTGCAAATACCTTCCATAAAGAAATGATTCAGCAGTAAAATATTAAGTGCCATAATGTTTACAAAATACATTTATTCTGTAGAATTCAGTAGAATTGTTAAATTTACACTATAGCAGTTTCTGTGTTATTGTCGCTACAGTCTCTTCATTCTTCCATCCTTAATCACATATAAAAGTATATGTCTCTCAAATTTTTACGGAAGAGGCTTCCCTAGTTTATTTTGAACTGTCTTGTTATGGAAGGATTTATATGCTGGTGCTGAAGCAGGGCAGCGCTGGGCATGATTTCTGCTTTTGAGCAAACTATCTGGGTGTGATAGTTTGCTTCCAGTGAAGTTTGACTCACTGTATCTGGAAAGTGTCAGAAACGAGAGCTTGAAAAGGTCATGACAGATCACTAAAGATAAATGGTTAAGGGAGAGTAGCTGTTAAATGAAACAAATGGCTTAATTGTGTAGCAGTGAAGGAGCTGACCCTGTCCAGTAGTGTGAGGACCATAAAATTTCCCTTTTATAACAATATATGAACTTGTATGTTTTTGATGGCAGTACACTGACAATGTGATTTTTATAATGTAATTACTTTCTAAAAATCAAAGAAAACTCCAGTGAGATTTTGAAAGTTTGGGCAGATGTGCGGCATCAAAACCTCTAAATAAAGTGAGAATAAGCGTATGTTGCTGGGTTTTCTCATGAATTTTTAAAAGATATTAGAAGAGCTGTGCTGGTAAAATAAGCATTGAGGTGCTATTTGGATTAGTGCTACTGAGCGTTAATGCATTCATCTTCTGCCAGTGACAGACTGCTCCATACAATCTGAAATGTAAAATATGATGTCTCATTTTCTTTCATCGCTCATCAGTAACTGTGATTCGGGAGCTATTCTGTGTCACTTTAAAGATGGCCAGTTGCAAAGACTTTTCTCTGTAGCATTTTGATGTCATCAGTTCTATGTAACAGCCGTAGCAAAGCGACAGTTTTCTTAGTGGGTGCTAAGATTCCCAAATCGTTCCATTGCTCCTTATCGACAATATCGACGATGTCGGTAGCTGTGCAGGAGCCTGTCGGCAGTCAGGCCAGCTGAAATACGGTGCAGTGGTTGCACTGAAAATATCCGTGTGGTTTTGGGGGTGAGTCCCGGTTTCCCAGGCTTCACGTGGAAGGGTGTCGAGGGGTGGCAGAACCCAGACGTGGTGGAGCAAACGCTCAGCACAGCTCGTCCCCACTCCCTGCCCTTTGCTCCGGCATCGTCAGACATCCGCACGTCACTGCGTTTGAACAGAAGCTGTACTGGATTGTATTTCACTTGCAGAGAACGGGTAGCAACAGCGTGAGCTGTTTGTGAATCACTGTTTGCATACTGGTACTTTTGGAAATGTTGTAGCTGTTTTGAGGTCTGATCATTTAATTTGAGGCAAGGTTTACCGAAAGTATTGGCGTAAGCTTGATCTTCTGTGCATTGCGCATAGTTGTTCTTGAGAGTAAAAAGCGATACGTAAACGGCCGTGGGAGGAACGACCGCCTTTGGACTGATGGTTTTATTACAGTGGAAGGCTTTAGCTGTAGCAGTTTAAGGTCTGGGGGTTTATGTTTTAGCTCATATTACAGCATAATGCACATACAGTAGTACTCTCAACATTTCTACAAAGGTTCTGTCATGTTGTGAAGGAATAAGACACATTTGCTTGTGTATCACATTAGCAAAACTAAAAGAAGCATATTGTCTTGGAAAATTACTGCTGGCAAGTATTTCAGAAAAGGAGGGGCAGTTGCAGACCCCAACAAAGGAAGCAAGAACAGAACAGTGTTACTGGACTAATACATTGATGACATTTCTTTTGATAAAATGAATGAATTAAAAAAACAGTAGAGAAAGCATTTTTACTTGGTTTTTGAGTATGACTAATTTGTGCTGCGATACAGAGACTGCAGAAGCCACGTACATAATACTGTTTTGATTTTAGGTTTCAACACGTACAGATTGTGAGAACAATAACACAAAAAAGACAACATTCTTTGTCAATGTGCTCTTTGGATGTGTGTGAGCTTAAGCCAGTGATGTCGAGATACAGAAATAATGGATGAAGTATACAGCAACAATTTGCAGATAAAAATAATAGAAGTTAAAGTGTATTTTACATGATAAAAAAAAGATGAAAGAGGAGGAAGTCTGTTACATCTGAGATGGTTACAAAATCCATGCTTGGTGAAGTAGCCTCTGCTGAAAAGATTGATGCAATGGGGAGTGACCTTGGCTTGGAGCAGGAGCTGGTGATGTATGTATGAGCATCTCTCTGCTAAATGGACCCAGATTTGTAGCACTAATATACATGGAAGCCCAGAACCAAACTCAGGATGGCAATAAATCAACAGCCACTTTGGGTGTCATTTCTGGTTTATATTCCACTATTGTTCTATCACTTTAATTCATGTCACTATCATCTGTTCATCTGGAACAGTTTTATATAATTTTCCAGTGGAGTTACCTGACAAATCCTATCAAATTAACAAGGTGCATTAACAATATTGACTGACTGTGAATTCTGAAGTTGCAGGACCATACAGTGAAATTTTTGTAAGAATATTTTCAGGGGTGACATTTTTCGAGGAAGGGATGGGGAATAACCCCCACAAACAAAGAATTTGCACCTTTATTTTTAGAACTCGCCTTGACTTTTTTCGGTGAGAAAATAAGAACATGTACCATCAACTTTGCATATTTTCCTTAAACTACCGAAAATGCCATTTTGAATAATTAACCATTACAGTGAAATAATAATGCTGATTTTAAATAATCTGTCCAAAATTAAATTACAAAACAAAATGGGCTCCAGGTACAGCATCAGCCTGCTCAAATTAGCTAGTTCTAGCAGTCCTTGTGTTAATTGGACTCTTGATACAATGCTTAATTGAAATGTGATCTCTCTGATGTGACGTATGTTTAATGACAAAGCGCATTCTTGGGTTAACAGAAGGGGGGAGGGGGTTGGTGGTGTTATCATAACCTATTGTAATAGCAGGGTTAAAATGAAGGTAACCTTGTACTGGTGGAAGGGACTGCAGCCAGAAGCCACTGGAGGGGTCTGCTCCTGGCTGTCTGCATGCTTTGATTTTAGAGTTGCATAAAATACAACCGCATGTGATTTGCAAATTCTGCAGCTATGACCAGACTTTAAGAGGTATTGAGTTAATTTTGGAGGGCTTGGGAGAGTCGTTATGTGTGTGGCATCTTACTTAAATTTTGTCACATCTCTTAAAAGTTTTGTCATCAGCCTCTTTGGGTTTTCTTGTGCTTCAGACGAGCCCAGCGTAGTGCATTTGAAAGCGTCAGAGCCAAAACCCTCAAGAGGGAAAAGGTTCTCTCTGCTGGTTTTCCAGAGATGCAAGAGTTAAACGATGTTTAAATACTTTTTCCCTTTATTGCTTCCTTCTGTCACTTTCTCATGAGCTTCACCTGTAACTCAGGACCGAAGAAACGTAATTATTTTTCAGGCTCCACACATCTTGATGTAAAAAGCACGCTGGGAAGTTTGTTCAGTCATGTCAACAGCTACTGAACAATGAGCTTCTGTTCACCAGTGTGGTGTAGTAGGGCTTTTGCTTTGCAATACTGTGATAAAGATGGCCATAAATTACCGTGCGCGTCCCGGGCCGGTCCCAGCACACTGGGAGCCCTCAGCCTGGCCGGCAGCCTCCTGCTGGACAGGCTTTTCTTGCCCGACTGCGGGACTAACGTGTGGAGGGATGATAGAGGAATTCTCTGCTCTCGCTCACGAAAGGTCTGCTGTAGGATGCGGCCGTACCCAGGTCAGCCTACACGCAGCAGCAGCCGAGCGGCAGCCATCTGGGGATGCCCGTGTTGGGAAGCGGCGCCCGTGCCAGGAGCTACACAGATCCTCAGCTTGCTTTCAAAGCAGCCTAATTAGAGCTGGCTTTAAAATGCCAGCAGTGTAAAACCGCACAGGATCTCTGGGACTGGATGTCTTTGTTTATGAGTATCTGGGTAACACAAAGAACGTCTCTGTAATGCTGCAAATGGGTGTTGTCCTCTCGTATAGAGGATATAGTGTATATGCTGTATAGGAGATAGACCAGGGACGGTGTGTGATAGTGTCTATTACATAGAATAGTGGTGATTGAAAAACTAGCAGTATCTTTTTATAAATCTTGCAGCTCATGTAGCTACTGCTTCCAGAAGAGCTCTGTATGTGTTGAGAAGAATTTTTTCTGTGATATTTCTTTCTTGTTGGTATGTTCATGCAGGAGAATAAAATGCAGATTATCAGTGCAGTTTGATAACCAGTTGCTTTTGGTTTCAAAAGCTCCTGTGCTTTCAAAAAGCCCAAAAGGGCAATATACTTTCATCCCATTTAAGATTTATAAAGTGTGTCAAACTGCTGATATGAAATCGCTTAAACAGATCACTATTGTGGCTCTCTATTCTTTCTCATCTCAGGTATTTCTGGAGACAAGGTAGAGATAGACCCTGTTACTAATCAGAAGGCCAGCACTAAGTTTTGGATTAAGCAGAAACCCATTTCAATCGATTCTGAACTCCTCTGTGCCTGTGACCTTGCGGAAGAAAAAAGCCCAAGTGAGTAGTCCTTTTTATTTATGTTCCCTCTTCTCTCCCTCCCTGTATGTGCTAGATGTCCAAAGAATTATTGCTGCCGTGTCCTTTTCTTTCTATAGGTGTATTTTATTCATCATAGGATGTTTTTAATCTGACTGGATTCAGTTATGGAGAACACAACATAAACAGATACACATTTGATGAGTGTCCTTTCAATGCTGCTTACAGCTAATGGCACCACTGAGAGTGTTTCTTGCCCACTGTCAGTAGCTGCTAACAGTGTCACGCCAAGGAAACACTGGCTTTGCCTAGCCCCATAGCACGGTAGTCAAATATATGTTTCAACGTAATTGCAATTTTTTTGAACACCTTAACATCCAGACTGGTTTTAAACAATTTCTGAGGTGCAGTTGAGGACCTCAGACATAGAGTAAGTATCAGCGCAGTCTAGATTTGCTTCAGCCGTGGCGGCAGGGTCACCGGGATTATGACGTGCCGCTCTGAGAGCTCAGTTTGGGGAAAGCAGTGACCGTGCCTGGCCAGCAGCGACAGCCGAGCTAGCGGGAGGACAGGCTGGACATCCCAGTTCAGCCAGTCATCAACAGGAGGTCAGAGTTTGCTGTGTTTGGAGTGCGACTGCAGAGGCCAAGTGCTTTTGCTTGTTGTATCAGTGGAGTAATGAGAGTCTATGTCTGTGAAATTTGTTTTAAAAAGCACAAGATAGGCCCTGGGGGAATTGGGCAATGTCTCCCGGTGGTGGCAAAATGTAACTGTCTACTGTCAAAAAGTAACTGCGGTTCAAAAGCTCAGATGGATTTTATTACACTTGTGCTTTTGCAGGATAGGGATGCTCAGTATTAAGTACTTATCTGCAAGGTGACAGAGAGGGAGAATTATGTGATACATATTTACAGAGGTAATGATCTGTTGAATTCTCTCGGAAGAGTAAATTTATGGCTGCCACAGATTTTATCAGCAATTATTGAACTATATCCTTCTCCCCTTCATTACCCCTTCCTACTTCCATGTTCTTAGTCCAGTCATTGTCTTCCATTTCTGTCTCTCCAGCAAGATTTCATGGTCCTTGGGAAGGCACGGTCCCAAGGAGAGACTTCCCTAATGACCAGGCAGTCCAGACTGTGTAAGGGTTATCTTTAGAGTTCAAGGTGCAGTTTTGCGCCTGTAAATATATTAATACCTCTGGGTTTGTAGCCACATTTCATTTCAAATGCAAATGCTTGTGGTGGTAAAATTGTGCCCACCAAATGAGGCTGTATCTGAAAAGCCAGCCTTGAAAGCCGAGGTTTCCAGCTCACGCTTCCATCAACACGATAGTCTGAGACCTTCAAGCTGTCCCTGAACCTCCAGAGCTGCGTCCTGCAGGACATGGGACTCTTCGGCCCCAGAGGCAGCACCTGCTGCTGTAGGAAATTATGTTTGTACCCAAGTCCTGCCAACCCAGGTAGAAATAAGGGACAGAATTTCAACTCCCAAATAGAGTCCAGCAGCGGAAGGGTAGTACCTTCACGTGGAGACCGTTGAATGAAGAGTCATAGTCACTTTGGAGAGGATGCTGACAGCTTACAACAGAGGCGACCTTTATGATACTGAGGTTTTTTATTTACTCATTTTCACATGGCCATCGTAAACTTTGCCTATTAAATAAGCATAGTTTAAGCATAGTTCCAAAAGCTGAAAGTAATTCCTCCTGAAATCTTCTGACCTCTGCCCGATTCACTAAAGATGTTCCAAAAGTCATTCTTTTAGGCAAGTAGAAGAGACTTTTATTGTGACATCTCAGAATGATACATTTTGGGGAACTCTTAACAGCAGATCAGTATCTCTTGAATTTTAAATGGAAAAAAGTTATTTTAGTAGCATAAAGGAATGAAACTCACTGTATTTCACAAGTTTTGTCTGTGATTTTTATCAGCATAGTGATATATGTTTGTAGCAGAGTTTACATCAAAAATTATTCCTGGATCTTCCTTGAATGAATTATTGCAAAGAAAGAGAGGCTGAGTAGAGATAAGGTCTTTGAGTTCTGCAATATATTTTGTTTTCATGTTTTTATCTCTTGTAACACAAACATGCTCCATCTCGTCTTTCAGAAGTGTTCTGCACGTGTAGCAGTGCTCGTACCGTTACACCGGGTGAAAACACAGAGTATGTTTTATTAAGCTGCCTGCCGTCCCTAGACATTGGCACTTGGGGTTGTAATAAAGTTGAGTCCTGCTTCGCCAGAGTGACTTCTTGTCATTCTGCAGAGAGGTGAAGGGTTTGCGGGAGCCTCCAAATGTGACCTTACTTTTTAGTAAGGGCAAGGGATGTTGGGGGTGGAGTTTGGTCGCTGTGATCACTACGGCTGGAGGTTTCTGCAACAATTGTTCCTCTCAACGTGGTAATTAACAGTTTAATATTCAGTTAGCTCTTACTTTCTGCAGATTAAAGAGATTTCAGAGTTTTTACGGGTACATTTCTGCAGAAATGTGAAAATAGAAATTGCGTATCAATATAGTGCAAAGCTCGTGCTTATTTTATGTTAGTTTTCTCTGAAAAGGCAGGTTCACGCAGCGAAGCTTTAGCGGCACTTGTGCGAGTGTTAAAGGGCTCAACAACTTCAGAGATGATGTGTTGGGAATATTTACAGACAGACTCGGAGCGTTCTGGACAGGGCTAAAGCTTTCCCGTGCTGTGAGCTCGCAGAACTTAGAGCTGCATTCAGTGAAAACAGAAAATGAAAACAGAAAGCTTTGGCATCTAATTTGCCATTAGTGTGGGTATTGTAGGCAGGAATGGCTGATGATTTTTGTTTGCCCTTGTAGTAGGCCTGGGTCAGCATTTGAATTTTTATTTGTAAATTAAATCAGACTCCCTGAATTTAGACAGAAGGAAGAGGTAATGGCCCTGCTGGCTCGATCAAATGCCATTAGAACCTGAAAACACTGTGTATAAACGGCTTGTTTAAATCAGGTTCCGTCTGATTATCACGAGAGATTCTGAATGTTTTGAGTCTTGAAAGGAAGCATCCTATCATTGAGAAATAAGATTTAAGCCTTAATAAAGTAGTTGTCATTTTTATAGCTGAAAAGAGCTTTGTATCTCAATTAAGTGTACATAATATAAAGTCTTAAGGAAGCAACATAATACATTTAATACAATTATATCCCTTTGCAATAGTGTAATTTAAAGGAAATCTGATTCTGTTAATGTCTCTTACATTACTTGGACAAGGGAGAAACTTCAGTGTCACTGACCGCTGCCTTTTTACAAAGTGCACTGTGGACCAAGTGCGGCTGTGATGGACGCGTCGTGGCCGTCCCTCCCGAGGGCCGGTGCTACCAGGCTGCCTCGGATCCGCACCGTGGGAGCGCCGAGCCGGCGCCGGTGCATGGAGGGGTGAGCAGAGCACGGGGCAGGTCTCTCAGTGGCACTGGGGCTCATCAGTTCATCATCATTTCAAAATACATGGGGTTCTTCCATTCATGTGTATTTTACGATAGCTGCAGAAATCGGATTTATTTGATAATTTACTTGAAACACTGAAGGAACATTCTCTGTGATCCTTTTTCTGCTTTTTGTTTTGTTTTCATGAAGCAGATACATCTCAGTTGCTTGGTCAAAATACTTAATATTAAGGTAGTCTAAACAAAGGTGTTCTGTAGGTCACGGAGTACATTGGTAACTTCGGTTTGTAATTTAATTGCCTGCTTTGCACCCTGCAGCTTAAGATTTCCTTTAAATTCTTATTCCATTGTTGCACTGGGGCTTAACAGAGTGTTAACCTGGTAATAGGCACAGGGCCTCCCCATTATATGTCTCGCTATCGAGCGGTTCTGCATGACTAGTTAAAAAAGATGGCAAGAAGATTAATGAAAGCCGCCTGGTACAGAAGGGGGGTAGGTACCTTTGCAAGACTTCTAGCGAGGAGATATTAGAGCTGAACCAGAGCTTGGCTTTTTCTTTATCCTGTGACCTTTGAACCTGCCTTACTGTCGAGAGCTGCCAGCGGAGCCGACGTTTTGATTGATGTTGCTACACGAGTCAGTCTTTCCCATTGAATTCCACATCTGCACGAAAATAGCTTTTCTAGCAGTATTCATACTGGCTGTAAGTGATAGCCAAAGTGATGCCTGAAATGCTTTTATGTAGTTTTCATTTAAAGCTGAAGGTATTTGATGTTTTAATTCAGTATCCAGTTCCTCCAGATTATGCACGTTGGGTAATACTAATTTAATGAATTCGTTATTGGGTTGTGAAAGGACTAAAAACATACAGAAAGCATTGGGAAGGCATGGATTCCTGCTGCTTGGGGAGCTTAAATAGAGATGTTGCACGTTTGCTCAGAGCCCTGCCGTGGAGGCAGAGCAGAGAGGCAACAATTATCGTGTGCTCTGCAAATGGGGCACAAAATGTTGTGCGGTAGTTCCCGATGTTCAAGCTCCCGCTGTGAATAATGCGGTGTGTGAAATAACAGAATAAAATTCATACTTGATAGGAGACTAATCACAGATTCTGATCAAACGGTAAAAAATGGATTCAGCAGAGAAAATGTTCCCAAACTTCAGGCTGGGAGTGAAAGAAATCTCCAAGTGTGGAACAGAAAGAAATGAGCCCAAATGCACGTGGATGTGCGGTTTGCAGAGCAGGTGAATGCCTCGGAGGGAAGGCAGCAAAGGCGCAGATGGCGCCTTCCCGGTTTCTGCGCCGGGACCGGGATTGTGCTGGGCTGGGGGACAGCCGGAGCCCCGGCGAGGGCCAGGGGTGTCAGGGACCTGGCGAGCAGCCGCGCGGGTTTGGCGTTGGCTCGTGGGCCGTGCTGGCCCCGAGAAGGGGTCGGGCAGGAGGGGAGCCGTGTCGCCTGCCTGCGCGGCCGAAGGGGCCGGCAGGGGTTGGGGCTCTCCTGCCCCACCGGCGGGGCTGCGGCTTATTAAACCGTCCCTACTGAGCAGCCTTCTCATAAAAGTACTCTGGAGCACAATCAGGAGCGTGCATTGCCTCATCCTTTTAACAAATATGTTTTGTAGCCCTATTAAAAGGGGTCTTCATCTATCCTGTCAAAGCTATTCTGCTGGGGTTTTTTAGTTTAATTACACTATCCAATTAAAACTCCTTGCTGCATTTTGATTCGCTTCTCCTTGGGCTTGAGTGGATATGACATTTACAAGGCTCGCCTTTCAAGCAGACAATGGCGTGATTGATGAGGTGCAGACGCAATGAAGGAGGCGATTGCCATGTGGAAACACTGCTTAGTGCATTTTGATTTATTTATCATCTTTTTTCCCAAACCAGGTTGCTGGTGAAGAGGTTTTGGGCAACCCCCAGTTCCACCTCAATTTTCACCATTCTTGCAAAAATCTTTATTAGTATTCTGCCTTTGATAATAATTTGAAGAAGAAACAAAAGGCTTTGGGGAAAAAAAATCCAGATGTGTGAATAGTTACCACAATTTGACAGAAAAGTGGATATATGCAGCACTTTAATTGCAACTCTGCTTTCAGGACATCTGGAAACAAGACATCCACTAATAGCAATGTTTTATAATAAGCCTACAGTAGAATATAAAGATCTGAGGTGTAGGAAAAGTGATCATGAAATATGCTGCTCCCTGAGAGAATAGGGCAAGCCAGCAGGACCACAACTTTTTTTTTTTTTTTTGCTTAGCATTGGTATCATTTGTTCCCACTTAAGTAATGCCTTGGTTTGAAGGAGATCCATCACAGGTACGTGGTGTGCAGCCTGGACTCATCAGTGGTTCCACCAATATCGGTGGGGTCAGGATTTCATCCATAACTTTCGCTACCTCTGAAGGAGACATCACCTCTAAAATACGTACCTCTCGGATAAATATCGTCTGCATAAAATGGGCTTAATGCCACTTTTACACTTAGGACAACACTCTTGTTCAATCCGTGTCCCTAACCGAGCTCGGTACCATATTCCTGATAATCCGGCTACGGTGTAACTTGTGATACCCCCCTAGAAGAAAACTTCAGAGTTTTCTTGTTGTTAGAGGTTGTCAGGATGGGTGTTTTGATGGTAATGCAACACTTGCATTTTTGTAGGACCTTCAAGCCCTGCTGCAGGGTCACGGCATCATTTTTGAGGTAGCACATGTGGATTTCAAACAGCAGAGTCCCTCCCCGGAGCTTTTAGATTAAATATAACAGTGGTTGGTGAGCAGAGGTTACCCCATTTCATGCAGTGTTTTAAATAAATTTGCCTTTGTACAGAAACATTGCTTGTGTGGATTTTATATTCATCATTCCTTGCCTTTTTACTAGGATATTTCTAGTTCTTTGTAATCCTGTCTGAGTCTGTGAGAAGAGACTTCAAGGTTTAATCCTGTTGTAGTCACAATTTCTGAAATGGTGAAAATCTGTGATGATGTCAAATGATGCCCATAAGTGTTCTGTTCTTTAGAGAGGTCTTTCTCTAGCTATTTATTCCACTAATAACTCTTAATTGTTGACTTCTGCCTTATGGTCCTGTAATGACAAAGCAATCATCAAGGTGTATTGAAAAATTAACATAAATTTGCATTTCCCAGTGTTTGTTTTCTGTTTTGTCCAATTCATGAATATTCTTTTCATCCTCCATCTAATTAGTGATTTAATTCAGTGCATACTGTTTTAAAGACTGGCATTGGCAAAAGAGAGGGGTTTGGTACAGTCTCAGTTGGGGGATGGGAGAGGAAGAAGAAAAACTATTTCTAGTCTTGGCAGATTAGGTGAAAAGAATCATCTTTTGTGCAAATTCACATCCTTCCAGTGTTTTCCAGGCAAAAAGTGTATTTTTAGACACTGTTTAAAAGAGTTTATTGCTTAGATTAAAAAGTGAAATTTTTTTTCACCTGTATCAAGTGAAGTATGGTGGGGTGCAAAGTTTTTGTGTATTTTCCCCAAGACTGTAACTTGCAGAAATTAGCACATTTGCCAATGACTGTCTAAGCACATTTTAGTCAGTAATTCTGGAAGCTGTAATTCAGCAGTATTTCTCACCTGCTGCATGTAAACGCAGAAGCGCTGAGAGCTGGGGGGATGAAGCGCAGGGCGGAGGCTGCAGGAGTACAGTTCCACCAAACCTGCGAAAGACAGAAAGAGAAGCGTGAGCAGCAGGTTTGCATGGGGCTGTGCTGCTGGGTTTGGAAGGATGCTTGGGTATGCCACAACTAGCCTCTTCCTTCACTTTTTTGGCAGTATAATAATGTTAAAAATTAGGAGATGTGCCAAACGATTGAATTTAAGACATCGTGCTGAAAGAGTAAATGAGCTCTCCGCGGTGAATTTCCAGTGAATTAGCATCTTGCCCTTCCACCCGAGCCTGCTGTAGGCTTTTCTCCAGGTGTAACCACACAGGAACCTATTAGTGTGCCAGGGTTAGAAAAGATTTATCAGCGTTCAGAGCCAAGGCCAAAGGGCGCCTACGGTAGGATGTCGTTTCCCTGCTGTCGCAGCGAGGTTAGCCCGGCGCGGGCTGGGGGGGCACGGCAGGAACGGGGCTGGCGCGGGGCATCGGCACGAAACCTGCGCAGGTTTGCTGAGCTCGCCTTGTGGGTTGTACCTACAGCACGACAAAAGCCTGTGGTAACAGGTGAGCTTCCGTAATGATTTAACAGACAAACATAGCTGGGAATAACATGTATTTTCCATCGTACAGCTGATTAATTCTGATTGCAAAATATCGAAGTTTCCCCCTGTGCAGTTCACCCTTGCCATCGGCTGCAGAGGCTGACGTTAAATACACTTCTGCCTGGTCTCGGTGCAGGGCAGTGACGGACAGCACTGGCGTTTGCTGGAGTTGAACGCTTGTGTTTCAGACCCACAAGCTAAAGGACACCAAATCATTGGTGATGCAGGAGTCATGGTAATGAAGTCATCCGTGCAAGAGCTGCGTTTGTTTTAATTCTACCATCATGTGCGGTAGAAGCCACTTGAGCTGCTGCTGTTTGTTACCAGATATTCTTATATGGAAATATAAAACCATTGAAGTTCCTATTGATCTCTGAATTGTCAAGGGTGGTGCTCTATTGGAAAGAGGTACATCACATATTTAAGCACTCTTGGAAATGGAAATCAATCTCACAATTCATAAATTTCATCTGGCTAGAGTAGTAGCAGAGCAAAGTGCCAGTTACGATTTCAATGAACTAATATTTCATGCTGTAAATAGTGTAATGTGGACACGGAGCACATAAACATAATGCTGTAATAGGGCTTTCTAAAGAAAAGTCGTCTTAGCTTCTTTCCACTAAATCACCTATCAGGGCGTAGGATGGAGTTACATGGCCTGCGCAGCGGTTTGCGCACAACCATGGCACACGCTGTGCCATCGGGCTTTGCATTGGATTCAGGAGCAGCGTCGTGTCTCCTGCAGCTCCCGAGAGCCCGTGCCGGAGTGCGGGTCCACTGCTCAGCCAGCACCTTGCCAGAAAGGCAGGGACTGGAGCAGCCCCCATGCCGGCGGGACCCGGAGCATGAGCGCTGCCCTTGGCTGTGCCGCAGCAGCCAGGCAGCCCAGCGTGGTGCGCCGGAGGGGGTGTGCGGCACTGGTGTGGCACTGGGCAGTGCTGGGCTCCCCAGGGGAGCAGGGTGAGCTCTGCCTCCTGCTCCAGGGCATGTCAGGATTGTTACTGGCAGCTGTGGCTCTAATTGTCATCGAAAGAGCTGACTCCTCGCAATCCTAAAATAAGTGCTTGAAGTAAAGTTCTGCATTCTGCTTCTGTCAGCTGTACAAATACTTTTGCCAGAAAGGAGGAGTAAATCAGCTTAAAAGAAGGATGGGGGTACTGGGGAGGGTTTCTTCATCAGGCATGACGGAGGCTGTGATCTCGCTTAGTTTTCGTGTTAGTATCTCACTCTGTGGTTCTGTGCCCTGCCTCTGCGGGGTGGTGCACGGGCACAGCAGGGCACAGAGCACTGGAGGAGCACGCCGGCAGCACGCGGGGTCTCTGCTCCCCTACATCCGTGGCAGGTCATGCCGTTCCCACCATGGCGGCTGCCGTACCGCACACCCAGCCCGCTCCCCACCGTGTAAGCAACAAACACATTAAGAGGTTTTGTGTCCGCGCCGTTGGCTTCACGGAGCAGGTGGGTACATGCTCTGAGGAAGGCGAGCGGAGGAGCCCTGAGTGCTGTGGTCAGGGTGGTGTACACAGTGTGTCTGCCCTGCCGCTGCCACCCTGTCTCAGGGAAGCACAGACAGCGAGCAGGCAGAGAGCTGGCCGGGAGAGAGGAGCCATGAGGTGTGAGGCCCTTCCTCGGCTTCTGGCACTTTCCGAGCCCCCCAGCCTTTCCCACTGGCTGAGCCGTGCTGGGGGCAGCAGCCTCCAGTGCAGCTGGTGAGGGGAGGTCAGCGTGGGGAGAGCAGGCTTCTTGGGTGGAGGAAAATGTGGAGTGAAACATCTAAACCAGGTGACAGGAGTCTTGATCCGTGCCAAGAACCACCCCATGAACTTCCAAGACCTAAAACAAAGAATCTTCTTGGGGAGAGAATGGATGGAGAGCAGCCCTGAGGAGAAAGACTTGGGGGTGTTGGGGGATGAGAAGCTCAACATGAGCCAGCAATGTGCGCTGGCAGCCCAGAAAGCCCCCTGCATCCTGGGCTGCGTCCCCAGCAGCGTGGGCAGCAGGACGAGGGAGGGGATCCTGCCCCTCTGCTCCACTCTGGGGAGACCCCCCTGCAGTGCTGCCTCCAGGGCTGGGGCCTCAGCACAGGAGAGACATGGACCTGTTGGAGTGGGGCCAGATGAGGCCACGAAGATAATCCGAGGGCTGGAGCCCCTCTGCTGTGAGGACAGGCTGAGAGAGTTGGGGTTGTTCAGCCTGGAGAAGAGAAGGCTCTGGGGAGACCTTCGAGCTCCTTCCAGTCCCTACAGCGGCTCCAGGAAAGCTGGGGAGGGACTCTGGATCAGGGAGTGGAGCCACAGGACAAGGGGGAATGGTTTTAAACTGAAAGAGGGGAGATTTAGATGAGATGTTAGGAAGAAATTCTTTATTGGGAGGGTGGTGAGGCCCTGGCCCAGGTTGCCCAGAGAAGCTGTGGCTGCCCCATCCCTGGAGGTGTCCAAGGCCAGGTTGGATGAGGCTTTGAGCAACCTGGTCTAGTGGGAGGTGTCCCTGCCCATGGCAGGGGGGTTGGAACTAGATGGTCTTTTAAGGTCCCTTCCAACCCAAACCATTCTAGGATTCTAATCTTCCAGACCATGTTTTATGCCATTTTAATTTTTAGTAATCGGTTTCTGTAACTGTGTGTAATATTAAATGTCCAAGGAAAACTGTGGTAGCTGATGGGGTGCGGTGCTGTGTCCTGTCCCCAGGAACAGTGCATGGGCATTTTTGGAATCGTAAAGATGCTGAATTCAGTCCCAAGCAGAGCCAGGCGTGCATGCATTAACATTCTGATGAGCTCACGGCTAGGAATTCCCGCATTTTTAGTACCGCCGAGGCATCATTTGTCAAATGATTTAAAGGGGTTTTTTTATTATTACTATTATTATTAGCCAATTTTTCAATATAGAATTTATATTCCAGATTAGTGCATCATAATGGTGTTTAATTAACATGCCACAATAAAATACTCGCATCTCAAATTTTCTGGCCACAGATCTGAGCATATATCAGTCACTTTTTGGAAATCTGGAGAATTAGATAATGTAAATAAGATTTCAAATGAGTTTTCCCCTAGGAAAGTCCTGAATTTACAGTAATGTGGCTGTTACTTTACAGATTACTGACTTTGACCTTTGAGCTGAATAAGTTATGAGAAAATTGGGGGAAAAATATAATGTATGGAATATGCTTAATTTTAATTTTGAAGCTGTGAACATCCATACAAGTGACGGATATTTTGCCTTATTCCATGTTCTGCATATACTGTTGAAGCCGTCCCTCCCGTCCCGCCTGCAGTGCTTTTAAGGGTCGGTGGTTGCGGTGCCGTTCTCCAGCAGCAGCCAGGGTGCCTGGCCGGGCTGTCAGCACCTCGCGTCCCTTTAATCACTTAAAACCTCCGTTTGGGACTGAGCCGCAGTGAGGCCTGCCAGCGAAGTGCTACGCAGATAGAAATTACAGTTACTTTAATTTTGATGCTCCTGCTTGTAGAAGTGAGATTCCTGGGTTTGAGTATCTGTTCCGTAGCGTCGTTGCTGCATCCTCTTGTATTTTGTAGCAGTGATGTTCCCCTTTGCCATAAGCAACTGGGTAGGTTTGGGTGATGTTTTGGGGGGAGGTTGTTGGAGTGATGATTCTGGGGTTAATTGGCCTTTTATTTTAAATGTAACACTTATCTCCTGCATGTGATGATTGTACAGTGAATAGTTACATAAAATAGTCCTAATGTGGTAGTTCAACTGAAATACAGTCTTGGGCTGAACGGGAGCTAACTAGCCATTTGATAGATTTTTGCATTTCCTGCAGTGGGGATGCGATGGGAAAACGAACTTTATTGAGTAGAGTTCAGCTGCTCCTGTAAGCCACCACTTGCTTTAAATTGAAATGACATGAGAAGCCTGTCAGCGTTTCATTACTTCCTTCTGTTGTGCTGATGGTATGCTAAGATCACCATCTGTGTTTTTCTTCTGTCAGGCACACAAGCTCTGCTGAAACTTTACAGGAATATTCTGAACAGTTTTTTTTCTTATCTTTGCAGGTCATGCAATATTTAAACTTACATATCTAAGCAATCATGACTACAAACACCTTTACTTTGAATCAGATGCTGCTACTGTCAATGAAATTGTACTGAAGGTGAGTATTAAATTTTAACGTGACCCAAAATCCTGGGTGTTTTACCACTTGTTAGACATGGAAGTATTCAAGAGGCTCTGGAAGCACATGAATGGTGCAGTTCCTGAGGACCGCTAGGGTGCATTTAACTTACCAGGCTAGTTGCTTGGTGCCTATTATTTTATTCATTTTTCAGCCATACAGCAGACTGCCTATTTGTGTATACTGTGTCCTTTTATACTTGTATCTAGTTAACAGAGACACTGGTTTTCTGTGGAATTTTATAGGAAACTACCAAATTTTATTATGTCCAGATAGTTTCCACCTCCAGACGCGTGAGATGGTCGGCAAGCCCCGTGTCGTGGCGGAGATGCAGGGCTGTGAGGGTGCAGGTGCCGTGCAGGGTTGGTGCCCTGCCCCGGGTCCCGTATCCGGCAAAGCACCGCAGTGCTGCTGGTGCTGCCGTGCAGCTGCCGGTGCGGTGCCCAGCCTGAGAGACCTGGGCAGGGCACCCAGCTGGTGTAAGCACCAAACTGGGATGGCAGAGCGGTGAGGGAGCAGCCGACCCGGAGTGCATGGAGCCAGAGGAGCTGGCGGAGCTCCGCAGTGGGGCGGGCGGCTGAGCAAAGGTCCCGGCACCGCAAGGGCTTGCCAAGCCGGAGTGAATGTTGTTCAGAGGTTCCAGGAGGGCTCTGGTAAAACCATGCACTGGCATCATGTTCAAGGCCACAGGCTGACGCCGGGTTCATGGCCCCCGCACCAGCCCAAGCAGGAGCAGCGACGTTGCCGGGACAGCACCGTGCTCCTGCCTTTCACCGTCTTGTCCAAACGCAGGGGTCTGTTTGAAGCAAAAGGGCTACTTTTCCCACTCTGGCACTTTATCAGAATTGTTTGCTTTTCTTGTGTCTCAGTACATACACATATTGACTTACTTTCTGAAACACATTTTTGTAATGCTTTTGGAAGATTAAACTTAATTTTCCACAAGCTAATATTTTATAGCAATGCAAAATTTAAAAAGCAGTAATTTTGGCAAGCCATCTGTTATGTTTTTTTTTCTTTTTTATGTAGAATTTAGCGCATTGCTAAATAACTGACCTAGGATAAAATTTTTATTAATAACATAGAAGGTGAATGTATTTTGGGGGTTTTCTATTAACTTCGTGAACTGTTAGGCCAATTCTTTTGTTCCTACTTTATCTTAAATAAGCTATTGTAATCCAGGAGGCTTGACACATCTGAGACCAGTCATAAAAGAAGGTTAAAAAAAAAAGGTTTGCTATGAATAGCATGAATATTCAAGAGAGAAGTATTATTGAACAGTACTTTTTTTCTTAAGTCGCATATTGTTTATATAGAACATTTTCTGGTTTCATGCATAAGTTACCAGTTTGTTTTCAATTCTGTCAGCATTAGGAGACGCAGAGAAATCAGACTTTTCAAATTAGGCTTTTTACATGATCAAGTGAGAAAGACGGAGGCTTTATTGACCATGAAAATTCCCTATATTTTTATGCCTTAAGCTGTAATATGCAATGAAAGTGAAACACTCTACAGTGCATAAAATTGTGCAAGTTTTAAGCCACAGCATATTAACCAGCTAATGGCAGACCAAAGGGCATTTTTATCTTTTTGATTCTTGCATTAACCTTCCATTAAAATTATCTATGTGATTATCACAAAGCACTGGAGATAATAAATTTAGGGAATAGCAGGCTTGTTAAATATCATTTAAAAATGCTTTCATCAAGTAAAATGTGCCAAAACACAAGGAAACTATGAGATTAGCTGAGTACGCAAACATCGTAACGAAAGAATTATTTTTATTGAAGCTGATAAAGTCTTTTATTGAAGCCCATTACTATATTAGACCAGCACTGTGGGTCTTCACGACTTGCTGCGTTCGCCCGGAGGTTTGGTGAGGAGGGTGGGAGGAGGGGAGAGGGATGCTGAGAGCCTGCGGCCGCCGTGGCCACCCTACGCCGAGCCGAGGGAAGGCGGCCGGTGCAGAGCGGGGCTCTCCGGAGCTCTGGGCTCTCTCTGCCGTCCTTTTGTTGGCGGCTCGCTGGGGCCGGTCTCACTAAAGCCTCGCTGCGTCGGCAGTGTGAGGGTCCCTGCCCTCCCCGGGCTGTCCCACCGAAGCACCGACGAAACTAAACACCGTTTCATGTCTTGCAGGTTAACTATATTCTAGAGTCGCGAGCAAGCACAGCCAGAGCAGATTATTTTGCTCAGAAACAAAGAAAACTGAGCAGGAGAACAAGCTTTAGCTTCCAGAAGGAGAAGAAATCGGGACAGCAGTAACGCCTAGCCTCGAGGAGAGCCTGTCTGCCGAAGTCGGAGGAGGAGACGCTCCCCACCGCCCGAGACAGGTGGGAGCCAGGACTGCGGTGCTCCTGCTGCCAACAGGCAGGAGCAGCCGGGGAAGAAATCTGAATTATCCCGTCTCTCACGGTTGGAAGATTATCCCTCGTTGGTGATGGGAAGTCTCCCCTGTGACAAAAATAAAGAGCCATATCAGCCGGAAAGAAGACTGTTACGCATCAGGTTCCTTTGATTAGAAATAAGAGAATGACGTAGACTGGCATCATTTAATTACTGTATTATGTACAATCACAAGAAGAGATGTGATTACATATTATTTCACAGCCTGGTTAAAATAAATTATATACATCTGTAATACACCCACGTACACACAGGTATTGCTTGTGACATGATCAAATTTCTAAAAACAAAATGTAGGACAAATGTATCCATTTTTACTATTAATAAACAGATGTAATCTTTTTCAAGGCCCATATGATGCACAGTTCTTTTGGGGGGAGGCTGTAGTCCCAGATGGTTTCACTTCTGTTGCTGAAGTGCAGGAGGCAACCGTGAGCCAGGGAACAGCAGCCATTGCAGAGGAGCCGATTTGCGAAGAAACGTTGAGACAGTCAAGTCTGTTGTGGTTTTTGTTCAAAAATATTTTTATTTAACTGTGCTTCTCAGCTTTGCATACTTTTTATTGGAAGTTACTTGCTCTAGTCAGCACGGTGTGTTGAAACCAAGGCAGCGTCTCTGCGGCTGAAAGGAGAGCATCCATCCTCCTGCCTGCGGAAGCTGCCGCCCTGCGGGCCGCTCTTCCTCTCTGAGACAGCTCGCACCTGAGGACTGAGAAATGCCTTCACCTTTTCTTAATATTATTCTGTAAAAATAAAAGTTAAGACCTACTTTGTACCAAGATTTGTAACTATTTTGGCCTTGTCCATCCTTAATACATCAGGGAACACGTGAGTGGGATTACTGGGAGCCAGAGCTGCGTTTTTGGTTCAGTTCACCAGAGGTGTCTTTCACAAGTCTCTCCAAGTCGTTGAAGCTGGAGCCGTCTGCGCTGCTGCTGTGGGTTTTGTATCGAGAAAATGTCCCCAGTCCGAGAGGCATTTAACCACAGCGGGGGCTGCAGGACAGGCTGCGGCGCTGCGGGTCCCGGGACTGCCCAGCCTCGTCTGCCGCAGCGTGACCTCTTACAGTGTCCTACCTTGCTTTTGTATAGAGAAAACTTTCTGAGCCTTAACGCAGTTTAGGAATAAACACTAAGGCAGACAGGTCTATGTGTCACTTACCTGTTGCGTTTAAGTTCTCCTTTTTTAAAGGTTTAGCCCTCCTGGAGCCGGTGTCGGTGCCCTCAGGGGGGGAGCCCTGCCTGCACCGCGGAGGCCAGTCTGCATTGTACAGTCTTCCATGATATCTGCAGATAGAAACAATATTTTACAGTATGATATTAATTTTTTTAATATTTTATATGCACAAATGCAGCACAGATGCAATGGGGAAAGACCCTTCAAATAATGCAATGTAAATGACTCCTTTAACCAACTCTGTGAACTATTTAACATTAAAGTTGTTATGTGAATGTTCTTCTGCCACCTAGTTTCAATTCTTTTTAACTGAACTAAAAGATTGCCTGCTTTGCTATCCGAAATGATAGAAGTCTTCTACTTGTTTCCATGGCCATAATGCTGTTGCCACCCACTTACATTTATTTATTGCATTATATAAGTAGGTATTCAATACGTGCAGTATTTTGCTTTTAGTAAAGCCTAAAGATTCACGTAATAAAAAAATCTCTGCTGTCTAAACTGTGGTAACATTTGTGGGCACATAGTCACTTGCCAGACCACGTGCGTTTACACCATCTCATAAATCACCGTCCACTTGCTTTATTTTTCATGCAGTCCTCCTGCAGAGCGGGCACATGCGGCGCAGTGTGTCCCCGGGGAGCAGGGGCAGGGCGGCAGGGACCGGACGCTGCAGCTGGAGGATGCTCCGAGGGCGGGATGGGGAGCCGGCAAGGTGTGGAGCCTGGAATGAGTTTCTTTGCTCTGAAAGAGCCATTCACAGTTAAGAAGTGAATTTACTTTCCAAAATCAGATCCAGTTGAATATACGGTGAGGAGGAAACCTTCTTTAAATTCTGGAAATGTCGAGCTTTTCGTGAGCTGAACAGCCTCTCCCTCAGAACAGACATTTCGACTATTTAGTGTTTGCTGAAAGAGTTAAATCAGAGCTCATGGTTGCAATCTGTGCACAGCTGAACACAAATCCATCACGGGCTGGTCTTTCCCCGGTAGTTGTAGATTTAATTGATTCAGATGGGCATTCAACTGGGTCAGAAAAGCAAGCTGTTCCTTCCATGCATTGTTACTGGGCTTCAGGAGAAGAGGGTAGCTGCCGGCTCACGTAACGAGGATGACTTCGCACTGACGTGCATTGGTGGCTGTTGGAGGTATCAGAGGTTTTCTGAATTTTTCTCTTCTGTTGTTGGAGGGGGACCTGGCTTGCATGTGCACCTGAAGTTTTATGGTCGATTGCTCCTCACGGAGCAGAGCGTACGCTTGCAAAAAATCACAAGCACAGACCCAGTGCGAGTCAGGGAGCGCACGCACGAGCGAGTGCCAACAGCCAGCGGTGTTTCCCCTCGCAGCACCAGGAGCCCCGGGGGACTCCTACCTGTGGGCTGGTCTCAGCCCAGATGCCTGCAGCAGCCGGTGCTGCTCATGTCCGGCCGCTCGCTGCCCATCTTGCTTGGCTTTGCACAAAAAAATGCTGCTCAGAGGGTCCCGAATCCACCAGGGGAGACGGGTGACCTTTGTGGTGAGACCCTGAGGTCATTCGTTGTGCTCCGAGGGTGGCTGAGCATTTGTCTAGGAGATTTGTGAAAGAACAAAATAGCTGATGAGCTGCTTTGCCTGCTCAGGAGCGGTCAGTCGGGTGGGGATGGCCAAGGCTGCTGCAGCCGCAGCGAGCCCTGCGTGCGAAGATGAGCCCTCACCACCTCCTTGGTTTTATCAGAGTACTGGGACACAAAAGAGCCACCTTTTAGCAGAGGACACCCAGGGCACCCAGGCTCTGCTGCACCCAAGGCGAGAGCACTGGGGTGCCTGGCCTGACCCGAGCTCTCCCAGGGCCCCACAGGGGTTTGCCGTGAACCCCAGGAGGAGCAGTTCGAGCCAGAGGCTCCTTTGGGTTTAGGCTGGCAGGAGCCTGGCACATCCCAGGGGCTTCTGCAGCTGCCCCTCCGGCAGCCATGGCAGGGCTGGGACTCGGCCGGGAGCGCAGGCTGCACCCACCCTGCACCGGGACAAGCAGGCAAAAACCATCGTACAGCCCTGGGTGCAGCCCTGAGATTAATGGGGGAAGTTATTTATGGAGACATGGTTGTAATGGGCCCATGAATTTCATGGAAATGCGCTGCTGTGGCGGCGTGTGGTATTGGGTGCTGCTGCTGCTGCTAAAATTAATGCCCCTTAAATCACATCCCAGTGCAGCCTCCCCGGTACGACACTGGGACGAGAATGGAGACAAGGATGGAGATGCGTGGGCACAAAAGCTGGGCAGGGCCCGTGGGAGGGTGCCCTGGCTGGGTGCTGCTCCCCAGCACAGCTGTGGTGTCTGCGGTCAGGGACCCGGGCCACCGCGAGCAGCCGAGGCGTAGGGAGGGCTGGCCCCGTGCACAGCCCCGCGCTGCCGCTGCATGAAGGGTTAAGCACTGTCATGTTTTATTCTCCCCACACACCTCTGCTTAAATGCAAAAAAAGAAAAAAAATCTCAACAGGGTGTTGTTCGCTCTAAAAACCCTAAGCATGATTTGTGAACTCTCACAGCCTTGGTAATCTCATCAGAGTAATGGGATTATATTTCAAATCACCATGGCCTGTTCATTACACATTTAAACTCCTTTGACAGAGGAAAAGTTAAATAAAATGTGTGCGTCAGCCCTGGTTGACTTTCCCAGTTCTCTTTCTTGATTAGACAAACAGATGCTGAGCTCCAAAATGAAAAAATAATGTGCTCATTTATTCATTTTTCTGACAAGTCACAATAGATTTTTAACTACAAATGAGCCCCCTCCCCAGGTGGGGACGGTGGGGGCAGCACACGCCACACCATAATGGGCTCCGAGCCCATGGCTGGGGCTAAACTGGGGCACAAGTGGTCATTTCCGTGCCGCGAGCACGGGGATGGTGCCGCGATTCCCCCGCCGCTGCCACTGCTGCTGCCTGATGAATTTCTCCAAGGAGCTGTCGAACGGCACTTGCATTCCTGCCGCGAGCGCAGCCGCTGCCAGCAGCAGCGTGGCCCTGGCCAAGGCAGCCCTGAGCAAAAACCCCGACCGTGGGTACCCACTGAAGTTTCCAACACCTCCCACTCGGCTCTGCTCACCCGGGCTGAAACACATCCGTGAGACAGTGCCAGGGCTGCCACGGCCATGGGGACCGCCATGGCGTGGCCACGCTGAGCACCTTCCACCACAGGCACCGTACCTGCCCTGCTCACCGGAGCTCCCGTCTGACTTGCTCTGCACCATTGCTCTCAAATTGTCTTCTGCACGAGCCCCAGGCGTGACATGGGGGGAAGCGGCTGAGCTAGGCCCCAGCGCGGCGGGTCTCAGCAGCCAGCCGGTGTGGTCCTCCAAGTCCTGCGTGGGACTTCGCCAGTGGAGTTCAGATCTCTTCCCGGGAACTGCCACAGAAGAAGCACATGTACCGCAGGGAGGCGTCGGGGCTGCTGGCGGGCTGTGCTGTGCTCCCTGCTGAAGAGGAGGGGTTCACGTTGGGGAGCGCTGGGGCTCTATTAGGGAACTGAAATGCCAGATAATTAGAAATACACCAGCAAACACCATTATTGTCAGGAGAATGCAATTGCATACAGTAATGAAGCAATTATTAATGAGCAACTGCAAGGCTGTCATTAATTTAAGCTTTTCAGGATCACAGACCAAGGCAAGTTAAATGTTAAAACAGAGCCGGGGCTGGGCTGAGCAGGGCTTTTCCCCGCTGCAGGGTGGGCAGAGTGGGGCTGTCTCACCATCCCCCTCCCAGGGTGAGACGCCCTGCATGCCCGCAGTGCCCTTCCCAGCCCCGTGTCCTCCCGGCCTCGATCGCCCTGCCCCACAGCCGCACCAGCACGGGGAACCCTTCACGCCAGCGATGGCTCTGCAGGGGACGGCGATGGGGATGGGGCCAGGGCCAGGGATGAGGACAGGGTTGGGGTGCTGCCCCATCCTGCAGCGGCACAGGCGAGATGCCGGTGGCTCTGCCGCATAAGTGCCGGGTGTGTTTGGGGAACGGTGCAGCCGGGAGCCGCTCCCGCACCAGCGCGCAGCCCCGCGCTGCAATCTGTCACGGCGGCTGGGGCTCGCCGGCTCTGCAATATGTACCTCATGTCTGGGCTGTCATCGGACATAATTCCTCCCTGCTGGCATATTGCTGATTTGTGCATAAGTGATGCATGCAATCCACCTGAGCTAGGAGTCAGGGGTTTCTTGATCTGGGGCTGTCAGGGCAGAGTGTTTTAGTGCCTCCTGCGATTAGCTGGAATTGACAGGCCCTGAGAGCGGGGAATTGCACAACAGGGGAATTAACAGCCAGGGACTGAAGTGGAGTGTGGCACTCGTTTAATCTGCAATTTATCAGTTTACGTGGCTTCTTGTCGCAGGCGGAAGATTACACTCCAAAAAAGAAGGCTCCCTTTTTTTTTTAATTTCACCTGACAGGGAGAGGGAAGAGCAATATTCAGAGGCTGACACGTTTGCTGGCTCCTGCTTGGTTACCAGCCCGTGCCGCGCTGGGCTGAGCCGTGCGCAGCCTCCTTGAAGGTGCTGGCATGGCAGCAAGAGCAGCCTCAACAGCCCTGGCACAGGGTCATGGCTGCAGGGCAGGCAGCCCCCAGCCCTGGCTTCAGCTGCTGAGTTTTGCCCCAGAAGGCTGCTCAGATGCTGCCCTGCCTGGCAGCGAGGGCCACCACAGTGACACTGCCCCACAGCCCCCCCGAGCATCACGGCCAGCCCATGCCAGGGTGAGCGTGCAAAGGCTGAACAGCCCCTTACCAAACACCCTGCCGGCACCCCTCTCCTGCCCCAGCACAAGCCCTCGCCTCTCCCTGTCCCCACTCTCATCGCACAGATGCTCCCATGTGCCAGCCACACCTCCGGGTCCCCTGGCCAGTTCGATGGCAGCCTCGTAGCAGCGGTGCCACGCAGGAGCTGGCACAGCAGGGGCTGCAGTGGAGCCTCTCTGAGCTCAGCAGATTCCACATCTGCAAGTCCCGGGGCAGCTGCAGACGGCTCCATGCCCATCGACTGCCGGGCCATTAGTCTGGCCGTGTGGGAGCAGTTCCCAGCAGCATGGCTTCCAGTGGCACTTCCCAGCTGCCATGTCCCTGGCCAAGGCTGAGCCAGATGCCCCTCGCCCTCTGTCAATGTGGCTGCACCCGTGGGATGTCACCATGGGAAGGGCAGCCCAAAGCGGGACATGGTGTCTGGGGGTCGGACCACTCCAACAAGTGAGCAGAGGTCCTGTGCGGGCAGGGCTGGACTGAAAATTGCCAACATCAGCCCCCACGATGGCTCCCTGGGCCACGCAGGGATGCCCGGGGTGTCTGCTCCTTCAGTACATGCATACACCAGACTGCTGCTCCAAAGGAGGGTCCGTAGAGCTGCAGCCCCCATCCCACTGGCAGGGTGTGCAGGAGGCGCATCTCAGGGCAAGGAAAGCGGCAGCCGTGGCGGTGCCTCCTCCCAGCCCCCACCACACTGCGTGCTCCAATTTTGATAATATCATTAGAGGCTGATAATGGTTTCCAGGAACACTGTAGCCTTTCTGCGAGGTGACAGCCTGTAAAGGCAGCATGACAGATAATGTATTCTACAAGGGTACAATAATGTGACTCCGAGCACATTAAACTCCTTTAATGTGGGTGACATACACCTTCCTCTTAACATACATTATCATCCTGGGGGCACACGTAGCACGCAGCAACACAGAGCCGGCACCCCGGCGCCCACGGACCCTCACCCTGCCCTGCTCCCCAGTGCTCCCAGAGCCAGCCACTGGTGCTGGTGCTGGTGTCAGTGCCGTTGTTGGTGCTGGTGCCAGCATCCCAGGACCCCCCACGCAAGCAGGGACTCCCACACGAGCCATGGTCTTCCTTCCCCTGGTGTGAGGAGGTTAAACCACATGCTGCAAATGCTCTTGCTGCGCGTAGGCGATCTCCTTGGCCTTCCTTGGCGGCCTGCTCTGATACTGCAAACCTTTATCCAACCTTATAGTATCAAAGATTATTTATAATGAATTAAATACATTTTTAGCAGCTTCTTGCCACACTTACTGCCACACTTTCACTGCCACTTCAACTTAATTAGGGAGGCCTTGCTAAAGAGATGGGAATAAATGCATCTATAGAAATATATCTATGTATAAATGAAGAAAGCAGCCACCACGGGTCAAACCAGTACTTTCAATTTATTGCCCTGGTACATTCATTTGTAAATAGCTTTGCCTTGCTGGTTTCTAAGTGCAAGGCTAATGTTGGAGTGCTTAAATTAATAGTGACGCACACCTTTCATTATTGCTATTAAATTAGGTGCTGGGCTTTGATG
Organism: Burhinus oedicnemus; assembly: GCA_008921705.1. Classification (NCBI taxonomy): domain Eukaryota; kingdom Metazoa; phylum Chordata; class Aves; order Charadriiformes; family Burhinidae; genus Burhinus; species Burhinus oedicnemus. Next base: position 1,217,656 of record VFFE01006735.1, on the reverse strand, counting down.
GATTCACTTGTTGCTGAACTAAAAGCCTTATAGATGTGGGTGTGCGTATCCATTTGGTTTTACAGCAAATTTAGGTCTTAATGTCAAGCCAGACAGAGCTGAGCGAGTTCCTCCTCAGCACACTCTAATTAGCAGGACGGGCACCTCCCGCGGCCCCGGCCCTGCTCCCCCGGGAGTGACGGCGCAGGCTCGCTGGCACAGCGGTGGGGAGGCACGTGGCAGAGAGGAGCCTGGCAGGAGGACGCACGCCGGCAGCCTGGCCAGGGGGACCAGCCGGCTGCCGCAGGAGCCCCCCGACCCAACAAAGAGTTTGGGCTGCGTTTCAAGTGCAGCACCCCTCAAGTGAGGGGGAGCCAAGTCCCCCTGGCATCCTACCTGGCACTGAAGGGCTCGGCGTGTCTGTGCCACCACCTCCCACGGGCATCAGCCCCACGCTGCTGCGGCATCCCACCTTCCCGCGCCCGGAGCACCATGGGGAGAGATGCACCGAAACATTAAAAAAAAAAACCCCACAAGTCCCTGCAGACATGTGGTGTTATGACACGTAACATCAGCCCTGTCATCTCCCAAGCTGTGACTGACGCGCGCCAGCGTGACACGGCCCCCTGTGACACACAGCGCAGCGTGGGAAGAGCCTCACATGGCGGTGTTCGCAGCGGGGTCCCGCTGCCCGGTGCCAGCCAGGGGGATGCAGGTGCCCTGGGACGCCCATCCTGCCACCCCTGACGCTTCATTTCGTCTAATTAATACTGTGATTTTGCCAGCAGCACCATGAAGACAGAAAGAGCAGCTCATCCCCTGGCCAGGGGAGGAGAAGGAAAGCGACGTGGGCAGCAGCACGGCTCGGCCGGGCCATCGTTTCCAGCTGCCTCTGGAGACAACTGGGCAAAACTTGGTGGCCCTGATGCCGAGGGGCTGCTGCTCTGCCGGGGAGCTTCCTCCCCGCTTGTGGGGCCTCTCGGGTGAATAAGGATGTGTGCGTGGAGATAATAACTCGCCTGTAATATACAGGCTAATTGAGCACCCACGTGTTGGACACGGTGTGTGCACGTGCCAGGTTCGCAGTCAGGACTGCGGCAGCGCGAGCGGTGGTGCCAGCAGGAAGGCACTGTGTGCGGCGTGGCAATGCCCCGGTGCCGCAGGACCCGCCAGCAGCGGGTGGCCGGGTCCCTTCACCCACAGGGTGCCCATCTTGCCATGGCTCCTCCCGGACCCAATGTCATCGGGACAGTCACGTTGTTGGGTGACCGACGCTGCAGCGTTTTGCTGCGCAGCCGCAGGCGTGGGTGCCTGCGACAAGCTGGCGTGTGGGGACCCCCCCCCCCGCCCGGGGCACCCCGTACCCCCCGCCGCGGGCAGGGAGCCAGGGCCGGGCGCTGGGGCCGGGCGGCGGGGCAGGGAGGGCGCGGGCAGGCTCCTGCCGGGCTGCCCCGGAGGGGACAGGGAGCCGGGCAGGCCCCAGGGGGGTTTCAGGGGCTGCGGGACAGAGCGCGGGCCGGGGCACAGGCCGGGGCTGAGGCGCCTTTGTTCTGCGGCGCGGTTCCCACTCTTGGGGCGCCATCTTGAGGCCGCCGGCAGCGCCCCCCTCCACCACCACACAGCCTGCGCGGCCGCCGCCGCCGCCACAGCCTGTCCCCGTCCCTGTCCCCGTCCCCCCAGCTGGGAACCCGCTCGGCTCACCCCGCAGGCCGCCCGACACGGGGCTGGCTGTGCTCTGTCCCAGCAGCTCAGGAGCCATTCGGGCCACAGCCATTCCCCCACACTGCAGGCGCCGGCCCCACTCGCCCCTGCCCGCCCGGCCGGTCCCCGTCCTGCCCCACCGAGCGGGTGGGACGGACGCCATGGTGCCTGTGGCTCCGGCTGGCGCTGCTGGAAGACCCTTGAGCAGTGTGCAAGTGGGTGCCACCACCCGCCATGTCCTCGGCAGGCCCTGGCGGCCATTTGGTCTGGCGAAGCGGGGGTGGACACAGCGTGGTGGGTCCAGAACCCCCGGCCATGGAGACCCACCAGGCCATGGTACCAGAGTTGGTGTAGTCACAGGGTCTTGTCCCAGAGAAACGGGCCAGGATACTCCTTTGGGGTGAAGTGTCTTACTCTGGAGAAAGAATTCCCCAAAGCCCCTGTGTTGGCCCAGGCAGCGGCTGTTGGGCTCCACTGGCATTTTCTGCCCTGTGCCGCACGGCGTGGAAGGTTTGGCCACCACCGTGTTTGGATGCCCATGGGCACCCGTGCCAGCCCAGCCAGGGCAGGCATGAATGTCACAGGAACGTGAAAGAAACATTTCAATGCCCCTGGGTTCCTGAGAGCCAAACCACAGTAATGTCCTGTTTCCATGTAAATTTCATTTGAGAATTTCATGTCCTTTTAACAAAAAGAGTCACATTTCAGCAGTCTCAAGTGCACGACTATTTTAAGCGGTTGGTCTGCATGTGTTGGATCAAGAGGTCTCTCTGGGGGAGCAGGAGGGGAGCTGTGTGGGATGGCAGCCAGGGGCCAATAGCCCCCAGCAGCTGGGGGTCCAGGGATAAGTGGGCGGTGCCTGTCCCTGCCTGCGCAGCCAGCTGGGTGCGTGGGGACCACATGGGTCTGTCCTACCTTGTCCCCTCACCGTGCCCATGCCATCAGGGACCTGCACACTCGTGGCATGACAGTTCTGAGCGGTTGGGGTTAATAATAATCCCTCCCCCTAGTATTCACACCATGATTTTTGGTGAATTAGGTAAAGAAAGGCTTTGCAGGTCCCTTTGCAGATGACATCCCTTCTCAAAGGCATCTCTTCCCCAGCCCTGCGCGCCTTCCGTGCCATTTGGAAAAAAAAAAAAGACATCTTCTCGGGGAACAAGTCCATTTGCATCCCAGTTTGGTGTCTCTCATTGCTTTGTTGCTGGGGGGGAATCAAACTCATCCTCGCACTTAAACCCTGCAACGGAAAATAAACAAACAAAAGGACGTGGCGGCAAGCCAGTGGCTTCCCGAGGCTGTGACACTTCCCCTTGGCACAGGGCCCCCGCTTCTTTCTTTGTAAAGCATCATTATTAGTCAATAAAAGTAAAATCCCTGCGATAAGACAGCACCCCCCATGGAGGAACAGACTGATTGACTGTGAACGAGAAGATCTGATAAAGCCCTGATCCAATTACTTGCCGATGTCTGTTCTTTTTTTAATGGGACTTTGGGGTTGTTTTTTGGGGTTGTTGGTTTTTTTTTAATTCTCCGGAAGAATTTTCTGCCTTTTCTCTGCTCTGGGTGATAAAAATGATGCCAACCACGGGAGGAGTGGGCACGGTGGCCAAGGCTGAGTGGAGGACTAGCCACTGCAGCCCTGCCCGCAGCCGCCGAGGGGCTGAGACCCCTGGCCGGGGCATATGGCCCAGCCGGGGGTCTCAGCCCCTCAGCGGCTGCGGGCAGGGCTGCCAGGCAGGGGTCTTGCAGCAGAGCATCATCTAGCCATGGGCTCTCCAAGCAGCTGGCATCGGCAACCAGGTCACCGTCTAGCCTGAGGGACCGACATCCCCGTGTCCAGAGCCGGGGCAGAGACATCTGTTCATTGCAGCTTCCCTATGGACAACAGGGCGCCCAAAGCGCCTGGGGCTTGGGGGGGTGCAGTCGAAATAGGGGGAGTGGGAGCCCCCAGGCCTTGGGGAGTGGGAGCCGTGCTGGCACAGGCAGCTGCCGGAGGCACGATTATGGCATCGCCCGCCCGCCTGGGGCTCTGCACCCGCTCTCACTGTCAGGGCTTAGGTGAAGAGCTGGTTATTATTATTTTTATTTGCTCATGCTCTCTGTACACAAATTCCCACTCTGTGCTAACTGCTGGTGTGATGGCGTGTGCTATCCTGCTGTCATGATCTCAGCTGGGATAGAGCTGATGGTCTTACTAGCAGCTGGTACAGCGCTGTGCTTTGGATTTGGGATGGGGGTGCTGTTGATAGCGCACTGGTGGTTTTGGTTGTTGCTAAGCACTCAAGGCCTTTTCTGGTTCTCGCACCACTCCGCCAGGGAGTAGGCTGGGGGGTGCACAAAAAGTTGGGAGGAGACACAGCCGGGATGGCTGACCCCGACTGACCAAAGGGATATTCCATGCCATGTGATGTCATGCTCAGTATATAAAAGCTGGGGGAAGAAGAAGGAAGGGGGGGGGACATTCAGAGTGATGGCATTTGTCTTCCCAAGTCACCGTTACGTGTGATGGAGCCCTGCTTTCCTAGAGATGGCTGAACACCTGCCTGCCAATGGGAAGCAGTGAATTAATTCCTTGTCTTGCTTTGCTTGCATGTCTTTATCTCACCCCACGAGTTTTCTCACTTTTACTCTTCTGATTCTTTTCCCCATCCCAACCTGGGGAGTGTGCGAGTGGCTGCATGGTCCTAGTTGCTGGCTGGGTTAAACCACGACACTCATCCAGTTCACCCAGTTTGATGGCTGCCCTCGCAGTGGGGATAGGAGCAGGCAGGATGGGCAGCCATTTCTGGCAGCAGCGTGTGGCATGGGCAAGGTTTGGCAGGAGGAGCAGGCAGCATGCTCCCTGCTGCGGGGATGTGCTGGCTCCCACCTCCCTGCTGGTGCCAGTGCCATGCGACTGCTGCTGGCTGTGGCAGGAGATGCTCGCCCGTGCCCATGTGATGGCCACAGCCCCAGCCCTCCACACATGCGCTCAGCTGCCAGCCAAGCCCCCAGGGCCATGGGCGGGTGCCTGGCTGACCCTCCCCATGCCCACACAGGCACAGTGGGGACACGTGCGTGGAGGCAGTGGCGGTTACAGGTCCTGCTGGTGCTCCACGTCTGAGCTGGGACCCCTCCGCCAGCAGTGATGCTCAGGCACGGGCAGTGTCAGACACATGCGCTCCCCTTCCATGTTGCTCTTTGGCGTTTTAGAGATAATAAATTGCTAATCAGCAGCCACCCCCTCCTCAGTGTCCTCTGCAGCAACGCTCCAATAATTAATTATAAACTACAATACTGATCAGCTTGCGTGTTCTCCGTCTGCACTGACAATCATTAACCATAATATGAAATTTATAATGTTGAGACATGGAACCTGGTGAGATGAACTGCTCTGCTTTTTAATCAGTTTTATGGGATGATATAATGCATTGATCGACAAAGACAAGATACAGCGCGTGTTCCTGTGTCTATAGCCATGCAACCTTATTAATTTAGATTTACAAAGAGTTGCTTGATCCGGAGGGGAGAGAGACGGTGGAGCCGCCTCACGCAGGAGGGACCTATGCAGGACCCCACCAGAGCGGCAGCCAGAGGGGCTCCCTGGGCTGGGGGGGGGGCTTGCCAGGGTCGCTGCAGCCTCAGCTCACCTGGCTCTGGGCAGGGCTCCTCAAAGTCCGGCTGCGGTGGCACGGGGTAGGGTGATGCTGGCGGGACCCCAGCGGGCTTGTCCCTGTCTGATGAGTGGTGGGACAGGTCCCAGCAACGCGGCACTGGGCAGCGTGTGGCTGCCTGCACGTGTATGCCTGTGCCTGGCCCTGCCCGAGCCCTCCCTCCTCCCCGCTCCCCCCGAAATGCATCTGTGACTGGGGCATCGCCTTCCCAACCAGTACAGCCCAGTGGCGGCCGGACAGCTGGTAACCATATTGGTGTGTCTTGGGCTGTCATATCACATTTGCATGCCTGCTCTTGCTCTGCATCCGGGGAGGCTGGGGCGGTGGTTTTCAGGTCAGAGGCTGCATCCAGCACAGGAGGAAAATTCCCATTTTCCCACCAAGAGTTTAACTGTGAAGTGGCCCAGACTTGGCTCTTCCAAGCACTGTGGCCGCCCCAGCACCCCAGTGGTTCCCTGGCACATCCAGCCCTGCCCCAGCATCTGCCAGCCACAGCTCACCCCTCCGGCCAGCGTCCGTCCTGAGGCAGCGGTGGAGGAGCTGAAATGGCAGCAGTCGATAGTGAGTGGGGCTGTAATTACTGCCAGGTAGCACGGTTTTATGGAAAACAGGGCTTGTCAAAAAATTTGGTTTCATTCTTTTAATTTAAAAGTTTAACTAATAAAAGTAACTGAGAAGCTGTGGTATACTTAGGCTTCTGTTAGGCATTTGATTTAATAGTACATGACGTTTTGATTAAAAAATTAGCTCTATATAATATCAATAGAGCACACATTAAAAGGATTAAGAATTGGCTGACTGACAGGTCTCAAAAAGTAGTTGTCAATGGGGAATCATCATCAAATGATGATGTTCAACATTTTCATCCACGATCTGGAAGTAAATATGAAATCAGTGCTGATAAGATTTGGGATGACAAGGATTAGCGGGGAGGTGGGAACACTGACAAGGGGGAGCTGCGGGGGCTGCGGGGGGCTGAGCAGGTGCCCCACACAAACGGCCTCCTGACTGCACTGCCGCGGGGAGCCAAGGTAGCCAAGCCCCACGAGGAATGGGTGGTCACTGTGGTCTTTGCCCCCCAAGCAGTGCAGCAGTCCCGCTCGTTCGGCCAGAGCAGGGTGCAGAGCGGGTGCGAGAGGGAGCCAGGGGCGCCCCCCAGGCCCCCTGCACGGGGAGGCTTTGCCAGGGTGCAGCCCGGCTGTGCGGCCAGCCAGTGCAGGAAGTACTAACACGGGGAGGATGGACAGTGGTGGGTGGCCCGGGGAAGGACCAGTGAAGGTTTGGTACCAGGGACGTGATGAAAAACTGAAGGACAGGAGTGTTTCTGGCTGAGCCCAGCTGGGAGCATCGCTGTGCCCCAAGCGTCAGGCCGGGGGCAACGGGCACCCGACCCACGGCTGCCCCACGGCACTGTGAACTGTGCCCACTGCCTGCAGGTTGGCCTCTGCCAAACCTCCGTTGCTTGTGCCACAGCAGACAGTGCGTCCCTGTGATCCCACAGGGACACAACAGCGGCAATGGGAGGTCAGGGCTCAACCACCCACCCCACAGCCCCCACTCAAGTCTCCGTGAGAGATCACTGGTGCTGCTGCAAAGGCTTGTGCCCGAGCCGCGAGCCCTCGTGAGGCACAACACATCACACCCAACACTGCCCAAAACAGCCAAAGCCACTGCCAACCCCAGGCAGCTTCCAGCTCCCGGCAGCCCCAGCCACCACCTCGGCTGCCAGTTTGGGTGCCACATTTCTTAGGGTGATGTCTGAGAAGGAAAATCTGCAGCTAACCCACAGCTGCACTTCGCATCAGTCCTGCGCTGGGAAGAGCAGCAGCCACCTCTGCTGGAGCTGTGGGTGGCAGGGCTTGCAGCACCCCAGCGTGCAGGCAGCCTGTGGGCACCGGCAGCTGCCCGGTCAGCAAGAGCCGCACCGACACCCACGGGACAGGCACGGGACAGCCGGGTGTCACTCAGGGACCCTCTCACACACCGTTTCTGCACATCATCTGACTGCGTGCAAAGAGGTCGTAGCTGAGCTTTCAGGGAGATGGAGAGGACAGCACGTGTCAGTGCGGTGCCTCATGGGTGCGTGCCACACCAACATGGCCCAAGCCGTCTGGGCTGCCACTGCAGGAGGAGCCGCGAGGACACAGCCACCCTAAACTGCTCGGGATGCAGCTCTGGGGACAGAGCGATGGCTGGGGAGCAGCAGTGCTGCGGGGACCCATGCGGCCTTGGTGCCACCAGCCACTCCCCAGCACGGGGCAGGGCACTGCAGCGGTTATTCCTCTGCCGCCTTTAGCAGGTGTGGATTTTTGAAAGGCAAATCTTTACTAGTGCAGGGAGTGTGCCTAACCCACATTAATTCCCAATTGTGAATGCTTTCAATTAGCGACTGCAGGCACTCAGCCTGCTGGATGTGTTCATTAGTGACACGGCCTTGCCGCTCAGTGACAAGCTGGATGACAAACCTGTCTGAGGGACACACAAGGTTTCGGCTGTGGCACAGCACTTGCATTAGCATGGGAAGAGGGGGCAGGAAGGTGAGGTGCCCCCGGGTGCCTGCAGTGGAGTGGGGACATGCTTACACCACTGGGCGCGCAGACTCCACAGGGATCCAGCGGGACAGCAGAGCCCCAGCACCCATGTCCCTGGTGAGGGCAATTGGGTGCCCATGACGGTGCATGCTGGTGGAGGAGCCTCCCCTGTCCCGGGCTCAGGACATCCATCACTGGGAGAGGCATTTGCAGAGCTCCTGGGGCCACCACAAGTGCTGAGTCCTCTAAATCCCGCTGAGCAGATGGCCCTGAGCCACCTTCAGAGCCACCTGGTGAGCAGAAGGACGTGTCCTGTCCTCAACTGTGGGCAGGGGGAGCGAAACTGCGGAGGCCTTCAGTTCTTCTGCAGGGCAGCAGCTCAGGGGATCCACCTGCCCGGGGAACACACCCTGGCACGGCCGCAGCGCTGCCTGAGCTGAGCCCCCGGTGAAGGATTCACCTCCGGGCATCGCTGCCCTCCTGGCTGCCCGTGGGAGCTGGCGCAGCTCGGCAAGCTCCTGGCTCCGAGTGCCCATGGCAGCCCGGTAAAGGTATTGCGCTTCCACAGGGCTCGACTGGCCCAATAAAAGATTATCAGCTAAATAAAACAAGAAGTGAGTGATGCCACTATGCCCTGCTGGATTGAAATTGTGTGAGCAAAGTGGTTTTCTCAGGGAGATTTATTTCCTCTGCCGGCTGCAGGCAGCCAGCCCGGCAGAGAGAATGAGCCTCTCACTCCGAGGCCACTGCTCCCTCCTGCAGTCAGCACTCGGCTTTTATTTCATTTTTGAGGGAATCAGAACAATAAAGGAAATACAGAGATTTGCCCTTCGCAAAACCAGGAGCACACATGCGTGTGCACACATGTACACCAATACACAAGCCACATGCTCCAGCCCTGCTCCCCTGGGCCCTGCTCCCCCACCGCACCCACAGTGCCCAGTTGACACCTCAGCACCGAAATCCCGCCATAACCCGCAGCCAGAGCCGGGAGGGCAATCCCAGAGCCTGGACCCGGCATCAGCTGTGACAGCCAGGGCAGTGCTGGCACCCATCCCACGCCCTGCCCGCCGGGGCCAGTGCAGTGCAGGCAGTGCCGCGGCAGGACACCGGCTGGGGGGGTCTCTGCCCCAAATCCTGGCCGGGGAGGGGACAGGTAGTGGGTACAGAGGGCGGCAGAGCCGACCACGACGGATGCACTCACAGACAGCGCCGTTCAGGCTAAAGCAGAAGCAGCCGTTGCCATATTTGCTGCCCCTGGGCAGGAAAGCTGAGCAGCACCTCAGCAAGTGCTTTGCCTTGCTCTGGACCAGCACGCACCGGCAGCCGGCGGGCAGAGGACGGCACGGCCAACATCTCCTCCACTCCGGCAGGATTAGCATCCTGCGGTGGATGCTGCCACTCCTGCTGTCAGTACCCAGCACCCGCAGAGGCTGTGTGCCGGATGGGGATGAGTCCCCAGAGCCTCAGGGAGGTCCTCGGATGAAGCCGCTGTCTCTGCCGTGGGCGACTGCCGGCGCTGGGGGACAGATGCCGGGGCTCTGCCCCGCCGCAGCCCACAGGGGGCTGCCACCACACCAAACACGGCACCTGAGGTTGTCAAATCTCTGCTGCTTGGAGCGATCCCTCCGCAGACGGCTCAGCAGAAATGGAGTCTTAAACTGCTCACCATCACCTCTCCTGTCCTGAGCTTCAATTTCAGATACCGTCCCCCGTAACGACCAGGCACCAGTACCTGCTCCCGCCAAGCCCCACTTGCTGGAAAGCATGCCATTAGATCCCCAGTAATTGTAAATATTGCAAAGTGCTTGAGTCAGCACTCTTGCTGAATTTTGCTTTCAACATCTGCAGCCCAATAAATCTTTGTCTCCTTCAGGTGAACTGTGCTCTCCGCTCGGGCTCCAATTTACATCCCTCAGCACCATCACCGCAGCAGCGCTGGCCCCGGCGAGGTCCCGCCACCAGCCCCGTTACCCTGCGGGGCCACAGCCACAGGGAGAGCAGGGAACCTCCTGGCCTCCTAGGAGCTGCGGGCAGCCCCAGCCCTGCCAGTGCCGAGCGACCGCACTGCAATGGGCCTGGCGGCCACCGGCACCATTCACTTTGTGCCAAAACCCTTCTACTCACCAGACCTTCACTGGGCTTTTTTTTTTTTTTTTAATTGTTTTCAAAACAGATTTCATCTGGTCCCAAAATGAGACCATGATTGTAAATTAAAGTGTAATTAGCCTTTACGCTTTTATATTCATTAACTCTTCTCTGTTAATGATGCAGAGGCTGGAGCACAAACCCAGCATTATGAAACCACATCCAGGAAATAAAATAGTGATTTAGATAATGGCCAGAATGTATTGCTACTTACACATAATTAAACAAATGCTCAATTTACACTTGGAAACATGAATGAATGTTGATTAACCCCAGCCCAACAACTCTGCTGGCGATGTGGTTAAGTGGCTGCGCTGCCAGCGGGGCTGGCAGTGGTGGGCAGCAGCGGGCAGGGCAGGGCAGGGCACCCACTGCCCACAACGCACCTGCCCGGCCCAGGTGCTGCAGCGCTGCCGAACTGCGCAGCCACTCTGGCCCGGACCCATGGCCAGCCCTGGCCGGGTGAGCACTGGGGTCACTGCCATGGTGGGCAGCATCCAGCTCCTCATGGAGCAGCATGGCCGCCACGGGGCTGAGGAGACATCACCACGCTTCTGGCCCAGCAGCGCCATGTGCCAGCGGGGTCACCGTGGGCTGTGCTGCCCGGTCTGCCCGCTGCTCCCACACAGGCTTTGTCTCCCGTCCCCCTGCGCCTCCTGCCCTCCAAATGTGCCAGTTACTATGGAGACATCGCCTCATTAGCGCAGGAGGAGCCTAACGAAGTCCACTTGTGCACGATAATGTTAATCTCTGCTGCAAATCTGGACATGAGGAGTCTGGGCCCTGGCTCCACCTCCCCTCAGGGTGGCACAGTGCTGCTCTGGGCTCCACACCCAACACCACTGCTGTGCCAAATGCAGGGGCTCCTGCGGTCCTTGTCCTGGTGACCCCCAGCCCCGTGGGGCGAGAGGTGCCATCCACCGTGGCTCGGCTACCCGGCCATAGGCCGAGCCCGAGGAACAGAGCTGCTCCCAGGGACGGCTCAGGCCCCCCCGTAAGGCGTTGGTGGATCTGGAGCTGGATCCAGTGCCAAGCAGGGCCCCCGCCGGCGCTTCCCGATGAGGTGGGCTGTGGGCTGCCAGCCAGGACAAGGCAGGGGCTCTCACCAGCAGCGTGCGACCGACACAGCCCCACAATGGTGTCTCCCCTCCCAGAGCCAGAGCCCAGGTTGTGTTGGGGGAGCAGGAGCCCGGGAGGCCGGTGCAGATGCAGATCATCCCCTGGGGAACCTCGGTGCCCTGGCTCCAGGCTGCCTGCGGCACCCCACAGGGTGATGAGGGCAGGATGCTGCCTCTACTCCCCACACCCCAAATCTGGCCCTGCCCTGGCACACCGCACAGCCCTCTGCCCCTGGGCGAGGGACAGGACGGACGTGGTGGTGCTGCATGGCATGTCGAGACCTCTGCTCCCAGGGACTCCCCGTTCATGGATCGTTGACTCAACAGGCCATAATGGCTCCATCTATCGGGGTCAATACGGGCGCCTTTGACACATGATAGACAATAATTGCTCCTGCTTAGAGACTTTTTAGTTCATGGATCATTGACCTGATGGGCTGTAACAGCTCCGAAGGAGGCTGCACACCCCTGTGCTTAAATGCCCTCAGGAGCCAGTGGCTGTGTAAAACCACAGCATGGGCATGGGGCCACACAAAACATGCTCTCCCCAAAACCATGCTCCCCAGCACAGGTTACCAAAGGCCCTGGGGCCGCTGCAAGCCCTCCTAGTAGCATAGCCATGGAGAAGAGGCCATGGTAGGAGGTGCAGGAGCCCAGGAGGAAAGGCCAGCAGCCCCAGCATCCCTCAAGCACCAGGGGATAGGACCATGGTGCATGGGGACAGGTTCACCTCCTGAGGTCTGCAGGCTGGAGCTCCCCTCTCCGATGGCAACTTCCAGGTATATGATTTAATGAAAGGCACAATAAGAAGTGAAACAATTAGAATTTCTGCCTCATTATCATGGTAATCTTATCAGTCGGATAATGAGGTATTAATGGAGATTTAATGTGCCTCTCATAACAGAATCCCTTGGAGAAAACACATAAGGAAATTGCTGTAAATCCACTTAATGATGGAAAGGTCCCCAAACACCATATTCCAGAGGATGAAAAATGCTGGATGCAAATGAGAGAGAATCAAGGTCAATAACACTGCAGGGACTGAGCTCACGGCAGCACTGCACGGCCGCCATGCATCCGCCCTGGTCCTGCCGCTTCACCCACCCGCCCCAAATGGGGCAGCTGGGCAAAGTGGTGGGACCAGGGCAAATGCGTGGTGGCTGTTGAGATCCTACTGCCACGTAGCTGATGTGAACATTTCTTAAGAAACAAGATGACTGAACCAAAGTGCTTTTGGACTTTAGCACTCCAGTCAAGACATCAAACAGCACACAGCGAGGAGCGGACACTGGCCGGGCGGCTGCCCCCAGGTGAGCAACCTGACAGCGCTGTGACAGCAGGTAGCTATTTTCTTCTCTCAAGCTACTCTAACAGCCAAGCTGCATGATTAAAAAAACCAGCAACTGAAAAGCTCTGTGTTAAGCAGCCAACTCAGCGGTACATCCACTCCCCTTAACTGGATCTTGCTTCTTTTTTGCCACTGTCCACTCCCCGCGAGCTGTCGGTGCATGCGTGAACAAAGGTCTGAGGATACAACACGGCAGGGATGCTAAACAGAAACCATGCGGAGTTAGTGGTAAGTTGTTCACGCTCGCAATGCCATCTCCAGCACAACTGCTGATCGCACTGGAACGAGGCAGAAACATGAAACCCAGGCGGTTAAACTGCTCTCCTTTTAATCAGTTTTTACAGAATAATACATTAATAATCACGTTAGAGACAAGATGGGTTTCCTGTATACAAGATTGTGCAAGCTCATTAATTTAGATTTATAAAGGCTTTACCAGTTTCAAAGAGGAGAGGCAGTACAAAGCTTTTAAATAGAGGTAAAGCACAATTAAAAGGTACAGAACACACACTACTAACTCAGCAGAGATTAATTCTCAAGTAGTACAGGCTCAACCAAGTCACCAGCTGTTACCCAAATAAGAGTATTCTTCCCCCTCCTTGTCCACTGCTTTCCTGCTGCTCCAGCTCTCCCGCCACGCTGCTAGCCAAAGGCTGCACAGTCTGTACCACAGCTTGGCCACACAAGTGACACTCGTGCCAAACACACGCTTCACTTGCCTGAAGCTTTGCTGCTGAACAGGTCTGCCTCCTCCTGCTGCTCCTGTTCCACCCTAACCCCCCTCCCTCCACATACTACTCGGCGTTAACATGGCAGTGAGTTCTCAAACTTCTGCGAGAATTTGGCTTAACAGAACAGGAACAGTTTCAAGCGATATGAACCAACATACTGCTCACCAGAAACTCACCTACAGGAAATGGAATCATGTTCGTGGCTTTTTTTCCTGAAATTTATGGCAGTTACATTCAGCATTTGGTAGTATAAGGTCTTCAAAACAAAAACTTTTAAACTCAAATACTTAATAGGCCATACACGTTCCAATTCTCCTTAAAGAGGATTTTAAAAAGCTTTAAAGAGAAATCTCATTTAGAGTTAGGAGCAAAAAGGCATCTCCCAGGAATGAAAAAAACAGCCCTTTCCTTTCACTCCTCGACCCCAAGAAGGAAAATACCACCTCCGTAATATCAACAGGCATAGCCATGCCATTGTTTAATTTGGCAGTTCCTCCAGACAGCCAACAACCAGCGCTGAAGTCAAGAACCGAGCCTTAAGTCCATGAATGCAATCTGCTACTAATGACCTCTCCCCCCTCCCCTTTCCCCAAAATGTTCCATTCATCCTTCAGCGGCTGAAGTAATTTAATTAACAGAAAGCACCAAGTTTACAGCAACAGGTACATGGTTGGCTGGCACCTTTTGGCAACAGTTCTGTTACTTTTGGTCCTTTATGCACTGTCTTTTCACCTTTACTATTGCACACCAAAACCTAACAACATCACTTCCTATACATGTAGTTTACCATTTTAAAACAAAACGTTATGGGACACTGGGGGAACTAGTAAGAGGACATCACAGGGAGGTTTTTAGTTCTTTGGAAAGTCTAATTCTCTAACTACATCTATCAAGACTATATAAAGGACTTTCAGAGTAGGTTGAAAAAGAGAAGCAAAGGACCATCTCGCTACAAAGACTCTCAGCTGATCTGGGGCTCATTGAAACACTTGCTGGTTTTAAAATAACTAAATAGCAATTAAAGAAAAAAAAAAAGACTCCAGTTCTTTTAAGTATTTTTCTACGCAGAAAAACAAAATGATAAAGATTGTGAAGGAAATGGTTCTTGCCCCTTCCATGAAGGACAGCAAATCTGAAAGACTTGATGGTGCTGATCAAATCCTGCTTGCCAAGTTTGCAAACAGAAGCAATGTGCAGGGTAATCACCAACTTAAGTGTCTTTGTGCCTTCTTTAAGGATTGTACAAATACTCTCCTTGACTAAAACCCAAACTGCAGGACTAAAAGAACTTTCATACATCGGTCTTAACATCTCAGATATTCAAGTAATAATTAAAATATTACAGGACACTTCAATATAAATAAATTTATATTGCTTTTAGATATGATCTGGCCATATCTTCAAGGGCATATTTGTGCTTCGCTGCTGAGTGTTATTGGTCAGGGCTGTGCTTGCAATATTAAGTTACGTCTTCAGCACCAAAACCCCATCAAGGCTAAATAACTAGAATATTGCAATGCTACACAGACTGAGTTACCACAGTAAGGCAGATCAGAAGAATTTTGTTTCTACTGAGTATTGCTCCTCCACACAACCAAATCTCTAATAGAGGAGAAAGACTATAAATACAAGAAAAAAAGTTACCATCCCACCCTCTCACCTGTGATTAGTTTGGCAAAAATGCTATACTGAATTACAAATTAGAGTCCTAGAAATTAAGTTTCTTTAATTACGCCTTGAAAAGTAGCACAGCCAAATCAAGCACTTGATACTTCAAATAAATTGCTCTAATTTCCATTAACCAAATGATTTTCCCAAGTATTAGTTGCTTACAGGTTTTAATCATCAAAATGCAAACATGCAAAAAAAAAAAAATCAATCGTATTTTGAAAAGAATGCGAGAAAGGCTTTGTTTTCTTTACTACTCACAGACACCGAGTCTTAACAAATCCCTCTGTCAGAAGTGCAATGAACACTCTGGGAAGAGCAAGAAATAATACTGACATGAAAAAGTCAAATGCTCGCTGTCCTTTTTCACTGTAATTCTAGCTAAAAAAGAACAGCAAGTACTTATATACAGATAACAACCACTGGCCATCACTCAGACCATTTCACTCATGAAAAATCCATGTGGTGTTGTGCATAAAAACTTCTTTAAATTGATAATTGTCAGTTTAAGGGGAAGGTGGGGTGAGAAATCTATAAAACACCCTGAACTGATGTCATGATATGTTTCATAAAGAACAGTGTTATATTTTAAAATATTTTATATGAACAGTAAAACTTGCACTGCTGCATAGCAGACAACACGAAGAACATTTAGTAAAAACATTCACTGAAACCCCTGGCATATGTATTTAATGTCACTAATCAAAATATATATTACAGTCCAAGGTTCTGTTAAGGATCTCTGTTTGGGGTTTGTACAGTATACACAATATTTCAGAAAAAATATTACAGTAAGGTATTTTATTTCTCCTTTTTTATATTAGACTTATCTATTGTAACTTACAGTCCCTCTCCTCTATATATCCAAACCTTTGTAACACCCTATAATGCCCTAGCCAAAAAGTGTTTAGCTATCTAATAAGCCCTGTCTATTATAAATTCCAGTTTTAGAAATTTCAGTAATCTTAATTACATTTTAATAAATAGTTCAGTTTGCCCTTTTTAAATCTTAGCCTTTTGAGGAAGTCCTTTCATTACCTTCAAAACACAGTATGTCACAACCTGTTAGAGGTCAGAGAGGCTTTTGCTTGTTTATTCAAAGGATGAGTCCAAAGATAATTGCAATGCATTAAATATAGTTATATAGTATTTACACTGTCCTCTCAGATTTTAAATTTAGGTGAAATATAATTGATAACTAATGTCAGCTACTACAAACTTTCAGTGTGGCTGGTGTTTTGTTAATAAAAGGTGTATTAAGCTAGACAGTATACTAAGTGGTTGCCCTGATTCTTCTTGTTTCAGTTTTCTATTAGAAATTAAACGAAGTGAATTATTCATGTGAGTAAGAATTCAGGAAGAGGTGTGGTGGAAAAAGCATGAAGAATTTTCTGCATGTTTTGAGATTCCAAAATACCTGAAAACTGTGGTCCCTTTTGCAGTGCCAGTATCTATAGGGGAGAAAAACGCAACCAAAAGAGAAGAGAAGAATCTGTTAAATTAATTTGATTAGTAAAGGTGTGTTTTAAAATGCCTCAATTCTGTACAGTATTATACAAGGAAAGTCTCTTCTTCAGCTTTTGCAGCTGTTGTACATTCTTATATACTCTTCTTCTGCTAACAGTCTGCCCATACATGTGCTGTTTGAGTTACTTGCGATCATCAATAGTTTTAATGAATTCAACCGCTGCTGTGAACTGCATCCACCAGTATGATTCTTCTCCAGATAAACAGTTGGCATAGAAACTACTAATGTACTGAACAGTGGACAGCAAGCAAGGTGGATTTGCCTAAGGGTTAAAGAAGAAAGAGATACTCACAGCTTGTTTGCAAAGCTAAACAGGAAACATTACAGGATACAGAGTAGAAATACAATTCTATTTGTGCAGTGATCCTTACACATTCATAATGCATGATTACGTCAAGTATCTGTAGGGTAGTGACTGTTTATCCAGACCACCCCCATTTCACACACTCAGAAGGCATCAGACTTGATGAAAGGAACATTTTTTCCAACAAGGAAAAATGACTAGCAGGCCAAGAGAAAGAAGGGTAACGCTGGCAGAATCTATAAAAGTCATCAAGGATTTCAACACGTAGAAAAGCCTGTTGTTTTAGCATCTTATACATGACAGACCATTCTCCAAACACTCATGTGTCCAGAAAGGTCAGCAACACTACGCAAGTCAGTCCTAATGTAGATCTTGATCCTGAAAGAGGACATCACTAAGCAGGCACAGATGACAGATGCTGGTGAACATACCTCAGAAAGACCCCACTCCACACACAACGCCTGCACCCCTATTTCCTTGGTTCCAACTACAAAGTTTGCTTGGATTCAAAAACCATAACTGTGACCACATTTCTGATGTTTCTATTTCAAGTTGCTGAATTAGATCAGGTTTTGAGTTTAGCATTCTCCCAGATACCCAAATGCATTATTTTTCTTCCTAAAATTTGCTTGTTTATTACAAAAATTAGCTGGGGTTTGTGATCTTTGCAAAAGAACTCACCTTTATGAGGACAAAGACCAGAACAGGAACAAAATCATCTGCCCCAGGTACTGAATCTTCATTTGCCAGACTAAGCAGGTTCATGATGGTTGAACACATTCGCAGGATACACTGTACTTTGTCTCGGGGGGTTTTATAAGCGCTTATTGTGCGGATTTCAGACTGTGCAGATGGCCATGGTGCCTCCCGGAGATATACCTAGGAAAAAAAAAACCACACAATGCTGCCAGTTCTTGTTCATCTAGGCTACTACTATGCACCACTGAGGATCTGAAGTACCAGAGACTTGCAGGCAGGAGCAAGACCCTGGAGAAATGGGAAGCTTTAAGTTACATTACACTCACAATTAAGATGGCTTCCTGCTTTGTTATTATAAAAAACTACAAGGAGCCAGCACTCTGTGTGCAACTAAGATAATTAGCCGATGCTTCTTCCTGACTTTCACCAGTACACTGTTTCAACTTAAGGTAGAGCTGTATGTCTTTGTCTTCCATATCAGCAGCTTTATGAACACTCACCGTTTTGAGTAATACAGTTCAAATACTGAACTGAGAACTAGAAAGGCTGCAGACATCCAGCCTCTAACAGACTTCTTAAGCCTACCAACCTGCTTTTAGTTATCCTGTTAACCATGAGAAAAGCAAAAGCACTGGGCAAATTCACAGATCATTAAAGGTTCCATTAATTCTGGCTAGTTCTGAAAGTTAACTCGATAGCTGTGAACCACAGCCATGACATACAAATCACATTAGAAGCATAAAGGACTCAAATCTTGACTTAGGAAGCAAATTATCAGGAAGTTACTGCATCTTAGCGCAGTGCAGTATTAGTTCTTAAATCTTACTATCTGGACAGAGGTGTCAAAAATCAGAAAAAAAGTTATTTGCAAGGGTCAGTCAGTGGAAGACACCAAAGCATGGGTACAGCATGTTTTTCCTGCAGGATATTTCAGCTGTTACAGATAGAAAAGCAATGCTTCTAAGTGCAAAATAACCCCAACTCTCTCCCTATCCCTAGCAATCAAAACCAAGCACCCTGACACACATATGAAAGCAAAGGAAAGGAGATGGTGTTACCTCAGGTATCTGAAGTGCTTTGTGGTTTGCAGTCACTACTTTAGATAGCCTCTGTATGTGCTCATGAAGGACCCTGAAAACAAACACAAAAAATGAGATTGAAAAGTAAGCAGCAGCCAGCCACTAGTGCCCTGGGGTTTCCCACTAATTTTAAGTTTGATACTATATGGGAGATCTTCAGGAATGCATATAATCATGATAGTCCTACAGCTAATGGACACTAGGTTGATAGGAGATGCAGAGGATTTTGTCATACAATTGAGTACAACCACACAGCCAGTAAAGCAGTCAAACAGCTTATGTTCTAAGACACAAAAAACAAAAACCCCAAATGCATGGAAAATACTGTACCAAAACAGAAAATGGAAGCAGTGAGTCCTGAAGCAGATTTAGATCATTCTCTCAGCACACACACTTGCAGATCTGGAATTTTGTATCTCAAGTCATTACATTTACTGTTTTATTCTGTTCTAGCAGTTTGTTGCAAACACGCATTTTTGCACATGATGCTAAAGCACTTCCTTGTTCTTTTACAAAACATTCTGAAAGAAAACATGAGTTTGTATAGCATGGCTGACTTAGTCAAGTCGGTCCCGTGAAGACTGCACAGCTTTCATCTGCATCAACTGCAAAAGAGAAACTAGGTACTTCAAGTTACATTAACTTACTGGTCACGTAAAATATCTCCATCCTGATTAGGGTAGAACGCAAGTTTGAAAATACGATTCATCACACTGCGTTCTATAGCTAATTGCGCATCCTGAAGCTGTTCTTCACTGGCATTCTGCCATATGGCATCCTGAGCCATAGCCCCATATAAGAACTGAAGAAAATCCTCAACTTGGGCTGTTTTATCATCTGCTGCTGTGAGTTTCTGGAAATCTGATAAAAAGTAAAAAGAGAGAGAACATTCAGTTAAGTAAAAAACATTTCTGATAGTTTTTTTTCTGGAAAGAAGAGCCCAGAATATACTTCAGACTTCTTGCCAGGCAGCACTGAGGGTCTGTTTTGCCCATGCCCCAGTAAGGGAAACACAAGCAGGAACACTTGAAATAAATGGAGGAATTAAAGGAAAAGCATAAAGAACACATTTAGAAAAGCATATGGTCAAAACACTCTACTTCATACTGTGTTAATCACTTCCTCTGCAGTACCAGTTCTTATGCCTTCCTTCCAGCCACCCACAGAAATAACACTAGAACAATCACTAGAACAGTCACTGGTAGGAACCAGCACACACAAAGTTGTTAGATGCTGAAAAGCAGGGGGCAAGGAAAAATATCAAGAAAACCCATGTGTACCATTTCCTACCCCTACCTTTATTAAGTATGCATAGTTGCAACATTCATATTTATCTACAAAATACAGAACGAGTGATGCAGCTGAGTTAACGCAGCATGACCAAATCACTGGCCATTGATGGGCTTCATATTTATAGCACTCTGCACCAGAAGACAACTGCCACTCACATCTGCCACCAGCCTAAACACCACAGTTGCCAATTTCTCTTTTAGATCATCCAGAAATAACTGTCTCCTTTCAGTCCAATGAAAGGTCTTTAACTCCTTCCTGTGTCACTGAATCTTATTACCAGAACTTTAATCCCACTAGATATAAGTTATCGTATTAATTCCAGCCTATTCAGGCACATTTAATATACAGCATGATATGTTCCAGGAGTAAGAACTGAGTCCAAATTTCTTATGTACTTCATTAAGTCAGGTATGTGCATAGAGAACAGAGAAACAGTTTAAGTGACTCTGTTTTGAGATGTGTCTTCCTGGAGCTGATATGCCTTATACTATGATATTTTTGAATCTTTGATTCACTTAATTCATACTATTACTATCCCTCCTATCTTCCAAGGTACAACCACAGTTTCCATACTGAGGACTGAATGCTGCAACTTAATTTATCATTTATCAGTAGATCTAAAATAATTAATAGTATTCATGCTTCTTCCATGAGGCAGATGCTAGATAATACGATTTAGCATAACTTTTTAGGCCAAGTGAGGTCAAATTACCTTCATTCTCTTAGCCTATGAAAAACGCAGACTGTTACCGTGGCTTACCTGGCACAACATACTATTAAGTCACAGTAATCTGTCTATCTGAGCCATTAATTCACCAGCTGAAATGAAAACCATGTTAGGAATCTGCTCCTCAGATCAGAAGTTATATTTTAAAACATTAAACCTGACTCAGCATCTAAATATGGAGTAAAGGAATATAAACTTTGCACAGTCTGCATTAATCTTACCTTGAATAAACTCCCTTATTTTCTTTTCTTTGCTCTCTAGCAGTAACCTCACACATACTGTAGTGAAGTATCTGTTGGCCACTTCTTTATCTCGCAGAACTCTTTGCAGCAACCTTTCCAAGTGCGCTTGTGTCGTTTGCAGGCCTTGGCGACATCGAGTTAAATAAGCGATATATGGAGCTCTTTTCCTAAAATAAAGAGTGCTCTACATTAGATTCATAATAAAGATAGAGACTAATAGCTTTATAAACTGTTAAGTTCTAGTGCAAGAGGAATCTTCAACCTGTTGCTTTTAAAACGAAAATAACACCTGAATTAGGGAGCTCCGTCTTACACAGATTTCTCTGACTGAATTCACTGCCCTTGCAGCACTCCAGACTGCAAGATTAAAGCAAATTCCAAACAGCATCTCTTGTGTGTTAGAGCTGAACACTAGCCACAAACTGATTAAACTGAGTTTATTACTATCTGGACTGACTTAAGGTCCAAGCATTTTTAAGCCATTTGCAGACAGGTGAGACAATTTCAACATTTTGTGGGGAAGCAGAGATGTAATAACCTGATTTGGTAAAGTACAATTTAAACCAAAAGGGATCTTCCCAAACTGCTAGTGAATAAATATACACGTTTGGAAATCCATTAATAATAAGATACTGAACAAAATACCTATAGTCCTCCGCAATAGATGCCAGCAGCTTTCGACAGGTCCTGTTATCAAAGCGGCTTACACAACGCATTGTCTCTTGCAGCTGGGCCATCAAGTTCTTGTCTTGGAGGTTAATAGCTTCAGCTAGCTGAACTTTCAAGAAGCACACAATTTCGTTATCTAATAAAGAACAAAGGAAAATTATTAAGGAAAAGAAGTATAGGCATGATGAAAATAAAACTGGTTTTGAACATGGGAAACACGTAACAGTTTAAAACAACACTTCTGTACACTAGGGAATGTTATTTTAAGAACAATTTAATAAGTTTTTTTTTAATTTTCCAGATATCAAGAGGTAAGTTCTCATATCACTATCTTATTTAGTATTTAGAACCATTCCGAAACATGAAGAGGACCAGATAAGGTGACAAATTCAGCTGTCTGCAAATAAACCTAGAATGGATGGAGGGATGCAAACACAAGATGTATATACTAAGTCAATGTAAAGACTCAGTAAATCATTCAAGTTACTCTATCAGTACACTGTAGGACAATTCCCAACAGTACACATATTTTGGGAGCCTATTCTACAGCTTCAGGTTCTGCCTGCACTTTATCTGAGATACTTCATTACAAAAAAATTAGACCAGGTTTAGTTGGCAGGCTTGTTTATGGAGTAGGAAAGAACATTTTGGGGGGCAAAAAGGTGGCCTATGCCTTCTATATCTACACCAAACAGAAGTTACCATAAATGGTGCAGCAGAAGAGCCATTAAATGGGGGAAAAAAAGTGACACATACATTACATAATATCTGTATGTATAAAGAATATTTACCTTCAGGGTCTGTGTGATCTGGTAGACCATTCCTTGTTGAATGTGTCAACATCGGGAAGGCAACAGAATCTGCTGAACAAAGAGCCAATCTCAATTTCTTCTTTGCATCCCTTAAGGAAGAAAAATATTTTCTCAACAAAGTTGCTGCAAGGTCTGCTTGTTCAATAAGCATTCTTTACTCCTTTTTTTAATTATTTTGTAAATACTGCCTAAAAAGTTCTTTAACATAATTTTAATACACCAATGTTGTCAAGACTTTAGAATATTGATTCTTTTGACAGAGCACCTGGACCAGTCTCAAAGGAATTTTCCAAAACACTGCTCTGTCCTCTCAGGTTACAATATCCCCCCTTTGCCAGTGGAAATATGACAGTTTGAGATGCTTAAAACTAAAAGCATGTAAAAGTTCACACCTGATCCATATTAAGATTTCTGTGGGAACCAATCACATGGCTTCAGCTTTTAACTCTAGTTTGTGGGTAAGATTAAACCTGCAAATGTATTTACCTATAAGAGAAAGCAGAACTTTGCGGCTGTGCTACTTGACTTGCAGAGTCTGGGAGATCATCTGCAGACATGTTTTGCAAAGCCTCATCACGTGGAGAGTCATGCATACTCTCACCGTCCCCAATAGCCTCTATGGAAATGAAAAAAAAGCATTACGTTTTAAGAGAGGAGTCAGAAGAAGAAAGTAGACTAGTATTCTCTATTTTTTTCTTGTTATTCTAAGGTCGGGGGGAACGGAGTCAGCAAATAAAACAACTTGTTCTGAATATATGAAAAAAGTATATTAAAAATATACAGTCTACAAATCACTAAGAAGAAATTGTATCAGTTTTGGAAGGCAATATACTTCTTCAGTAGCCATTAAAAACAAAATAAAACAAAAAACTGGTAAGAGATGTGCTATTAACAAACAACCATCTCAATGGCAATATGAAAGAGCTGTCTTTGGGAATACTGATTTAATTCCCAGTCTCTGAGGGACTGTCTCCCAGATTATTTGACAAAATGTTCCTGGTTTAGAGCTCACATTGTTCAGCTGCTAGTACTAACGTTTGTCTAGAACACTGAAGTGTTTTTATCTTTAAGGAGGAGAAAATATGTTGGTGACGATTATAAAAGCCAGGTTCTTACCTGCACCGTCATAGTTTACTATGGCTCCTTCACTAGGACTGGTTCGCTTAATCGCATTCCTGTATTTGTCCAGAATGTCCTCTGCAGCTTGTGCCTGTGCACTGAGCCTTGGGCTGGGATCATCTGAAAAGACCATTAAAAACAACAGGAGTTAACCTTGTATTGCGCCAACTGAAATTTACACCTACACATTTGGACTCTGTTTTTAGCCACATCAAACAAATAGCTGCTTGTGTTCCAAGCAGCCACAATTCAAATATATTTATAAAGTCTAAAGCAAAAGTAGAAAAAAAGTACAATGACAGTGAACAAATAAAGCCAGATCCTTAGCATATTTATACTGTATACACAAATGGTTCTTGTATATTTGAAGACTTCTAGAAACGATTAGGCAAACGGAAAACTAAACACCCAGGTTCAATTCATGTTTAATTTAGCACTTAAGTAATTATTACAGGAACGTGTCTGCAGCTATCCTTACAGCTCAACTATGATAAGGACATGGGCCTTATAATGAGGAAAAAAAAAAAAAAAGAAAAGTGAAGACAGAATCCAGTACTATACATATTGACAGAAGCATGACAATTTAAAAACAGTCTTCAGGGCAAGAAGTCTTTATCCACTTTCTTATTCAGAAAGGCAGTTGTGAACATTAACTACAACAGCGTATATCTTTCTGTAAAGAGATACCTCGTGGGCACTCTGGAACTCTAGAGGGCATGTTATGAGAGAAAATTACTATGATGATATTATTCACATACCTTGAAGTGTTGCGTATCTGTCAGGCACCATGTCATCTTTGTCTTTTTCTTGTTTTTCTTTCTTTCTAAATGGAATAGGAGCTGAAAATGCAAGGTACCTCATCAAAGACTATTCTGAGATAATGGCCAGATTGAAGAAACTTTAAGAAAGTGACTAATGCAGAAGTCTGTTATCAAATAAACTTCAATAAAAGCATAACCCTATCTACAGGGTGGAGCAGAACTGTGCTCTCATCATACATAGGAACCTCTACCTTTAACAGACATGCTACCATGAGCCAGGCAGAACAGTTTTGCCTTCCAGGTACAATGCGTTCTAGGCAATTACTAGCCAAGGGAGTCAGGTAGCTTCCCATTTCTTTTTACATATTTATTTATACTTTAGTTTAGCCAATAGTCCTAACTCAAATATTGGTCATAATGACATGAATCTTTTCTGGCAACTTGTTCCCACTAATAAGTTCAGGGAGAAGACGCAAAAACAGCACATTGTGAAACAGAAAAGCAAACAAAGTGGTATTAAAATACTATAACATTATCTAAAGTCACACAAAGACTGCAAGGATTACGTTGGTTCTTTTCTAACTGAAAGTCTGTTTTAAAAAAAGGCAAGAATATCTAATATGGCACACATTGTTCCATCCCCAGTTGTCATTATTCACAGCATGAAAGCCAAATATTATCTTGAACAAGCTTTACTTTGTACATCGCCAAAGTCTAATTTCCATTCATGTCGTTTCACAAGAGAGATCCTAAGTTATCAATATCCTCCAACGAGCACACTACTGCCCGTAGAGAATTAAGACTAGCTCTCAGTGAAGCTGTAATGAAGTTAATACCATACAACTATGAAATGACTGGCCTCACGTAAGGATTCCAAGGTTACCGATTGATTCAGATAACACAACGCCTAACCAAATTCCTTTCAGCTCACACACCTCTTTAGAGGTACTGCATATTTTAATAATTCTCCCTTATTGCAACACTTGCAATTTTATAAATAAAAACGCTTTACTTCTCAAAATTAAACAGGACTGCTATTACTCTCTAAAAAAACTACAATAGTCTGGTCAGCTTTCCAAAGTGAAACTGTATTAACTTTCCGTAAAAGTGACTCAAGATATAATAAAGGCAACGTGCACTCTTACTGAAGTACCAAAGACAGATGGACACGATCCTACCTTTGGGCATAGCAGACACAAAACGTTTCCTCCACCAGGGCTTGTTTCTGTCAGACTTCTCATCATCACTGTCTTTTCGTTCTTCAATCTGTAGAAGGGCAGAGTCTACATTTGAGCATTTAGCACATCAAGTGTAACCACAAAATTTCTCCTCGATGTCAAGTTATGCTACATTGACTGTAAAAAAAGAACTACAGCAGAGCACAGAAAGCCATAGCAGATTAAGTTAGAAATATCCCTCCTGAAAAGGGTAGCCTATAAAGGCAAAACCAAAGACATGAAGAAACTTAGATTTCACTTATTTCTTTTTTAAAGAAATAAAGAAAATTACTTTTCAGGATGCTGCAGCATTTTAAATTTAAACGCTACAACATTTCTGAAGTCCAAACAAATCAAGTAAAGCTCATACAGTAAATTTAAAAGAAACCAGATTCATTTAAGCCACTCTGAACACCTGTAGTTTTAGCTTGTAAAACCTTATTGGCCAACATTTAAAAGGTAACAAAAGTGCATTGTAATTCCTTGACTAAACACATTTAATACCAGCTTTTTGGTAAATTAAAGTGTGTATGCTGGGGGGGTGGGGAGGGGAATAGAAGCCTTACCTCTCCCCTAGAGGAATCTTTACTGGGAGACGAAGATGATGACTGAGATGCAGCCACCAGAACAGCTGCTCCAGTGTTGGTGGTTGGCATAGGAAGCTCCCTCTCCTCATTACCAGGACGTCTGTTCCACCCAGGATCACTCATAGGTCTCCGAACTGATGATACTATATCTGAACTCCTACTGCGGACTAGCCTCTCTGGATAAGAATGCCTCTGCTTGAATGCTTCTATATCAGTTGGAATTAAAGTGTGAGACCCAAAGTTTGGTAATCGGGCCTCATTACCTCCCATAGCTCCTTCTAAGATGGGTGGATCTGGTGGCGGATGAGAGGGTCTTGCATAGTGTACTTTGGGCCTTACTACAGCAGCTGATACACCTGTGGTCATAAGAATAAAAGAAGCCACACATTTATTTTAAGATTTTTCCAAATTAGCTGATACTAGCACAGAAGGATTGAAAATGCCTATTTTTTAAAAAAGCTTATTCTTTACAACTCACCTTCATTTGATGACAGAGGGTCAAACAATGCAAGCAAAGAATCTGTCTGAGAAGGAGGAGATGTCAAGTGACTGGCTCCTGAAATACAGGGAGGGAGGGGGGGAAAAAAAGTTCGCACCATACCAAGAACTACCTACAACACAAGGGACATTGAAAAAACAGCCCTCAGTAACAAGAGTTTACAAAACTTATATTGCAAAATATTTTTAAAGATATTCTTATATGGAAAAATCTCCATAGTATGCTGAAATGATCAGAGAATCACATCACAACAAGTGGGGAAATCTTGAGGAGCGGACCAATTCCAAAATGCAAGAGGACAGACAATGTAATCAAACCAAATTAGGAAAAGGTGATCTTAGATCTAGTACTCAAGCTCTAGTACTATGAAGTGATGGAGTCTTTGTCAAACAAATACAGTGCTGGCAAATTAGGAAAATGTTAAGCTTAGCCACCAGACCTTTGAAATTGGGAAAAATTGTAAAATTTAAGGATTCTACAAATGTCATTTGTGAGACTTCAGTTATCAGAGATTCTAATTCTCATTTATAGGTAAGTAATTTACTCACCATGGGCCGTTTCATCCATGTCAGGACTTGTCACAGAATCTTTTCCCCCAAAGTCAGAGCTACATTCGGACCTGAGATCCTCAATCTTATTAGGAATATCTTCAGATGTTGCACTAATACCTTACAAATAACAAAAGAAGCATCTGTAACAGTCTTTCGGAGAAAAAGGAAACAAAATCTTGAAGCTGTTAAAATCTTTGGTGAACACCGCAATAATCAAGTCTTAACTCACAGTAGCACCTAGAGACATTATGAATTTCTATACTCCTAAAATAACATTTTATTTCTGTTCTACATCTTCAACTGTTTTAACACAGCCATGAAAACACTTTGACAATGGGCATTAGAAAGACATTTTACTCTGTTAAAGACTTTGTAGAAAAGGAAGAACTGAAGTAGATATATGCTTAAAAAAAAGTTGTGATAATAAAACAATGCAAGGAAGTTAGGAGTTTCTTCCAAATCAATGCTCCATTGCTAACAATTGCTATTGTAGCACAGAGTATTCGATGCTGCCTTTTTTATTTCTTCTTAAGATAAACAAAGAATTACTGCTTTGAAAATTCCAGAGTGAGTGCAAAAATTTAGTTTATGAGTGAAACGATGTATAACTAAACCAAGTGCACCAAAGCAGATGCTGATCATGTTCTAATAGAGCAGCACATTTTCAGAGACAATTAAACACACCTGATACAACGCTGAGGCCTGGTGTACTGGGTCGAGAACTGACCTCCCTTACATCTGTGTCATCAGATGTGCTACCCAGCCCGGAACAGCTTTCCAGTTCTTGGAGTCTTTCCTCCTGTTTTAAGTCTGGGGCCTCTACAAAAGCGAGACAATGGTCAGTACAGAGAAAAAGTATCATTACTCAATGCCATGCTCCCTTAATATTCACATACAGAGGGAAGGGGAGTATGTGTTGATTTAGTATATCAAGTTCTAAGCTAACTCAACCACTTCAGCAAGAGTTTTCTCCCTATACAGAAGGCAGGACTCTGCACAGGGAGCACTGCCCTATCTGCACGAGCATTCTAAGAAATTTTTACTGTTTTAAGTATTGTATTTCTCAGAGACAACAGTATACAGCCGAATCTTCACTATCCAAAGTAAACTGTGATCCTCAATAGCCCTACTTAATATCACAGGGAAGGAAAGCAAACAGAAGTCTGCTTTGCAATCCCTTTTCTCCCTTTTTGGCCCTTAAGAATTTCTTAAGTAACAGTAAGTCTCTCACAATGCTTTCCATCTTCTCTCTGCCTAGGAACAGTTTGTCCTTTTAATACTCGAAGTATTCACAAACACTAACTTAACTTTAGGATAATAATTTCCCAAAGAAAGAGAGAAAGAGGCTGTTGTTTTGCATTATATGCCTCTGGAAGAGTCTTGATTCATGCTAAAGAAATAAGCAAAACCTGCACGATTCTGACCTGAATCACTTGGTAATACTTCCACACTCCACGCCTCACTTGTGGTTTCTGATATGGTTGAACCTGTGCAGGGATCAAGCAACACGGATCCTGAACCTGGTAAACACAGCAAGCTGCCTAGCATGTTCTCTGCAGCTGCACCTGCAAAAGTAAAGCCAAAGCATATAGCTAGATATAGACTTCCTGAAGATAGCTCTAATAAGAGAGAAAAATAAGAACACATTTTAAGTGTCCTTAATAAAGTAATCATGAAAGACAGTGTTGAAAAGACAGAAACAAACAACCAAATATAATACAGGTCATGTACACAAAATCCTCCTACAGAAAAGCTCCATTTTAATCAATGAAAACACATCTATTTAGAAAGAAAGGAGAAGGGCTCTACAGCGTCACCATTTTAGAGCAAGCACGAAGCATTTTAACATACCAGATGTACCACCAAGTTACCTGCTATTTCTTGCAAACGATCTTCATCAATATTTGGATCGAAGTCACTTCCCAAGACATCTGTACTCCAAGTTTCACTCACAGTTTCCGATATATCTCTGTCATCAGTCAACCCCATCATATCACGGATTTCAAATTTACGGAGCTTGTCATCAAGATTATCCTGAGTTGTGGCTATATAAAAATAAAAAGTTCTCAATTTTTGGAAAGGCTTTTCCAATTACTTCCAATTGAAAAACCTGCAGGAGTACATTATAGGAAAAAAAACCCAAACAAAACAACTCTCTAATTCTGTCAGGTAAGACAGCGTTTAAAAGTAAGGCCTGTAAAGCACTATTCAAGAGATGCTGCCTGAAAACAGTTTTTAAGCATATTTGAAACCTAACAAGAAAAATCTTCAACTACACGTGGTGACCTGTCAATCAAATTGACAGATAAAATGAATAAAATTAGTGGACTATCAAGAAACTGATAGAATTCCTGCAAGACGAAAAACTGAGGCCTCCAGGGATTATTCATGTCCAAACTCCCTGCTCAAAACAGGGTCAATTACAGCAGGTTGCTCATGGTCATGTCCAGTCATGTTTTGAATATCTCCAAGGCTGGAGACACCACGATGCCTTCGGGGCAACCCGTTCCAGCATTTGACAAGTATATATTAAACAGGAAGCTATCCAGATGTTTTAAGACTACTCCAATCCAAATCACCCTACTCCCTGAAGGGAAAAACTTGGTATCAAGCAAAACTTTACAAGCAGTTTCCGATAAAGGACTTATGCCTTAAAATTCCATGCGATCTCCTTTTCCTAACAATGGACTACAAGAAATAGTTCTAGGAAAAAAAAAAAAAAAAACAAACAACAAAGCAAAACCATAAATAAATGCAAGGGTGGTCGCACAAGGAAAACTTTAACTTCTTTTTTCCTGAACTAGTCAATTTCCCAACCTTTTTTCACACAACTTTGCCTTTACCATCTACAGCACCTCAGGCACTTGTATTAGAGAATTTGCACCTGCCTTGTTCGTGCTCTAACAGCTGCAGAGCTTCAACACCGTTGCTCCCGGAGGGGCCTGCGCCAAGCTCTGACACAGACTCCCCTTCTAAATCCAAAGATGACACAGAGTTGGAACGATTTGAAGGACCTGTGAAAACAGATTTTACCGTAAATCTATTTTGAATAACAGTTCCTAAATATACAGCCTGAACAATCCAGGACACAATTAACGAGAGAGATGAAAAGAAATGAAGTAGCAGTTCCAATATAAAATACTGAATTGATGAACTAAATGTATATTTGTTCTACTCTTGATCCTTGCTCTAGCGATACTTAAGCCGCACTGTGATTTGTACTTCCAACGTTTATAGTACCATACTAATTATAATAATCTACAAATACATTACCAGAAATGGCTGGAATCTCACCACTACTATACTTAACTGTAACTAAAAAGTCAATAAAGTCTTTGCCATTAATTTGTTTACTTGAATTTTTTTTCTTATTTTGAGGAGAGAGTAAAAACTAAACTATGGAAATTATACAAAATAATGCATACTGAGTGATCTGTACAAACCTCTTCAATACCACAAATAAACCTGTGCTTTGCCATGTCTGAGGTTTGCATAAAGAAGCTGTCCAGAGTCCAGAAACTATTCTGAGATATGTAATAGCTTATTAAAACATGATGAAAAGTAAGTCTGAGAAGTCTAAGTTTAGAACTAAGGTATATTATCTTAATAATTAGTACTGTACTTAAGTTTCAAAACAAAACAAAAAAAAAATCCTCCGTTTTCTCTTTCTAAATATACTTAGGTTTTTTTCTTCCTAATTCTCAGACTCAGTTATGCCTTTGCAGGTCAAAATTTAGCTCCAGACTTTTTTTTCTTTGAATGGCTCTCAGGGTAAAATAGCACAGTCTTCAAAATGGCAAAGATGACATGCTGTATTTAACAGATGTTCCTTTTATAGTTAAAAAAAAAAAAAAGGGACAAAACTTCTTCAAGACTTAAGTAGCCCTTCACCTTCAGATATTCCTTCCAGATTATCACTGCAGAGGGAAAAGCGCAAGGTTTTATCAGGTTTACCATGGAGTTTGTTTTCATCAACGGGGACATCTCCTTGTCCGCCATCTGCAAGCTGCATATTTAAGACCTGGAGAGCCGGGGAAAGAAACATGACTTCCTTAATCTATTTTTTAGATAATTAAACAGTAAACAAAACAT
Source organism: Burhinus oedicnemus (assembly GCA_008921705.1). Lineage (NCBI taxonomy): Eukaryota > Metazoa > Chordata > Aves > Charadriiformes > Burhinidae > Burhinus > Burhinus oedicnemus. The sequence goes on along the minus strand of VFFE01006735.1, from coordinate 1,186,597 downwards.
TGCAGACATTTTGTGCATTTTTTTTCCCCTAGATGTTAATGGCACAATCAAATTTCTAACATTCCGTTTGAAAAAAGACAGTCGTTTTTCTCTCCAAAGTCAGAGCCTGGAGAGAACGTAAGGTAACCAAGATATGAGCCTAAGGCATGTCTGATAATAATGGAGCCACCAGCTCCCTCATCACCCCAGCAGACTAATATAATACTGAAACTGATCGTTACGAGGCTGCAAAAGGAGATAATCTGAACTATCAGGCAAGGCAGCAAAGATGAAAGCCAAAGCTGTGCTACAGCTGGTGAAAGAAAAGGCTGTAAAACCAGCCCTACCCTAAGCAACATAGTCTGAAGGCATTCATGGCAACACGACCACAGCTCCGCCCTCACAAGAAGCTGGGCCTGTGCTTTTCAAGTCTGAGCTGCCAAAAACATCAGAATCAGTGTTCCAGTTCTGTCATTCACCTGTGCCACTTGCTCCAAAGGACAGAGCATGCAGAGAGATAATTGAATCAGTTTCTTTAGGCTCAGAAACAATAGCCCAAGTTTGCTCTTCAGCATGTTAGATAACAAAGCCTCTTCATAAATCTGCCAGGTTCATTTTTCCTGTGTTAATATACTGCTTTTTACATCCTGTAGATATACCAAGTAAGGGGAGGTGGTGGTGGTAGTGGGAATCTAACAAAGGGAAATTTGAAAGGTACAACCCCCAAGTTCAGTAAAATAAAGTAAGGATTTTAATTCCCATTCTGGATTTATTACCTGAACTTAAATGTCAGAACTTCATTGCTCGGCTATTAGAGAACACAGAGGCTGTACTTTTCACAATATCCGAGATGTGATAGTTTTGGCATACCTCATTTTCTGACATCATTCCTGGAGTAATCTGTGGAGCTGTCCCCAAAGAAATCACCAGCACTTCTTCCGGCTGAACTTCTGGGATAGTCTCCTGGGAGGATCCTTCATGATCTCCATGCTGATCCATTAGAATATTTGATCTGCTTCTGCTACGAGTTGCTAAGAGAATATTTTGAAACATCAACATTAGAAAGCTTTTCCATGTTTAAGGAGGAAAAAAAGACAATACCATGGAAATACAGAATGGCAATGTTTTGAATTAATAATACACATACTAAATAAATTTACAAAATGAAAAGTCGTATTAGACTTTGAAAGAGGGAACTAGCGCTTAAACTTGAGTACTGAACTGTGAAAAAGCAAACTTTCAAAGAAGTTTACAGAAATAAGCTCTACTACGTCCTGTTTGCCTACACAAATTCAGTGTATTCCAATCACAGAAAGACCCTTAATAAATTAATTGAGAAAACAAAGAAGTTTGTTACCAACAAAAAAAAGGTCTAGGTTCCTGTGTTTTATAACTCTGTTTAATTATTTTGTTTAGAAGTTTTTTCTTCTAAAAACCAGGGAAATCTTATTCTAACTGGTGCCTCAAACACAGACACACAATTCAACATCAGGTGATTTATTTTGATTATTTTGTGACTTTTCAAGTAGCCTCATATTCCCACGTTTGGCACTGTGGAAGGAAAAACGCCCACATGGAATTAAGATTTCTAAGTATGGCAGCATGACACTAGTTATTTCTTTATTTGATCCAGGCAAAACAAGGCAAGTGTGCGGAAGTCACAGCCAAATTTTGATTATCACACAAAAGCACAGAAGGTGTTTTTAAAACTACATTTACATACAAAATGAGCGTCATATAGAAATCAATGAAGAAATCTGAAAAAGCAGCTGATTGCCAAAAGTAAACTAAAAGCATGCTTAAGTCATGTTATAAGTAAAAGTTTCACAGAGAAGAATGGAAAGAGGGTGTTACCCACCAAAAGGGGTTACTAGAGTTATATGAGCTGAAAGATTGGTAGCAGAAGTATCCCAGGCAGTAATGGCTGCCAATTGCTGTCCTGGATTTCGAAAGCATTAAAATGAAACAAAAGAAATAAAAACTTTGAGCAAAACCTAATTTATACCATAAAACAAATGCTGTTGTGCCACTACTTTATCGATGTAAGACCAGAACCACTCAGAAGTAGAGTTAAAACAACATGGGATAGGTTTGTCTTGGGGTTGGTCTTGTGGGGTTTTTTGCCACTTATCAGGCCCTATATATCTTCATCCTGTTACACAGTAATACCAAATCTCTCAAAAAAACAAAAATATCCCATGTGTTCATACTGATGTAAATATACACTGAAGAAGAGTACCAGACTTCCTATTTTAAGAGAAAATATTACTGAAATTGAAAAGTTCAACACCCAGAAATCCTATTCAAAAAGAGGACAAAAACCTAACAAACATAAAATTGCATTACAACATACTAACAAATGGAATTAGACTGGGCAAATAATGGAGAAAGAAGAAATCTCCTCTTCTCAAGCACATACTCTAAAAGTTCTGCTCTTGCTTTTTCATCCTCCTCCACATTTGCTCCCTTCTGAGACACAAAAATTTTAAACTTACCCTATCTGACTAATTAAATGTCATCACTTCCATCTTACCACTTTCCTAAATGATGTTCGCTCTAGATCTGCTTCCCATCTTCAAACTTTCCCTTTATTATCATTGCACTAGCATGACTACCAACCACTCCAGTGTTTTTCTCAAGTTCAATCTAGAGTGAGGAAGCTCACCATACTTGCATCAGAAAGTAAGGAAGTTACCTGGCTTTCTATGCAAAAGAAAATTCTTCACCATCTACACAGAAAAAGTAGGAACTGAAGGTGTAGTCGAAGAGTAACCCCAAGAGATGACTGAAAAAACGGCACAGAAAATGGATCGAAGTATCAAAAATCACGCAAGAAGTCTGCTTGCTCCCCCTACCTATTGGTAATCGATTTTTTTTGTTAGCTGGAGTAGTTGCAGGAGAAAGCTGTGGGGTATTGTATGGAGTCATTTCAAGGCTGCTGCTTTTCCCTGGTTTGTTCTGGGGTAAGTTTGCCAGCAAGTTTTCCAAAGCCATCCGATCTTCCTTAAGTTGATCGCTTGACATTACATTCCGCATAAAGCCAACCTAAAAATTTAGAATTAGTGTTGGTAAGAGTTGCGACATAAACTATCAGCCTTGTTTATCTTATCTGTAAACACATAGGGACAAGTTTATACTACTTCTTTTTAAGAACTTAAGGTATTACCAGAGTAGTTAGCTGGCTGTATGTCATGTAAACCACTGTTCGACTCAACCCCTCCAGAAGGTTAACAGAAGACATTGGAGGAGTTTCAACTGCACGTCCATCAATAACTACATCCAGGAAAGCAGCCACACAGCTCTGCAAAGAGAAGAAATAGTTTTTAAATGAGAGATCATTTACTAAAGGTTGGAAAGAACCTAAGTTACGACAAGAGTTAAGTAGTTTACATAACAACATAAGTTTTGCTTCCTACTTTTAAAATCTTAAGATAATATACCACGTATCATTAAAATCACTGAAGAGCAAGCAAGGAAAGCATGCCTTTAGTTTTAGCATTTCCTTAATTCATTTTCTGCATTCAAAAGTGTTACTTACTTAATTGTCTTCTTACAATTTTTTAAAAAATTAAACTGTTTCATGGCAATTAAACTGCCCCTTCCTGAAGAATCTGCTGAGCACAGACTAAAAGTGAAACAAGGAAGCAATACACAGTACCACTTTCTGATCTGATTGAATGTTACTTGTATAATAAATGTGTAACTTTGTATGATGACTGTGTAACACTTATAATTAGCGAAAACCTGGACATTACACAAGCAAATCAACAGGTTTTTTAAACATATGACAATACATCAAAGATCATTAGTTTCACTGTTCCTCTGATGAAACTAATTTAAATATTGCTATGGATAATTCATATTAACAAAGGAAAAACTGAACAAAAAAGCAAAAATACACAAAAAACGAACAGAACTTCCTTGCACTACCAAATTACTTGGTTTTAAACCAGACTTCATACAAAAGTTGTCTTCAAAGTGTTTTCTTTAGGTTCAGTAGAAAAACCACAGACAGTAATTCAGCATTTCAGTTTAAAAGGTAACTTGTTTTTATTTCTTTTTTTGTATTTTCTTTTAAGAAGTATTATGTCAGAGTAGAAGCAAGAATCCCCGACCCTTAATTCTAGTACTCAAGATTTTGTTCCCAGCTTTGTGCAGGATTTAATCTGATTTACTGTATGTGTAACTCGGAAGTTAAACACTCAGTAAGTCCTTTGCAATGTAAGAAAAAAAGGGACCGCAGAAGGACGAAGCATACACACGAGTCCTAGCTTTTTTTAGTCTGGATTCTTACTTTGTCAAATTTAGCAAGGTTGCTCTTCATACGTGGATCCCCCTCTTCAGAACCTGTCATTGCCAATTGCTGCAGAAGTCTCCCAACCTGAAATGAAAAAGAAGTATTAAGAATAAGCATTTCAAAACAACATCATGATGCACCTAATTATAAAAAATTAGTTAAGACAACTCCTCCATTCCAATTTTTTTTCATTTAATGCGCCAAAGAAATACTTCTAATTGAGTGAACAGAGTCTTGTGCTTGCTTTCAGGGCAGAAAAAAATGCAAGAAGCTTTAGAAAGAAGTAGTCATTGCATTTAACAAGAAAATCTGCACACACAGTATGCTATGAGCATCCATACTTCCCCCCTTCCCAGGAACAAAGCATGTTTTGTTTTTGCAACACGTCAGACTTGAGAGTTGAATCTAGGTCGTCTTAAACCTAGAGATTTTAAATGGCTGTATATATCTTACTAAGAATATGTTGAAGAAAAAAAAAAAAAAAGGCAAGAGGGGTAACTCTTGTTTCAGAGCACATATTCCTTATTAATCTCCAACTGCAAAACAGCTCTCAATTTTAAAGAGTTGCCAACTGCAAGCTCTGCTACAACACACAAGCGGTGACGCAGGAGAGGACTGCTAATGTATTTTAGAAAAACACTGGCAAGGCCCTGTCAGTAACAGTCTAGGTAAAACTCACCAGAATGGCTGTACTGTGAGAATCACTCCCTGTCCAGTTTATAGACAACATTGAAAAGTAGGTTTTGTTACTTGCATGGGGAATATCCTCAGTCAGAGAAGTGCTGCTTTATACCTTCAGACTACACCTGTACATACTATCATTAAATTGCCCAAGTGTTTGTACAAAGACAAAAATTTGTCGTGAGGGCTGGGGAATACTCTAAGGTCTAATGATACAGTAGATAGCTACCCACCAGAAACACTGGTCATTACTGCCAGACAAGAAGGTTTTTTCAACAAAGTATTCCATTATTTTCTGCAATACCTGGCATAATATTTAACATGAGCAACAACAGCACAACATTCATTTACACACATTCCACAATTCATCTTACAGTCACTTTTACACTTAACTTCCATCCCTTATAACAGCTTTTCTAAAGTACACTTGCAACTCTTAGAAGAGATAAGGGAATCAATTTTTTTAAGTCAATATTTTAAGCAAACAAACTTTAGAGCATGCCTTTCAGCAACAATTAACACAAATATTTTGTTAGCATTCTTCTTACAGGTAGGAGGGACAGTACCTTTACCTTTACTGTAGTAATATCAGTTCTAATGGGAAAAAAAGGCCAAAAACTTTTTTTTTTTTTTTTAGATTACTTTAAAGAGAATCATACCTGCATCAGATTAAATCTTGCCACCTCATTTATAGGAGCATCAGAAATTATCCCATACTGTTCTGGGTTAACAATTGCAGGACAGATGAAACATGCTAGAAGAAGATCTGTGCACATTGCTCTGACCTCCCCAACCTCCAGCCTGTCTACACACGAGAGCGTTTTGTACATTTGTGACACAATCCATCTCAAGCTGTGAGGAAAACAGTAAGTGTTTTGTTTGAGATAGCCAATGAATTTGTTCACCAAGGTCACCAGCTTGGCCTCATTGGAGTCAACCATCTCTTGGACTCTCTGCTTGAACTTTTCTGTGCCTTTCTCTCCAAATAACTTTTCCTGTTGTACTGGAGAGAATCTCTCAATTAACTTGTTCGGATCAGTTTCCAGGTGGTCTTCATCTTCAACCAGAAGCTGCATGATTGGCTCATGTAAAGTTGCAGTAAGAAAAAGTTTTGCAGAAAAGAGTCCTTCAGAGAAAAGTTTGAATAAGATGCTGAATGCACAGGTGCCTCGTCTCAACAGCCGCCTAGGGTTGTCACTTTCCTTGAGTTCAAATTCTATCAAGTAACGGAGGACCTGGAGGAGGTAGCTCTCATCCTCCTGCATGATGCAGTTGCCATAAATGGAGGTAAAGACTGTGTGAATGACACTCTGAGTGTTGTCCTGGTTGAGCTTCTCTCCAGCAACCAGACAGGATGCAATAAGCCTAGGGTTCTCTCTCAATCTGTTTAGGAATTCTCCATAAGCAGTCTCCTGAAATCCCAACTGCTTATAACCATCCACAAACTGCGTGTCCTCCAAGATTTTCGCATGCTGGCAACATTCAGCAGGAGAAGCTTCAGCACTGTAAAGAAAAACATTGAAACAGTTTAAGTAACTCTTAAGCAAACAAGTTTCATTAAAGATTGCATGTGGTCAATCTATTAACAAGACTACCATCAAGGAAAAAAGTCTTTCTATATAGTTAATACAAATGATTTGCAAATTCAGGAATAAGGAAACTTTGTTCCCATAAACTATGAACAGAAGCAAAACAAACACTTATATTGAAAAAAGGTAGCTTAAACAGCCAACAAGTAAGTTTCAGGTGAGTCAGATTCCCTAGCTGAGATCTGCTTTGAAAACTTACAATTTTTATGATTAGTACAGCAAAGGACTTCAGATACGAAGTGTGAAAAATCAGATGGATTTGCTGCAATTCACAGAAGTCTAAGAGCTTGTTCTCCCCAGGACCACACCCACCCCTCCAAGTCACCTTGTTATAATCAGTCTGTCCAAGTTAATCCTTTGCTGCTTGGAAATCCATGCTGTGCGGTACAGTTTTTCAGCTGTCTTCAATACATCTGCATTGAGCCTTTGAATAAGTTGCTTTTCTGAGTTTACATACAGCCGTTCCTGCTTGAGGTGATGAGCCAGCGTGTGTATATCCAGCTTCACCATCTTGGGCAGCGAGCGGGCTACACAGTACTCACTGAAAGAAAGGGAGAAAATGAAACAGGTGAATTCCAACCAGTTAGGGAACAAGTTCTGTCAGCCCCAATGAAGTGATAAGCAGGTCATACACTTCACTTAGCAGTAAATACTGCTGTGCCCCTTCCATGTTAGCATATTAATAATGTTCTCTCAAATCCACAGCCCACCACTTAATGACTGAGTCACTCTTTCTTAATGCAAGGTTTCCTAATTGCCAATTGCATTAACCCCTTGTTATGTCAGCACATCAGGGACACTTGCATAGTCGCAAATGATATTTTCAGCTCACACTCATGAACTGAAACAGTAATGCAGTACAGCACTACAAAACTCCCGCACCACACCTCCAATACAGGAGATAAGAAACTGGCCATTACTGGAAGAGATGTGGCCCTTACTACAGTTTAGGTGACACAAGCTCAGGGAGAGGAACAGGAGTCCCATTCTGGGTCACTGTCTGGTGAACAAGCTAAAAGATTTCTGTGTTTGCTACTTTGTCCTAAAGCATGCCCATGTAACCCAGCACTATCCAAGTACTTGGGTGTGGTTATCTCTGGCCCATTAAAACAAATACCCACTCTCACCTATGCATAAGAAGCACCAAGTTCCCGATAGTGGTCTTCTCTGCTAAAAAATTTTAAATAATAGTGATATTACTAATTTTTTTTTTTTTTAATAAAATCAAGGAGTATCAATACCCAGATAAGGCAGAAGTTGGAAATAAGTCTGGAGACTATGCTCAACAGTAGAATTCATTCAGAAAAAATTCCTCAAATATTTAAATTCAGAAGACTATTTCTTTGGGCCATGATCCAAAATCGTTGTTTTAAAGAGAGAGAAACTGAAACAACCATAGGCTTTCACAGCACATCAGGGACAAAAATCTACACAAACTACTGTTATGTCTCAATGTAACATCAGCCCTAGCTTTCGCATTAGAAAACATCCCAGTTACCAGCTAGCAGTTAGATAAACAAAGGGTACCACACCATTCAAAACAAGTTCAAGGAGCCAAACCATCTAAAAATTAACTGTGTGGAAGAAAAAAACATCAATTGCATTAATGCTGACAAGGGAAAGGCATCAAAATCATGCAGATCAGATTATGCTTCCATGGAATTAATGATTAACTGCTTTATGTCTTCTTCCCCAACAGAACTAACAGCCATACTAGCTGGAAGAAAATGGGTTTGATCCAGATATAATCTGTAACAGCTATCTGTCAGATATATTGGTAATGGATGTATGTCAGAGCTGTCAAGGGATCTGATGAGGAACCCTTCAAAGCCATACCACAGTTAAATGAAAAACTTACTTCCCACAACCTGTAGTGACTTTAGAGGAGCCTTGCTTCACAAGACCATTTAGTCCATGCTTGAGAAACTACAAATAATGTACCACATACTGGCCTAATGCTCTCCCCTTTTAGTGTTTTAAAGATCTGTGGTTCACTGCTCAGCATAGCAGTAGATGATTCTCTCTGAAGAATACAGATTAGCTCCCTAATTAGGCCCAGGTTTTACATTTGTTGGGGTTTTTTTCAGTGTGTGGAGGAAGCCTGATAACCAGGTGCACTGACAACCATCACTGCTCCTTGCATGTGTAATTAAGTTCTTCTATCTATAGTTTCAACCTCACAACCTAAACCCTAACAGGCACAAAAAGAGATGCTGTCACAAGCCTTTATGCATAAAAATTTGCAATCTTATTACACCTGATGGTTCAAAAGTCATGCCTAGGAAATACAGACAACCATGTATATAAATCTTTCAAAAAAACAAAAAAAAACAACACTCAAAAAACCCCCAAAAGTCCAAACAAAAAAACTCAGCAACCCTAATCAGTTGTTACAGCTCATGCATCCAAAGATGACATTAAGCAAGGAACTTGAACGACGCAATAATTTAGATGTTGTCAACTAGGACAGTCCCAGAGAAATGATTAGAAAAAGAAGCACTGACGTTACTGCCGAAGTTCTTTGAGAAATAAATAACGACTTCTTGCAACAAATTTATTTTTAATCACAGAATTTTAGGGCTTGCAAAAAAAAAAAAAAAAAGCATTAAGTTTGATACTGCCTGCAAACACAGTAAAAACTAGTTATTAGGCTATGAGCTTTTGATAGCAGCCAGGAAAAAGAAGTTGCAGCCATAAAAATATATACACATGAGATCTGCAGGACTACCTTCTGTCTTTTCAGACACTTTCCACTGTAAGGCTGTACTTAAGAGTTGCTCATAGTTTATCAAACCTTAACAGTTTTACTTGACATTTTCAATTTTAAGGTGCCCACCCACAGGCTCCACTTTTCTGGACAGAAAGTTAGTCTGAGTGGTTCTCTCGCTTGTGAGCAAGTTTTGGGAAGGAAGAGGGGAGCCATATGGGGTACCCTCCATGAACAGCCTGTTGACTTCACCTGCATTCCTATGACTTTGCCTTGCCAAATTTCAAAACAAGTTTCTATTTTTTTGTCACTCATTATAAACACATTTAACTGTAGACAAGCAGCTTAAATGGCTTCTGAGGTGTCTCATATACTTACAAGTACAGTTATTTCTCTCACTGTTCCACACAGTGTCTTTCCTATTTTTCACTAGAGAAGATGTTTTCACCATCGGGGATGGGCTAAGCACTCTGACAGCTTTCAGCCTCTGAGGAAAGACTGTTCTTTTCTCCCTTGGCCCACAGATGGGAGCAAACTCCAAAAGCCCAGTCAGGAGAAGAGACAAAGGTGGCCTGGAAACAATATACTTTTTCTGGTAAGTTATGATTATCAAAATAGCAGTTAAATTGCTGGTAACCTTCTCTGGAGCTATGGACAATCAAAAAAAAATAAAGAAATCAGTTAATACTCAAAAAGCAGATAAGACTCCCACAGTCCGGAGTCCTAATACACATGCAGATAATCCACCTGTCCAGCAAACAAAATGAGCAACAGAACAGTAGAAAAGGTCAGACTACTGCAAAAAAATACTGTACCATTTGTGATGCCACATGAAAAAAAAAAAAGACAGTATGGGCCTTGCACGTACTCAGAAAGTGAAGTTACCACCTAACATACAAATAATTTGGGCATCTCCTCATGATGGAGCATCACAGTAATTAAACAGAGACACCGAAGCACTGAGTAATTGTGAGAAGCTGCACACTGCTGTGCATTTTAATTTTTCGTAAACTAATTGCCACCGTGAACTTCAGGCCCAAAACAAAACAAGGCTCCAAAGACTACCACTACCTGCACCTGCACTTCTAAATATACTGGTCCCATGACTACTTGATAATATCCTATCAATTGGCCACTACCCATGTGTCTATCTTATCTGTCTCTGCTGTAGAACACCAGAAATAACAAAAGCAAGAGGAGAACTGATTTGCAACTGAACCACAGCAGGTTAATAAGCACTACTGCTTTGTCAAGAACTATGAAAATCCACAGGATTTTCCTGTGGATCCGCAGGAAGTCAACTGCAGGACAGCAGTTTTTACCTTATGTACAAGAAAAGGATCAGCAGCTTCCCTGTCTTTATAATCCTCCATAAAAATTAAACTAATTTGACTGCTAGTGACTGCTACTGCAATACACCTCTATGAAGAGGAACGCCTCATTCGCTCCCATTTAGCTCCCATTTACTGTCCAAAAACAAATTATTCTGAAGTCACACAAGTATAGCAAGCAACAATGCAAACAACTTTGTCTTCACCTTAAGTTTCTGAGAGACATTTGAGAACACTGGAGATGTAAAGCAGGTAGTTTAATACACACAGTACTTCAGCAGGGTTCAGGCAGGCACTAAAGAAAACTTGCAGCATAGTAAGAAAACCCAAAAAACCTAGTTGAGCAAGATGCACGTGCTATTACTCTATTCAGATACTGATACTATAAACACAGCCCATCTTGAAAGAAGAAACTATTGTAACACTAACGCCTACATGACACACACTGCTCCCCTCCAAAAAACCTCTTCCCTTTACGATCAGTATGAAAGACAACAGTTGCATTCTCTGACCTTCCCAGGCTACACAACATTCACTCCACACCAGCGTTCGGGACAGGAGCTGTAGAAGCAACTAGCCACAGTTACATATTTGGTAACACACCACAGAAGACAGCATTAGAGCACAGCGAGCAGCGGCAGCTTCAGCTGGTACTAATTCCAGAAAGTTGTTCGTTAGATTACCTTATCGGTTTCTCATAAACAAAAAGGTGCCCTTAATTATCCAATTACCTGGTTTATGACTACACCATACTTGAAATAACAGATGTCTGTACACAGCTGTATAAAGGAGACAGTTTAGGAAATTTAGATATCCAACAGTCTGCTGTGGCTGAAGAAACAACAGATATTAAATAGCTCCTGCTATGTGCAGATTATTTTTCAATCCTGGCAATTTAATTTTGATATGAAAGCATTTCAATTTTTTGTCAGTTATTTTGAGACTGCTTAGTAACCTACCTAAAGCTGTGACACGGTAGGAGAAGCTTAGCACAACAATTCAAACGATTTCACTTCATGATGCTCCACCACATCAACAATGATTGCATGACCTGACAGCATCTAAGATGTTTTGCCCTGCTATCAGCATGACGTAAGTTTGTTCAGAACCCAAGACAATCTATGACTTTGATGAATGCAGGACATAGACTGCTTTCTACATTTAAAAGTCCCGGAAAAAACTACATTTAATCTTTACGTACTGAACTCCAATTTACAAAGTATGTGGTTTTGTACTGCGGCATACAGGAACAAGCAACATCTCTATTGAATATTTCTGCAACTCAGCTGACATAAAAAATATTAAGCAAAGTAGTAAATACTGCTAGTATACTAGATTCTTCTTCTTCCTCCTCCAGCGTTTCCTGCTCAGGGTTATTTGCTCCTCCTGAGTCTCGCTACGCAAGACTCAACTTCCAAAGCAAGTTTGGGCAGATCTAACATAGGCAGGGCAGGGCAAGGCAAAACTCAAATCACTCTGTCTTACTGAAAAATAATTCCTAAGCAAGCTTGAATAGCTTCCATGCTAACCCACCCTAGATGAAGTACCTCTTTCTTCATTAATATTTATAGTAATAACTAACAAGCCTTATTTCTTCTTATAAGCTAACAGCCTATCTCCCAAAGCTGACCTGAAAAAATCCATTTTTCAGTAGGATACTTCATCGTGACCAAGGAGTTCTCTGCTGAACTCTCATGTTACAATACCCGCCGTCTCAAAACATGCATACAACATGCAAAATGCATTTCAATTTGCTACAGTTCAACTCTCTAATCAATATTAATAAGAAACTCATACCTCAAGTTTGTTTCTGCCCAGTGGCTGCTCTGCAGCTAGCATTGAACATACTGTCTATCCAGCAAGATTTATGTGCAAGGAGCACCTTGCTTCTCATGCCCCTTAACAGAACTTACGAGTAATGCACAGGATCAGTTGGTACTAAATTATCTGTTAGGGTATTACTGTGTTGCATAAAATCAACAAAAGCATATAACCATGCTAAAATCTACTCCAGTTGCTTGTGATGCTAGAAAGAGGAGTTTCCCTTATGTAAGCAGTTGACTAATAAACTTTTAGTCAGAAGAAGTGCAGAACTCGCAGCCACTCAAACGCACAAAAACAACCTGTTCCTGGCCTCTTTTCTCAAGACTAGCTCCCTTCCTTGTTCTGAAACATCCCATCGCGGTTCACCATGAAGGATAACTGCTATTAAGGACAGAGTATATTCCCCAGGACCTGACAAATCTCACACCAAAACCCTTCTGTGCAGTATCTTAAATATTTTGGAAACTTCCACAGCAGCAGCAGTTTAGAAGTCCGTTTCCTAAAACCACCATCCTGCTGCTTTTACAGAAGCACAGTATTTCAGATTTCATGTACTGTCCGTGCCATTCCCCCCTCCATCATCTTCAAATTGCAGCTTCTACTTGTGAGGCAAGTGCATCGTTCACAAAAATAGCATTCTACCTATCAGTAAGTGTAGTGTCACATGCTCGTTTTGAAAGCTTAATCGTAACGGCTCTCTTCCTTCAGAGCACAGTATCATGACTTTGCAAGAAAAAAGCCAGATACTCGCTTGATCAAGCTCTTCAGCACTAAGGGTCTATTAGTAACAAAAAAGGGAAGTCACCATACTCGTCAAGTTACGAGTTTTAACCTGCATAACAGGAGAGACAGCAGCGACATTCACGCCGAGAGCGACTCGTTGCCCGATCACACAGTGGCCGAGAGCTGAGGGGGCCCCAGCCGCCAAGTGCTTCAATTTTTCAAATACCTCCACAAACCTCAAGAACTACCGGTTCTCGGACACTAACATGGCAGGTAGGACTGGCTCGGGCCGGAGGCGGCTGACAGAGAAAAAAGGCACAGATAAACACTCGAGGAAATCTTACGGCCAACTTCGCTCCGTGCCCCCCCCCCGCCGCTCACAGGGCACCAGCCTTCCCCCCGCACATGGCTCCGGACAAACCTCCCTCCCCGGAGTTAAATACAAATAAATACAGCCTACCTACCCGCGGCCCGGTCCCCCAGAGAAGACGCCGCCCGCCTTCCCCCTCGCTTCCCTGAAAAACCAAAGGGTTTTGTCAGGCCCCGGGGCCGGCGGGAGCGCTGCGGCCTCGCCTCCCTCCCCCTCCCCGCCGCTCACTCTCCTCCTCCTTTTCCTCAGAGCAAGGCGGGGAGAAGGGGAGAGGAAGCCATACGGTACCCGCGGAGCCGAGGGGGTAAACGAACGCCCTCCCTTACCCGCCCAGAGCCCCGGCTCCGCCGCCCGGCTCCCGCTGCGGCCCCGAGCCAGGCGCGGCGCGGCGCGGCACTGCGCAGGCGGCGGGCGGCGACGGCGGCGGCCGCCGCGCTCCTGGGACATGTAGTCCCTTCGCCGGGGACATGGAATCCCTTAGCCGGGGACGTGGAATCCCTCGACGGGGGATATGGAGTCCTTTGGCCGGGGCCGGGCGGAGCGGGGGCCGCCGGCGGAGCTCTGCTCCCCCTTCGCCTCAGAAGCACACCACCACCCCCCTTCCCACCCTGAGGGGAGAATTTGGAGGAAAGAGCCGTATTGAAGGTTTTTTGCTGTTGGGGTGGTGTTTTGTGAGGTGGGGTGGAGTGGGGCAGGGAATTGGGCATTGCGGTGTGGCAATTTAGGTGGCCGGCACTCATCTATAGTTAACCAACATTAACCAACAAGTAAAGATCTCTTAAGTGCCCAAAAAGCACGGCGAAAGTCGTTAATAAGCGGGTATGCCAAGTGCAAAAGCACGGCTCTGTATGGAGCAATCTAGCCAAAAAACAGCAATTGCTTCATCATAAATAGCAACGTACGTCACTCCGGCCGAAGACATGGTTAACGCAATAGAGTCGCAATGATTTGCACTTTGCCCCTCTTTTCGAGATGCTCAGAAAACGTACATCTCTCGCTGGCAGGCGACAGGCCCTGGCACAACCGTACAGCTGAAAACAAGAGGCTCAGGCTGACAGAAGCAGCCGGTGAGGTCATGGTGCGACTGATCTGCGGGGACGGGGATGGAGTCCAAAGCCACAACTCCCAACGCATGTGATTGCTCCTCGGAACGCGCTTCAGTCAAATATTATGCCCAGTAGAAATACTAGGGAAAACTAAGTAGTTGAACATAATTTGCTACATTTGTCCCAGCAGAGGATTTAAGAAGGCTGTTCTCCGAGCGGAAAAAAAATAGTTGGAGACACACAAGTGCCATTTGCAGTCTGTGGGTAGTGCACAGCTCCCTTGGGGAGGGATGCCTCATCACAGTGCACATTAGCAACGGGGACCAGGCTCCGGATGTCACCCAGCACTGCCAGCCCCCCAGGACGGAGGAGTTCCCAGGCACTCTGTTGAGAAGGGCACGGCATCCCGGCGTGATGGTGAGTTCAGTGGGAAAGGGACACCTCCTGAGCCACCACAGCTGCTTGCTTTTTATGCCCAAGTTATCTACAAAGCTCTTCCCAATAGGCAACTCAAAACAAAAGCCAAATGTTTACACTTTCTCTCACTCTCCAAAATATTGTCTATGTGCCTTTTTCTTAACTGACACAGTTACTGCCCTGAATTCTCTTCTCTGATAAAAGAGAATGTCTTATGTAATTGAATTTTTAATATCCAAAAAATATTTTAGAAACAACTACGGCAAACTGAAATATAACAAAAAAATGTTCATTGAGCCCAAACACACAAGATGCCAGCAAACTGTTAGGTCTGGTACCACAGAGCCAGCTGTCAGGCTGTATTCCTGCGTTCCCCACAGTACCGCAGAATACTGGCTGTATTTACCACAGCACTCCTAGAGAACAGAGGAAAATGAGCCCAGGGCGTAGAAGCATGAAACTGCCCTGTCCCCCACCTTGTCTGCACGAGGTTTCCCAAGAAGAAATAAAACACTGACATTATTTACAGTTCTCAGGACACATAGCTATACTAGGAGATAATTCTCTTCCAAGGAATAAGCTCAATAATTTGCATCAGACACCTCAGAATTTTTAAAAGGAGATGATCAAATCAATGTGAATGCAATGCAGATATAATTCAATTAAAAGAAAAAAACAAAAAACCCAAAACAAAAAAAACCAACCCAAACAAAAAAAGATATAAAGGACGCAAAATACAATTTGAAATAGAAAACACAGTATCAAGATCAAAATGGCATTTCCAGATGTGCTGAGCAACAATGAAGTCTTTTGACATCTCACTTCGTAATTGTAAGAAATCCAGACAGCTGGTCCAGGCCCCACTGGCACAAGAGATAACTTTTTAAAAGTCACTTACACTCACAGAATGCTGCCTGAATGCAGCAGTGTCTCTCTCTATTTGTAACCACTTTTTGATACTACAGTTACTGAATTTATTATTGTTGGATCTCAGATCTGACACCATCCAAAGGTGAATGAAGAACTTTTAATTTCTCATATCACTCTTCAATCACTCAAATTTTTCATTTTTAATTTGGAGTTCTGTAGTTGTAACTGTTGCTTTAAAATATGATTTTAAATATAAGCAGATAGATCACATACGTACACATGATCTGCAGATGTGTAAGCCAATGGATGGCAGAGATGCAGCCAGCCCTGTTACCTGCACAACGTAGGCTTGACCTGGGTGGATCTACACTCTTAAGGACTGTGCCTTCACCTTCCTGGGGAGCTTCCCATCCCAAGAAGCCAAGGGGCTGATGTAACCCTGTGTAGCGAGTTACATCTGAGTGAGGATATGGTGACTCAGCATCCAGACATCACAGCTCAGAAGGTGGCAAGTGCCTTCCTTGAGAGACCTACTGGCTCTCTGGTTGGGGCCAGAGTGAAGCACAATGTGCCTGCCCATGGACTGGCCCCAGATGGGCTCCGCACCCTGTGGCGCACATGATGACACCCATGTCTCCTCAGGGCTGGCCACCCACACAACCGTCTTATCCCCAGCGCTGCAGAGAATCATAGAATGGTTAGGGTTGGAAGGGACCTTAAAACACCATCTAGTTCCAACCCCCCTGCCATGGGCAGGGACACCTCCCACTAGACCAGGTTGCTCAAAGCCCCGTCCAACCTGGCCTTGAACACCTCCGGGGATGGAGCAGCCACAGCTTCTCTGGGCAGCCTGGGCCAGGGCCTCACCACCCTCACGGTCAAGAATTTCTTCCTAATATCTCATCTAAATCTCCCCTCTTTCAGTTTAAAACTGTTCCCCCTCATCCTATCACTCCACTCCCTGATCCAGTGTCCCTCCCCAGCCTTCCGGGAGCCCCTTTAGGGAATGGAAGGGGCTCGAAGGTCTCCCCAGAGACTTCTCTTCTCCAGGCTGAACAACCCCAACTCTCTCAGCCTGTCCTTACAGCAGAGGGGCTCCAGCCCTCGCATCATCTTCGTGGCCTCCTCTGGCCCTGCTCCAACAGGTCCATGTCCTTCTTATGCTGGGACCCCCAGAGCTGGACGCAGCACTGCAGGTGGGGTCTCCCCAGAGTGGAGCAGAGAGGCAGAATCCCCTCCCTCGCCCTGCTGCCCACGCTGCTGGGGATGCAGCCCAGGATGTGGCTGGCCTTCTGGGCTGCCAGCACATGTTGCTGGCTCATGTTGAGCTTCTCCTCCCTCAACACCCCCAAGTCCTTCTCCTCAGGGCTGCTCTCCATCCATTCTCCGCCCAGCCTCTATTTGTGCATGTGACTGCCCCAACACACGTGCAGGACCTTGCCCTTGGCCTTGTTGAACTTCATGAGGTTCACACAGGCCCACCAGAGGGATGAATCTGCCCAGCCCACCAGGCCAGGCGCAGGCCAGGCCAGGCCCTGGCCATAGCCATGGCCATGGCCATGGCCGTGCAGGGTCCCCACCTCACCACACCTCCCTCACGGGGTCCCAGTGGCCCCGGGGGCGCTGCCAGGGCGGCGGCGGGCGCCCCCGGGCAGGAAGCGTCGCGGGTAGCGGGCCGCCAGGGCCGACCCCGCGCAATGGCG
This sequence comes from Burhinus oedicnemus, assembly GCA_008921705.1. Lineage (NCBI taxonomy): Eukaryota > Metazoa > Chordata > Aves > Charadriiformes > Burhinidae > Burhinus > Burhinus oedicnemus. The sequence goes on along the minus strand of VFFE01006735.1, from coordinate 1,169,060 downwards.
GGCTCCAGCCTCCCGGGGCCCGTAACCATGGAAACTTCCAGAACGTCCCCCCATCTCCTGCCCCGGCCTCACCATGACGGCCGACCCGAGCCAATGGGCTCCCTCCGCTTGGCTCACACGTCTCTGTTGATAGGTCCGCGACGCCGGCGGGGTGAACCAATGGGGTGGCGGGAGGGGGGCACGCCAGGCTTGTCAGAGGGACCGCCTGATTCTCTCCAATCAAGGAAGGCCAGCTTAGTAGCAGCCAACCAATGGAGAGGCTCCAGCAAGGGCTCTGCAGCCAATAGTGAGCCTCCACGAAGGAGTAACGGAAGGTATATAAGGGCGGGCGGCGGGGCCTTGGCTCTCAGCAGCAGTTGGGGGTGCAGCGGTTCTTGTACTTACGGTAAGGGCTGCGGTGTGGGCCTGGGGCGGCCTGGCCGGGGTCTGGGGGGGAGCAGCGGCGGGGGGGCGGCGCTGCCAGCTGCGCACGTGGCGCCTCCATTTTGTGACCGGCAGCTTCTCGGCAGGGCGGCGCGGGCGAGCGGTCGGCATGAGGCACCTCCTGTTGGCGCTGCTGCTGGTGGGCGCCGCGCGAGCGGACGACGAGGAGAAGAAGGAGGACGTGGGCACAGTGGTGGGCATCGATCTCGGCACCACCTACTCCTGGTGCGTGGGGAACGGACCTGGGGCGGGGGGGCCGAAGCGGCTGGGCCTGTGGGCCCACGGGGAGTGCTGGGCCCCTCGGGGAGGAGTGGGGGGGACGCCTAGGCCTGTGGGCCCACGGGAAGCGTTGCGCCTTGGGGCTGGCGGGGGGTCGGGGGGGAAGCGGGTTGTGGAGTTCGGGAAGGCGGGGAAGGAAGGGGGGGGGGGGTGCTGCAGGCCCTAGCGCCGCCTGACTGCCACGCTACCCCGCAGCGTGGGCGTCTTCAAGAATGGCCGGGTGGAAATCATCGCCAACGACCAGGGGAACCGCATCACGCCGTCTTACGTGGCGTTCACGCCCGAGGGGGAGCGCTTGATCGGGGACGCTGCCAAGAACCAGCTTACTTCCAACCCCGAGAACACCGTGTTTGATGCCAAGCGGCTCATCGGCCGCACCTGGAACGACCCTTCTGTGCAGCAGGACATCAAGTACTTGCCATTCAAGGTGCGTCCCGAAGGCGGAGGGGTGGATGGCGGGAGGGGGGGGCCTACACGTGTGGACAGGAGATGCTACTGGATCACGGCGCCCTTTGAGCAACCCTGCAGTTTCCTAGGGTAAGGGTGCAATGATGTGGCAATGGTGTATAGGCAACAGTTTTTTGTGTTAGTTAGCATTCAAATCGTGTTTTGTTATTTAAAGGCTTTGCTTAATCTTCAGAGAGAAAGAAATACTTGGACAAGTGGAAATAATTCTATGAATTGTTGAATAGGACAGTATATGTTCTTCTTTCCAGGTTGTTGAGAAGAAAGCCAAACCCCATATTCAAGTCGATGTTGGAGGCGGACAGACAAAAACATTTGCTCCTGAAGAAATTTCTGCTATGGTCCTGACAAAGATGAAGGAAACTGCAGAGGCTTACTTGGGGAAGAAAGTAAGTTCATGAGTGCTACCAGTAAGAACCTAAAGCAGCAGCTTTAGAGGACTAAAGATGGGTGGGCTGAATCTGTGGACTAACCTTGCATCCTAAACTCTGTTCAGTGCTGCTGGCGCCTTAGGCAGCCCAGTGGAATGGGTTCAGCTGATGGTGGGGTTGTACCTCTCATTAAAGAACAATGGGCTACTTGTTAGCAGCATTGCTGTGGTTATTTACAAGCCACATGCTTTTTACATTTCTGTAACAAAGTTGTACCTCTTACTCCTTATTCAGGTTACTCACGCTGTTGTTACTGTGCCAGCCTACTTCAATGATGCTCAGCGTCAGGCTACAAAAGATGCTGGTACTATTGCTGGGTTGAACGTGATGAGAATTATTAATGAGCCGTAAGTAGCCTAACCTATCCTGCCTGCTGGGGGGGTGGTAATCTCAGTCCCAGTTTTCTGAATGGGCTGTTCCCCATACAGAACGGCTGCTGCCATTGCTTATGGATTGGACAAGAGAGAGGGCGAGAAGAACATCCTCGTGTTTGACTTGGGTGGTGGAACTTTTGATGTCTCCCTCCTCACAATTGACAATGGAGTCTTTGAAGTCGTGGCTACTAATGGTGACACTCATCTGGGTGGAGAAGACTTTGACCAGCGTGTTATGGAACACTTCATCAAACTCTACAAGAAGAAAACTGGAAAAGATGTCAGGAAGGATAACAGAGCTGTGCAGAAGTTAAGACGGGAAGTGGAGAAAGCAAAGCGAGCCTTGTCATCTCAGCACCAGGCTAGAATTGAAATAGAATCCTTCTTTGAAGGAGAGGATTTCTCAGAGACACTTACTCGAGCCAAGTTTGAGGAGCTGAACATGGTAAGTTTAGAAGGGTAAAGTCACATTGCTTCAGCTGTAGATTGGAGACTTGTACATGTGCAGTAGTTCATGCTGTGATGTTGCACTTTGGGGTATAAATAACTTAGTGCTTGTGCTAAAAAGCAGGCAGCTGCTCCTTGTCAGGGTGGCTGGGGCTGTGTGTACATGAATGACAGCTGAGGTCTCAAGGCTGGTCATAAGCCAGTTGATCTTCCTCTGTAGCGGTTGTTCTTTATACCCTAAGGCTGCCTAATTCAGAGGCTAGGCATGTGGGAATACAATCTTACAGTCCTGTTTTTCATGTTGTTTTTTTTTTTCTTCCTAGGACCTATTCCGTTCCACTATGAAGCCTGTTCAGAAAGTTCTGGAAGATTCTGACCTAAAGAAGTCTGACATTGATGAGATTGTTCTTGTTGGTGGCTCTACTCGCATCCCCAAAATACAGCAACTAGTTAAAGAGTTCTTCAATGGGAAAGAGCCTTCTCGTGGCATTAACCCAGACGAGGCTGTAGCTTATGGTGCAGCTGTCCAGGCTGGAGTTCTCTCTGGGGACCAAGATACAGGTAAAGAGCCCTGCACTGCTGCTGCAAGAGAGTGTTCACTCTGAGTAGTGGATACCGGTTACTTACAAATGTAGTACAAGTTCTTTTCTGGTCCGTAAGAAGCTTAGTGCCTCTTAAGGCCTCAGGACCCTGTTTGCGGTGATGGGATGTTGTGTTTCTTTCGGGTTCAAGTCATGTCAGTGTTAACCTTGATCTGTTACAGGTGACTTGGTGTTGCTTGATGTCTGTCCTCTGACACTTGGCATTGAGACTGTTGGAGGTGTAATGACTAAGCTGATCCCCAGAAATACTGTTGTTCCCACAAAGAAGTCTCAGATCTTCTCCACTGCTTCTGACAATCAGCCAACTGTGACAATCAAGGTCTATGAAGGTAAGTGTTACCTGTGGTGGCCCATGTGACAGCTAGAATCCATGTATAGGACTTTCATAGTCGCTACTATTTTGTCAGAAAGGCCGTAGATAAATCTAGATGCTTATGGATATCTCCTTTTGGAAAAGAGCTTGGCAACAGTGCTAGCTCTCTGAAGCTGCTCTGATCAGGCTTCTTGACCTGCATCAAAAGCTGTTCCTAGAATTTTTTCAAATGTCTTTTTTTCCATGGTTGCAATTCTGAAGAGCTTTTCAGAGCATGAGGCGAGACTGTAGGTGACTAGACAGATGTCAGGTTGAAATTAAAACTTTGCCTTTAAAAAGTGTGGGACTAGTGGCTTCACAAAGTAGAAGCAACAGCTAGGAAAGAAAGAAACTGTATCTACTTGTGTCTTCCAGGTGAGCGTCCCCTCACCAAGGATAATCATCTTCTGGGAACTTTTGATCTCACTGGAATCCCTCCTGCCCCTCGTGGTGTCCCCCAGATTGAAGTTACCTTTGAAATAGATGTGAATGGAATCCTCCGGGTCACAGCTGAAGACAAGGGCACTGGGAACAAAAACAAGATCACGATTACAAATGATCAGAATCGGCTGACACCAGAAGAGATTGAGCGGATGGTTAATGATGCTGAGAAGTTTGCAGAGGAAGACAAGAAGCTGAAAGAACGCATTGACTCCCGGAATGAGCTGGAAAGCTATGCCTATTCTCTGAAGAATCAGATTGGGGACAAAGAGAAGCTGGGTGGTAAACTGTCATCTGAAGACAAAGAAACAATAGAGAAAGCAGTAGAGGAAAAAATAGAGTGGCTTGAAAGCCATCAGGATGCAGACATTGAAGACTTCAAAGCAAAAAAGAAGGAGCTGGAGGAAGTTGTTCAGCCAATTGTTAGCAAGCTCTACGGAAGTGCAGGCCCTCCCCCTGGTGAAGAGGAAGCAGCAGAGAAGGATGAGTTGTAGATACTGGCATCTCCGAATGTTGTGTGTGTATATATTGGACTCAGGAACACTTGTTTAAAATATTGAACTCTTAATTTGGAATGTAACTCTGAATCTTCACTCATGAGTGGAGCTGGAAATGCTAGCCCAAAGTGGCTGTATACTGCTTTTCGTTAGCAGTTGCTTGATGTCTGGGGAGGGAAGGGTAGCAAGGGGGGGAGTGTAAATGCGAAACGGGGTTAGAAGTATTGGCAGTGGAAGCATTCTATTTAACAACTTGGTCATGTGAATTTGGTGTAGAACTTTTCTACCTGAAGTGACCACAATAAATTTGTTATTTACACTGGACCCTGTTCTAGTTCGTGTTTTCCATTACCTAGTTACCAGCCTAAATGAGAGGATTTGGATCAACTGATCTCCCTGGAGACAGGGGAGGGCTCCTGAGGGAACCTGACCTCAGCCTGTTTGGTGCTGGCAGGTGCCTCTACCTTCTCCTGTTCTGTGCTCAGTCTGTTCTGGGTGCTGTAAATGGCTCCAGAAGTTTGGGATCTGTCTGGGACCTCCTGACAATTGCTGCATTACAGCCTGCTCCCAGAGTGTGCTGGGGTGCTGAACCTTGCTGCAGTTCTGGGATATAACAGATTCTCCTAAGGAAGGTGTGCAGTTGATGTGAATAACCTGGAAGTCTCTCCCTGGAGAGACACATTATCAATCTTGAGCTACTTGATGCAGATGTAAATGCAAAGCATGTGAGGCACAGGAGACATAGCTTAACCATGAATGTAACTTCCTGCAGTATTAAAACTATTTCTAGGAACTTTAGTGTCTTCAGTGTTCTGAAGATTACACCTAATAAATGGGGTTTTTTTTAAAAAATTAATTGGAACTCAATCTTTTTGACTGTGATCCTTACCTGACCTATGGGATTAGATAGGAAATTGAACTGAATATGAGAGGAGCTTCTGTGGTGCCTGCTGTAATACTTTCTTAAAACCACTCAGCACTTCACTGTTTTCCCTGGAGTGGGCAACTATTTTTTGTGCTTTTCATTGACTCATTTTCAAAATAGTGAAAGCTAAAAATAAAATAATTCCTCCCCCCCCATGTTTTTCGGAGATAACACTGTGGCTTTGCAGATCGAAGGGTTTCTATTGCCAACAGTACACGAGTTTCTTCTGGCGGAAAGCTGTTCAGACACAGCACAAACCATTCCAGGCTCTCAGGTTCCAGCAACCTGCAGTCAAGTGACAGCAGCTGAAGCTGCTCTGCAGCAGCTGCTGCCAGGAATGCTGCACCTCCTGTCTACAGGACTGTGTACAGAGCACCTGTACCTCAGGGGTGCATCAGCACAGTGCCATCCATTTGAGGGCAAGAATTTGTTTATTGGAAAGAAGAATTAACTTAAATCAGTCAGTACTATAAAAACTGTATAGAAAAGGCTGGTGCTGCACAGGACCACAGCTCAGCTATTCGATCAGACTGACCACACAGTCCCTGTATATTTCCCCTTGCATGTCCATCCCACCAAATACTAACAGTAGATGCACAACTGTGTCTGCAGCACACCCCTCCTCCTCTTGGCTCTTCTGGAGGGGCTCAGCTGTGTCACCCGCTGACACAGTCGACTCTTCCCCAGCCTCCTCTTCCCAGGTGACAGGTCCTGTATCTCCGCTCCTGCCAGCCCGCCAGGGAATGACACACATGGCATGGTCCAGCCTCCCAGCAGGCACAGGGGATTCAAACTGCAGGAGTGTCCACTGCTGCTTCTCTGCAGTGCAAGGATACATATTCATGTCCTTAAATGTAGCTTCACAGGCTTAAAAAGCATGCTGAGACAATGACATCATTAGCTAGATTAGTTTTCAACATTATAGAACATTTAGTCTTGTACTGGTGTAACTGCAGTGCAACGATAATGAGTACTAGGGGGGTGAAGCCGAGGAGCTGAGGGGGTAATGCATTTTCCGAGAGAATGGCATTCACCATTACACAGCTGAGAGACGTCTCCCTACCTATGTGATACTTGTACGTAGTATCGAGTGTCCCGTCTGGACCTATTCCACCAAAAATGTACAAGTGGTCTTTAAACACAGCTGATGAGTGGGATGCCCGTCCTCCCGGGACGTCACCTGTGGCTGGTATCTTAACCCACCTCATGTCATCTGTTGGAAAAAAAGAACGTGTCCGTCAGTATGCATTATAAAAAACCCACAAGTTTTGTTGTTTTAAATAAACAGGGTAGTATTTTAAGCACTTAAGAAGTTGTTTTGGTTTTTTTTTTTAGAAAAAAGGTCCCCCAAAATCAAAGCACATCACACAGCAGCTATTGCTCTACAGCACCTATATCCATACTTACTTATATCAATGCAGAACAGATCATTGTAAAAAATATCACCAGCTAAACCTCCATGGATGAAGAGTTTGGTCCCAACTGCAACCACAACGTGTCCATGCCGAGGAGAGGGGGGATCCCCATGAGTATCTGGCTGGTACCAGGTCAAGGTGGCTAAAAACAGGAGTACATGTGCATTAGGAAGAAAACTCTGGAAGCTCTAAAACCAGCGACCCCAGGGCCCTGCTGAGGCTTCCTAAGGAAGCACCTCTGGTGGGGTCACAGTTGAGTTAATGCCATATCATAAAGCACAGGCAAGCTCTCCGATGCAGCTCTGTGTGCTGTCTGAGTCACTCACTAGCAGGAAAGATTAATTCAAACTGGAAAGCAAACCCTTTCTGGTGCACACAGGGCTGCACAAATGAACGGGACAACTCTGACAGTACACGAGCAGCACAGGGCGATGCCACCACGGAAAGGAATCAGCTGTTGGGCAAATGTGACAAAACACTCCCATTTCCTAGTGTTCCCAAGCCCAGAGCTTTATGCTGCCGTTTTGGCCCAAAGTCCCAGTGACTACATAAAGATAAGTGTATGTCAACAGCAAGAAACATCCACCCATCCATTTAGGCTTGCAGGCAAAGCTGGAGCCAAACATTTCCATGGCTTTGATTGAATCTGAGACACAGACCTCCCATCCAGCAGTGGATGGATTTCACCGTTTGGCATAACAGCCCTTCACACGCCCAGAGGTACCTGTATCAAACACGTGAAGCTGCTGGTCTTTGACCGGTTCTGCTCCTTTATCTCCCCCTCCAAACACGTACAGACAGTCTCCTACAGCTGCTGAGGAGGTGTGAAACGTCCTAGGCAGTGGCTGAACCCCGCTCACTTCAGGACTCTCCCAGGTTCCTATTTCTAAGACATTTGATTGACAAAGTAATACACATGGTACCACAAAACACGCTTCGCTCCCCTTCCCCAGCAACAGCCGCCAAGAAGGAGCCCAGCGAGGGCTTTGCGGCGGGCCCCACCCGCACGCCCAAGTCTCCCGCAGCTCCGCACCCGGGGGCACGGCAGGGCGAGTGCCGAGGCCGAACCCGGAGGGGAGCCCCAGGTGACTGAGCCGCCCTGCGGCGGGCCGGCGGTTGGGGGCCCGGCCCGCCGCTCCTCGGGCACTCACCCAGGTCCAGCACCTGGACGCAGCTCCGGTTCCCTGCCGGGTGGGCGCCGCCGAAGACCCAGAGGCGCGGGGGGGTGGCGGCGGGCAGGAAGGTGGCGTGCTCGTAGCGCGGCCGCAGCCCGCTCCAGCCGGCCGCGGCCCAGCGGTGCGCGCCTGCGGGCAGCGGAGAGACCGGTCAGTAGCGGCCCGGCGACCCCGCGCCCCCCCGCCCGGCCCGGCCCTCACCCAGCTCCACGAAATGGGCGTCCGCGAAGGCGCCGGCGGGGTCGGCACCGCCCAGGAGGAGGACGCGGCCGGTCCCGCCGCCCGGCAGGAAAAGGCAGCCGTGGCCCACGCGCCCGCGGGGCCGGTCCCCACGCGGCGACAGCCGGTACCTGCGGGAAGCGAAGGGGCAGCGCTCAGCGGCGGCGGGGAGGGCCGGGCCGGGCCGGGCCACGGTCCCCCCGCCCCACTCACCACTTGGCTGGCTGCGGGCGGCGCCCCGGCTCCAGCAGCGGCAGCGCCCGCGGCCCCATGGCGGGCCGGACCGGGCCGGGTAGCGCTCACCGGCGGCCGCGGGCCGGAAGGTGGCAGCCGCTTCCGCCCAGCGGAAGTGGCCCGCCAGAAGCGGGCCGAACTTCCGCTGGCGTCGGCGGCCCGCGCCGCTCCCCGGAAGTGCCGGGCCCCGCTTCCGGCCCCGAGCCGCCGTCCCAAGATGGCGCCGCTGGACCTGGACAAGTACGTGGAGATCGCGCGGCTCTGCAAGTACCTGCCCGAGAACGACCTCAAGGTGCGGCCGCGGCGGGCGGCGGCGGGGTGGGGGGATGGGGCGGCCCGGGCGGGCCCGGGGTCGGCGCTGACCCGCTCCTCTCCCGCAGCGCCTCTGCGACTATGTGTGTGACCTGCTGCTGGAGGAGTCCAACGTCCAGCCCGTCTCCACGCCCGTCACCGTCTGCGGGGACATCCACGGGCAGGTAACGGGCTGGCGGCCCCGCCGGCAGGCCGCACGGCCGCCCTGCACCGCCGGCCCGGCCCAGCCGGGGCCGTGCCCAGCCTCCGGTGCTGTGCAGGGCAGCCCCGGGGCCGGAGCCCGCCGGCGGGCGCAGCCCTCACGCCCCTGCCTCTCTCCGCAGTTCTACGACCTGTGCGAGCTGTTCCGGACCGGCGGGCAGGTCCCCGATACCAACTACATCTTCATGGTACGTGCCTGCTGGGCTTAGTTTAAATCCTGATATGGTTGTTGAGTTTCAGACCTTGTCTGTGAGCGTTGTTTTTGCTTTTGATGTTTGGTTACGGCATACGGGTTTTATTTTGTTGAGTATTATTATTTTATTTTGTTGAGAGTTGGGGTTGTTCAGCCTGGGGAAGAGAAGGCTGCAGGCAGACCTTTGAGCCCCTTCCAGTCCCTACAGGGCCTCCAGGAAAGCTGGGGAGGGACTCTGGATCAGGGAGTGGAGCCATAGGACGAGGGGTGACGGTTTTAAACTGAAAGAGGGGAGATTCAGACTAGATATCAGGAAGAAATGTTTTACGCTGAGGGTGGTGAGACACTGGCTGAGGTTGCCCAGAGAAGCTGTGGCTGCCCCATCCCTGGAGGTGTTCAAGGCCAGGTTGGACGGGGCTTTGAGCAACCTGGTCTAGTGGGAGATGTCCTTGGCCATGGCGGGGGCTTGGAACTAGATGATCTTTAAGGTCCCTTCCAACCCAAAGCATTCTGTGATCCCATCAGTAAAGTACAAGTTATGTGATGTACAGCAACAGAGGAAGAGAGGAGCACGATGCCTGCCTGGCCGAGCTGTGCTGCGGTGCAGCAGCACCCAGCTGTAGCGAGGAGTGTCCTGAAGGCACGTCGGGTTGTGTGTCAGGGCAGCTCTGGGTGAGTGTGGTGGCCAGTTCAAAGCTGAAACTCCAAGCAACGAAAGAACATGTTCTCATAGATCCAAGCCCATACCGACTTCCCTTCAGAGTTTCTTTATGCCCTGTGAGAAATTTAGAATGGATGTATCGCTTTGTATTTTTCCATTTGACTGTTTCTCCATTTACGAATATTTTTTTGACTTGCAGGGTGACTTTGTAGATAGAGGTTATTATAGTCTTGAGACTTTCACTTATCTTCTTGCACTAAAAGCTAAGTGGCCTGATCGTATCACACTGTTACGAGGCAATCATGAAAGCAGGCAGATAACACAAGTGTATGGATTTTACGGTAAGTCTTTATCTAAATGATTTCTGAATGGGGGCTAATGTAATAAACGAGTACGGCATCTTTCCCTTGGGAAAGCTTTGGATGCAGCACTACCTGGGGCTTTCCTGGGACCGGGTGGGAAGTGGGCGCAGTAGAACTTGAATGTTATCTTTTGTTAACACGACCATTGTGTTCCTGAAGTAGAACATGTTTTACTCCAGATCTCGCTGCTCTTTTCCTCCAGCATCTGGGTTTTCTGTTTGTTTTTTAGTGCCGCGTTCAATTTCAGAGACAGAGTGTGTATTTATACAGAATGTGCTTTGGTATCTTGTAACAAAAGGTTCTACACAAAGTCACGATGTTACTGTAATTCCCCTTAAGTTTCAGTATAACTTAAAATCAGTGTCACAGATAGTTTGCTGTGGAAGTCATTTGTTGTCAACAGTGAGTGTCTGGGAAAATGCCACTGGCAAGAAATAAGCAGCAGAACAACTGTTTGAAAAACTGAGGGAATTAAATTGCTTGGAAACTTCTTTGTTGTTGTGTGAGGCTTTGATAAAACCTGAGGAAGTCCTGGAAAGTATCCAATGCCTGCCACAAAGAATATGGTCTGTAACATACTTTCTTTTGGATAATGTGTCAACAAGAGCAACTACAAATGTTCACGGGTGGTTTAAGAAACACCTGCCCTTCAGGTTTATTGCCAGGTTCGTGTAGCTTTAAACAAAGTTACTGTAACTGCTGTTTGTGGTAAGAATATCTTCCACTAGCCCTGGTTGGTTCAGGCTTTCTGCCTCAGTTCTCCTGTACAAAATTTGCTAATTTAAGCACTTGGCTGGTCTAGTCAAGGACCAGTTCCCGGCTGGCCACCTGTGGGAAGCAGCGAAAGCATCGTCAGCCGTGTTGTATGAGACCCTGTGTTCTCTGCACCACCGGCGTGTCGCTCAGTAAGCAGAGACCAGTGGGTACCACGGTCCCTTCCTGTGGGTGGGCCTGCCCAGCAGCAGGACCCGGCGCGTCCCACCGACTGCCCAGCCGTGCTCCCGATAGGGGGTTTGTTACACATCTGACCTTTGAGTTCTGCTGTGAGTGTTCGCCTGTGATCTTACTGTCTGAATGCCTTCTGGTCCATTAAGAAGAAAAAAATTCTCTGTTTAACAGATGAGTGCCAAACCAAATACGGAAATGCTAATGCGTGGAGATACTGTACCAAAGTCTTTGACATGCTCACAATAGCAGCTGTAAGTGTAAACACCACATTACAAAAATACAAGTAGATTGTCTAAATGTGACTGCTAGAATTAGTGACCTTGAAGGGTCACAGTGGTAGTGTTCTGGGCTGGATTAAAATGTTGACTATTTTGCATGTCTCTTTTTTTTTGCTCCAGTTAATAGATGAGCAGATTCTCTGTGTGCATGGTGGCCTCTCTCCAGACATCAAGACACTCGATCAAATTCGAACCATTGAACGTAATCAGGAAATTCCTCACAAAGGCGCCTTCTGTGACCTTGTTTGGTCTGACCCAGAAGATGTCGATACGTGGGCAATCAGCCCGCGAGGAGCAGGCTGGCTCTTCGGTGCAAAGGTGACAAATGAGGTAATGATGCTGTTGTATGCAACATAAAGCAATGGCAGGTAGGAGATACATTGAAGTGTTCAGCTCAGTTTGATATTTACCCCAGCAACAAATGGATCGAGGGCACTGCCAGATGATGAACTTCCCTTGTAAGACTGCTGCGAGTAAATCGTGGTGGTGGTGGGGAAGGTTGGCTCAAGCCAACTTGAAAAAACGAGCCATTTGAACTTAAGAGCATAAATACAGCTGTCAGATGTGATAACACTGATCTTGTTTTTGAAAAGTGTAATGCGGAGAGAATGACTAGCATCACCAGGGTTTGTGTACAATACTTTTCTACGGATTTAGGAGGAAAAAAAAAAGACTTTTCGTAGTAATTCTTGACTTAATTTTTGTTACTTTGGAAAATGGTGAGCAGACTTCTCAGGGCTAACAGACGCTGACCTTCCCAGGCTTCTGAATGAGCTATGTTAACGAATGCGGCCCTCGCGCCGTCTCTCTGTGGCCTTTCCGCAGCGCCACCAGGAAGGGTTGAGCCTTGCGGGCGGCACAGACTTGTCACCTGTATTTCATAGGTGTTTCTCACTGCTCAGGTCTCAAAACCTGAATAGTTTTTTTGCAGTGCACCGGGTGAAAAAGCTTCTCTGTAGCCCTTTGACAGCGCGTATCTGCCAGGGCTGTGGCTGGGAGCGGGCGTTGTGTGGGCGGTGACGTGCAGCTGCTCAGAAAAACTGACCTTCCCTGTTTCCTTTACAGTTTGTTCACATCAACAACTTAAAACTCATCTGCAGAGCGCACCAGCTAGTTCATGAAGGCTATAAATTCATGTTTGATGAGAAATTGGTGACGGTATGGTCTGCTCCAAATTACTGCTACCGCTGTGGAAATATTGCATCAATCATGGTCTTTAAAGATGTAAATACAAGAGAACCAAAGCTATTCCGCGCAGTTCCCGATTCAGAACGAGTAATTCCTCCTAGAACGACCACACCGTATTTCCTCTGAGACCGTTCCCCACCTGCTGTCTCCCTCTTCCCTTGTACTGTCCCTTTACAATATACTTTTTATTGAGCACTTTGCTGCTGAAATGCTGCCTCTTGCCTTTTTTATTTTTAAATTATCTAAATTTATTGTGTATTATGGTGTCTGTAGCAAGTTGGTTTTTTTTCCCCACCCTCCCATAGATTAATTTCAGAGTATTTGTAATATGTCCTTGAAATTTATACTACTGCATGTAGTTCTTACATATTCCTGGGTTTAGATGAAACATTTTCCTTTTAACAATGGTGATACCGGGGAAGCAGCTCGATCTCAGTGTGTTATTCAGCTTTTTGTTTGGTAGGTTTTAAGGAATTTCAGCAGCAAAGTTACTACCTAGTGTGCACGATGGACTGTGAATGCCTTGTGTTGTGTACACCTCCGCGGTGCAGAACCGAGTCGTCCTCGTCATAGCTTGTTTTAAGTGGATAAAAATAAAGTGGTCAGAAGGGCTGTTCCCCCCCCACCCCCTTTTTTTGTTTTGTTAAAAATACACAGACCTGCTACGGCGATTGAATTTGTACATTAAAATGATTGTTCTGATTTTTTTCAGACACCTGGTATTTTTAATAAAGTCGTACCTTACGTGAACCTCTTCCCCCCAGGGGGGACACTAGAGCCCCCCCACCCTCCGGCTCCGCTCACGGGGGGCGGGGCGGGCCTGGCGGGTTCCGGTTCCGGCGGGGCGGCGGTTCCGGTTCCGGCCGGTGTCCGGTGCCGGTGGGCGGCATGGCGCGCAGCACCCTCTCCTCCCGCTTCCGCCGCCTCGACATCGACCAGTACGACGAGAATCGGTTCGTGGAGGAGCCCGAGGAGGCGGCGGCGGCCGAGCCCGACGCCGGCCCCGAGGTGGAGGCGCTGCTGAGGCGATATCCTTTGGGCCGGGGGGAGCGGGCGGGCCCCGCCGCCCGCCTGGCCCGGGCAGGGCGGGCTCGGCCCGGCGCCTCCCCGGGCCCGCAGCCCTCGCCCCGCTGAGGGGCGCGGCGGCGCCGCCGGGACCGAGCGTCGGTAGCCAGATCCCCGCCTAAGCCGCCCTGGGCGGCGGGGGCGGGAGGAGCGGCCCGCGAAGCGCTTCACCCGTCTCCGCCACGGCGGGCTGGTGCGCGGCCCCGGAGGTCGCGGTGTCGTTACAAACACGCAACCCGCCACCTCTGGCGGCGCTCGGTCGTTGGGCAGAGGTGCCGGCGGTACCGGGGCCGCTGAGGGAGCCGTTTGAGTCCTTGACTTCTGCGCCGCACAGGGGACGCGCTGCGAGCTTTCCACACCGCCATACGCAGCTCCCCGGCCAACGCCAAGAGCCAGGCCGTGAAGGTACCGGGGCGCGGGCAGGGCGGGGGGTTCCGCAGAAGGTCGCTGGGGGGCCGTGAAGTGGCGCAGCGCTATCCCCCGAGATGCGATGAGCACCCCGGTGCTGTTAGTGAGCGATACAGCAACGCGCCGTGTTTGCTGCTAGGCGATCCCCTCGCGATCACCCTTTCCTTCTTCTCACTCCTGAAAGTGAGAAACGCGCACCTAGTTGGTTACAGAAATAAGCCAGCCTTTAGCGTAGCCACCGCCTCAAACACAAGTCTTGGGATCGCTTCCAACTTTGCTGGTTCTCATGTTACTCTCCTTTCCTTGTCTTCACAGGAGCAGGCCCAGGGAACCATGCTTAAAGTCCTCATGTCTTTTAAGAGCAGTGAAATAGAACAAGCAGTGAATTCCTTAGACAGAAATGGCATTGACTTGTTAATGAAGTACATTTATAAAGGATTTGAAAAGCCAACAGAAAATAGCAGTGCAATATTACTTCAGTGGCATGAAAAGGTATGTGTTTGGTGCTCTCTCGGCTCAGCCACGCTCCCTGTCAGTGCTTTCACCAGAGGCCCCACAAAAGCAGCAGGTGATGGCAGGGGGCTCATCCCTGAGGAGCACAGTAATGGGTATTTCCTTTTATCTTTGGTCGCTTTGAGCTTGGACTCATTAAGCCTTTGCCTGTATTTGAATTCAAACCTTTCCCTCAGCCGGGGGAAAGGTGAGACTTTTGGCAGGGCAGCATCTGCCAGAGGAAGCATTGCACCACCTTGGGTGTCTAATGAGTGCAGTGGCCTCACCACGGAGAAAGAGCTGGGAGTGGAGCGGTGGTTGGTTGAAGGGTGTGACTGGCAGCATTCCTTTGTGGCGGAGTATTCGGTCAAGGGGGTGCTTGGGCTCACTCAGGCCTCACATACAGAATGACGGAATGGTAAGGGTTGGAAGGGACCTTCAGAGCCTGGCAGTTTTCATCAGCTCAGTGCTGCTAGCAAACATACATGTCACAGCTTGGTAACAGGATTTAGCAAACCTCTTTGGTTTTACACTGAGATGTGGAACAGTCCTCTCGCGTTCCTGTGAAATGCCCGTTGTGAGACAGGGAGGGTTGTATGTGTTTGTCAGCTGACAGTTGAACATTCCCTCTCCGTGAGGGATGAGGCATGTGGAGCAGCTGCTCGGTGCCACTCTTCCAGCCAGGAATCCAAGTGAAATCTTCCCCAGCTGCAGGGTTTTAGCTGCAGCACTGGCTGTCAGTGTTCCTCCTAGGAAAAATGATCCCCAGGAATGCTGCAGCTCGCTGTACCACCGGCACTGTAGCAGTGCAGCCGGCTGCTAGTGCCGGTGCCGTTCTCACAAAGTACAGGCGTTTTCCTGTGATATGCAAAGACAGAACTCATGTAGGACGACTCCAGCTATGAGCAGCTGTTGCTGGCTTTGCAGAACCTTGACAGGGGAGGAGGAGGGAATTTCTTATGACAGCAAAGAACATGTTTCTGCTTGATTTTTTTTCTTTTTTTTCTGTTGTTGCTTCCACTGGCAACTGTTTTCAGGTAACCATGGGTGGGTGCTCCCAGTGCGTAACGTTACACACCACCACCCTGACTGGAAAGATGACAGTGCTCAGAGCACGTAGGCACACATCCTCTTTGTTTTGAAAGGAACAAGGCAGGTCTGAAGTAGGCTGGGCAGGGTTTAAAACCTTGCTTGTGTTTTGCTTTTTGGCACTACCGGTAAGACGTGTGCCTTGCTCAGAGAGGAGTCAGGTGCTCAGTAGTAGAACCAGTCTGTCCTCTGGAAAAGGGCTGTCATCCCCATGTATTTCAGGTCTGGGAACATTTACATGTGTGCAGTGCATGCAGGTTCTGCTCCGAGTGGATGCTTTGCATTCATCTGTTTCCCAACGAAAGCAAGGTGTCTGACACTTATCATTGTTCTCATTTCATACATTGCAATACCCACTGGGCTGTGTCTGAATTTTATCTGCAGAGTAAACGCGCCTCTTTTTAAGCAGTCACCTTTACTATTTATTTTTTCATAATCATATCCATCATGTTTTAGACTTCAGAAGGATATGTTATTTACATTGAGGGATGCAAATTAAACTGAAACAGCCCTTCCTCCTTTCCCATTCAGGGATACGGGAGGTGAGACATTTTGCATCGTCAATGACATGCAACACTGGTATCCTTCTCTAGGTCCAAAAGATGGTTAGATTTTGGAGAATGTAATTTTCCCTTCGGATTTAGTGGTATATGGGTTACTAAATTATTGTATTTGGTTTTGTCTGCCCTTCAAGTCCCTTGGTTCTTATGTCATGGAGTACACTTAGAGAATATTACTATGTATGTACTGCAATAATTTAAGGCAAAGATCACTTTCATATTTACAGAGGGGAAGTAAGGGATGAGCTTCCCAAGATCGGAACAAGCAAGGATCTGAGTTCAGGTCTGAGCTCCCCCCATTAGCCTTTGAACTGTCGGCCTAAATCATTTGGAGCACACCCTGCAACGAGGAGTCAGTGTGTGCATGTAGACCGTGTCACCACAGGAAGGCAAAGGCGTCAGCAGGGTAGAGGGCACCTGCAGAGACACAGAGGTGGAACAACCCGAGAACTGTATTGCCTGTTCTGGTGGTGACAGCCAGCATAAAGAGTTGTGTTGTGGTGTGGGGGCTGTGTGAGCGAAGTGGCCGTGTGAGTGCTTTGTACCCAGAGAACCACCGCTGCCTGGCCTCACAGGCTGGTGGGGGCAGTGCAGCTTCATCATGGAGATCCGACGCTGCATGATACAGTTTAGCACCTAAATGAAATGACTTAAAGGGTCTTTAATGTCTGCATGTGTTTCCCCAATTAACTGTTTTAAAGATTTGGGAGCAAAAAAGGGGTAGAATGAGGTAGAACAGCCCAAGCTGCCTATGTGTGAAAAGTAAGTTTTTGGATAAGAGCCATATACTCCTTTGTTATTAAACACTTAATCGCTTGTTCTTTTAAGATGCCTTTTGCACGTGATGCAGTGACTCTGTGTAACACCTCTCTCTTTTTCCCATCCCCACAGGCATTAGCAGTAGGTGGACTAGGTTCCATAGTAAGAGTTCTTACAGCAAGAAAGACTGTTTAAAAGACTATTAACTTGAACCAAGACGACGATCAGTTTTGGACTCAGAAGAAGAAATTAGCTGAAATGACACTGGTCCATCTTTATTAGAGATTGCGCTCTACTGAAACACTATGGAAACCTCCTCTTGGAATGCTTTTAACCTTAAAGGTGGGGGAAGAGTAAAAGTATTCCTGCATATTCTGACTATCAAATACAGGAGCCAAGACATTCTCCTTCTTCTTTAAAAGGCAGAGAGAAGGCACACTCCTGCCTCCTATTACTGTAACAGAACAGGTATTTTCAGATGCTGCTTTATCAAAGTGTGGTGATAAAAGATGTGTACTGCTTATTTAAGAGGTAGCTACGTCCTTGGCAGATGCAAGATCCTGACAGCTTACAGGCAGGAGAAGTGCTTATTAGGATGATGGTTTTGTACATATGGTTGAAGGACTAATTGGACCATGGGGTTGGTTTCATTGTAAAGTGCCTGCTGCATCAATAAAGTTCTTGGATCACAAGAGTTAAGTAATTTATTTTTTGCTAAATTGTAAGTCTGACACTTATTCTAAGCTAAGCAGCTGCCTTTGTAGGAATGCTCTTAATTCCAACTGTTTACAGAATTTGTCCTCAAATCCAGCTATGTTGGCTCTAGGGAGTAAGACCAAGCTCAGCTGTTCCAATCAAGGCTTCTAAGATGCAGTGAATATAATAATCACCCATGGTTTGATTTTTATATTCTTGTCCATCCTAGAAAGTCAAGAAAATATTTCAGAACTTACTATTTACGTATTAGCGCGTCCTCGCCTTCTGCAGGACTTAAGTGTAGCAAAATGAGCTGCTTCCTTTGAGTCAGTATGCAAGGATGTGTTATCCTTGATTTGGCCAGACAGGAGGACACAACTATTCAAACTGTTGCTGTCTCCACTGTTCCAGCACCCTCAGCAAGCACACTGAGGTTGTACTGCGTCCCTGGGGCTCAGCTGGCAGTGTGTGCCGTGAGGCTGGCAGGGTTATCTGCCAGGAAGGAGCCTTCCTTTTGGCACAAAGGAGCATGCTCCAAGTGAAGCAGCTGCTGAGGGAGGCCCTGCTCCATTCAGTCTTTGTTTTTAGCAGCTGCTAAAAGTGCAGCAGCAGCTGTCCCTGGTGAGAGATGATTTTAGGAGGCAGAAGCACTCTGCCTCATTCCCTATGAGAAATACGAGCCTTAAGTACATGGCTGACACAGCCATTCTTACCATGGGCAGGAGGTGGCGTTTGTTTCATGTTTTAAAACTCTCAATTTTAAATAGCTATACCATCCCAGTAGAGATAACCAGAACTATAAAGAGGAAGAAATCAAGATTAGGGTTTTGATCCAAAATGTATTGCACCACAAATTTCATAGTGTTTCATAATACAATCCATATTTACAGCATAGAAGGAAAGAAACCAATGGCCATAGAAACGATTATGTATACCAGTTTTTATACAAGGGAAAGTGCATTAGTTGTTTAATATATGTATACACACCATTCTTGCTCTGATGTCTAAAGAAAATTCAATACTTAAGAACCTGTTTATGGTAAGTTGATTCTGTATGAGCTTTGGGATGTTACATTGGAGTTATGTTAGTGAATATATAATCTAAGATGTTGTCACTCTTTATGCTAGACTGCCTGTACTGTTTTTCTTACTGTTCAGCAGTAACCTTTCAAACCAAGATCAACATAAACCAATTAGTCCTTTAGCAGGCATCAGTGTGAGCAGAGGGAATCCTGTCCCCTGGTCTTGGGTCCCACAGAAGTAGGCCAGGGCAGAGGGACAGTCCAAAGAAAAATACCTCAGAGAATAAAATCTTCCCAGAACAGCAGGGTCATCCTGCCCCTGCTTTGTTTCAGTATAGGAGCAATTGATATAAAACCCACTTTTTGATTGTCTATTTTCATATCAGAGCAGAGTTCTACTCTTCCCATAAACTTCCCTATGCTATCGTTAAGTGCCATGGATAGGTTACTATCTAGACTGTGTTCGGACAAGCTTTATTGTACTAAAAAAGTCCTGTTGGTTTTCTTAACTTTAAATAAATATAACCTAGTTCTAAACTGAGGAGTGTCACTTGTGCCAAGGTAATAGCTACTGCGAGTACCTGTGTCTGGGATATGGCTGATTAACGAAAACTGGGGAGGCCAGCTGGGGTCTGGATTTGCAGCGCATTTACTGCTCTGATAACTGACCTCATGTGGAAGGATACTTTCTTCTTCACCACAGCACAAGGGTGCATGGAAGCAGGGAGCAGCTCACATGCTGTAATTCTAACACTACATCTTGACTGCCACTGCCAAGGTCATTCAGACCCCTGTTAGCAAAGCAAAGTTAAAAACCTGAACAGTGACCATATCTCTACTGGATGATAGGTTGAACTTTCTTAAATATATTTAATAGAAGTATTGTTAGTAACACAAACCTCATTGTAAGAGAATTACCAGAATTGCAGCCTGCTCATCGAATTCCATACATATGTAGTTTTTTGAAAATATATCCCATTTTTAAGAAGTCAGACTTGCTGCTGCTTCCCATTTTCATCCAGATTTTTCAGAGGTGTTAATAACTACGGGCAAAATTGTGCTTCCACTCTGTGAGGCAAGAGCCACCTTGGTCCCCTTTTCTTAAGGGGGAAGGAAAGCAAGCTGCTGGAACCAAGATTTATTCATTAAGAGTTGATTTTTGCCCTTAAAACAAAAACCTCATGAGCAAGATTTCTTTTACCATGTAGTTAGGACACAGTTAACAGCCCACTACGTAACAATTTTTAAGCATCAGTATTCGAAGTACAGAAAACCACAATCCAAGAGGCGGATACTGGTTATGAAGATTTGTTGCCAGCAGACTTGGAAGAAAAAAAAAAAGTCAAAGTGTTTAGTACCAATATTCTTTACGCTTTGTCACTAGATTATTAATTTTTTTTAAAATAAAAGGTATTCTCTGTTTGCATTTACAATACCTGGAATTCAGTTTTAAAAGTTTAAAATGGTTTACTACCCCTTCTTCCCAATGCTAACAACGTATGGTACAAGCTAATTAGATTAGTTTTAAAGGCGACTGAGTATTAGGTACTATAATTAAGACCATTTTAAATATTATTTTTCTTTAAGAAAAGTAAAATCAGACAACTCTAAAGTTGTGCTCTCAAATTAAATAATCATCATCAACATGCAGCCTTCAGGACTGCAGGCCAGGATATATGCACCTTAAATTACACAGTGATATGAAAAAATGCAAACTATTAGTCATGTCAGTATAACAAGGCAAGGCAGATTTCTTTTTTGGTTAAAGCTCCTGCTCCTGTTCTTCGAAAGGCTTTTCAAACTGTCAAAAACTCAGTACAGTACTGCCAACATTTTTTTTTTCCATTGCTTGCTTTCAACCGTGAGACAAGGAAGTTTTACTGTGCCTAGAGTTACTCAACTCTAGCCCTCCAAAACAGAAGCCCTCCAAATCACCATCATTAACAGATGTACGCGTTAGAAGCTTGAATTGCCAGCACCGGTATTAGTGAGGTTAACATTACCCTTTGGTGCCAAGAAAACAAGACCGATGAGCACAAGGAGCTGACTTCCATTAAGAGACCATCGAGACAACGGCCCCCAAATCCAACCCAGAAGAGGTGTTTCAGTTTGTAGTGAAAATTTCTCCTTGCACAGTATTAGTTTTGTAAACAGTGTCAAAAGTTCTTGTACAAAATACTGCAATGACAGTGATTAAGACACACCTGAATTAGTGTGTTCAGCGTTCTTTTCACAGAAAAAAGTGGCTAGATGCTGACTGCCCATTTTCAGGTTCCCTTAAGGCCACAGTGTCCTTGGGCTCGAGATAGACGGCCGGATACTGCCTTTAGGAGATGGCTTTGACCCAAACCATGACATCTAGGACAGGAAAGCACAATACACGTTATCCTAGGTTCACACTTTTAAGAGGCTGAAGATGTGAAAAAGAAAGAATACAGTACGTAGGCATCTCCCCATCATTTGATGGAAAGAACTGTTTATAAAACAGAACACTGCAGACTTCAGGCAGAAATGAAGATAGTTTCACACAATCAAATCTGGAAGAGACAGCATCCATTTTCCACAAGTGAAGAGGACTGACAGTTACTTTTACATGTATTCCTTTAAAATAATTACAAATTACAAATCTAGTCATTTAAACACAGTACCTTTAGTCAATCTAGTATTAAACTGTTCCCTGAACAAGATGGCAAGGGAATCACCCTCAGTTGCAATCATATGTAGACCAAACATGTCCAGCTTACTGTGCGCGCAGCGATGAATGCAGGACATTGAAGGAACTGAGGCAGCACTCGTTTATGAACATTCAATAACAACGACATAGCCAGGAACATACAAGAGATCTCATTATGCAATGGAAACGAGAAACAGATCTAGGTGTCTAAGCCCAATGTCAAAACGACATACCAAGAATCTGGCTTCCTGCTTTTAAATATTTGACTGTACTCCAGCAAGGAGCTTCTAGCTTCCCTCCACGGACAGAGTCCGCTGGGAGAAACTGTGCTGTTACCCCTTCTCTGAAGCACTGGAAAGTTGCTGTTTCCCTCACTGAAATGGACAATTTCCAACGTGTATGTGATTAGCTAACATTTTAATAATAAATTACGTTTATTATTGTAGCTAACATTTGGAAAAGATACTTTTCATGATCTCCCAGCATCTAAGAATTTTCATTCCATTTGCTGGGAGTCCCATTAGAGACTACAAGTAGAACAGAACCCTTACCTTGTACTCCAAAGTTTCTTTAAGCATGTTTTCTTCCTCTTGTGAAAAATTCAGTAACACAGATACAGCTTTAATTAGATGGAATGCCTGAAAGAAACCACAGTATTTTGTTGCTTATGATGCTATCAGGCCCTACATTCTCAACTATGGTGCAGCAGTTTTTCTGTAGGTTTGGTCACAGACTTTTTAGTCACAACTGCAAAGAGCAGACCAGCAAGTCTTCTGTTATCCCCAGTTCCAACAGACTAGGATGGCCTGTATCTTATTTCTTCTGTTTGCGTTTCCTGGCTTTCTGTTCTTTAACATTGGTTTGCAAATTTTGGGGAAAGATGACAAATGGGGAGCCTAATTAGTTAGAATAGAGAAGCAGCTTTGGCTCCTGTGGCATCCTACCTTTTTAAGCTGTGAAAAGTTGATCAAACCAGCATGTAGGCAGGAAAGAATCATGCCATTTTAAATATACACTTAAGTGTATTAACTCTATAATAGTAATATTCTAAATGGGGTACACAATGCAGAGTTAGTAAAGGAGTCAAGCACTCAGGATAGCACGGAGCTTCACAATTATTTCTTGATCTTACCCACTGACTTGCAGCTAAACAAAGTATATTGTTGGCATGACTTTTTTACCTTTAACTTTTCTGACACAATGTGGAGAATGTGAAGGAGCTCCAGACGCACAAGGAATTGCCTCTGACAGATCAACAGCAAGTGGTTTCTGTCTTTTTTTGGGGGGTTTTTTGCTGTCTGTCTTAAACATACAAAACCACTTGACTCTAATTACATACTCCATATGCTTTTTAGAGTAGTGCAGAGTCTTGTAGCTTCAGATCTTTAACTTCCAGACATAACCACCTCTTAAAAATTCACATTTCCCTTTCACTTAGTTCATAATAATCTGTACTTCCAAACATATCACTGTTAGCTAATTTGCTTCATTGTGCTGAATCAATCAACAACTTTTTACGTGTAAAGTATGGAATTTGCATAGAAGTGTCTTTAGCAGGTAACACGTGGCAGTTTCTAGACAAAAGACAGACTTAGAAAGAGAATGTAAGTGTATGTGTTTACCTCAGATTCCCGGCAGGACATGAATTTTAGTACAACATGTTTAAGGTATTCAAAGTTTATCTCCCTTGAGTCATTTAAATCAGAGTTGTTTGTGACAGTCACAGAAGCATTAGGCACTTCAGAATTTGCTTTTTCACGTACTTCAGGTACCTCACTGTCAGGCCTTATTTTCTAAAAAAATGAAGAACAGAAGTACATTGTAGACTCTGACAGCTTGACACTGGGAGAGGATCTGGGTCCAAGATATCTAACACGGAAGGTTTGTATCCACAACCTGGGCACCAATAGGACAAACTTCTCATTCTTCATGGGATCATAGTGGATAAATGTCTTCACCTCTCCCTAGACTCTAGGACAGAAGCTAATTGCCTTTAGTGTTACGTGTACATTACCCAAACCAGCATGGAACTGCCTCCACGGCAGAAGTTTTATCACTAACCTGCTCTGTGCCTTTCAAAGGTCAGCTTTTTCTCCAAAACAATTTTCAAGCTCAGAACAAAAATAATAATTTTAAAACCTCTGTGTTTTTTTTTTTTAATTGAAGAATTTTTTCTTGGAGAAGAACACTATTTTCAGAGGAATCAAAAGGGAGCTTTCCCTGGTGCAGACATCACTCCCATGGTAAAAGTCAGCTGAATGGCAACTAAGTAGCAATCAAACCTCAGTTGTTCAATCTACAGAAATGTATTAAATGTCCAAGACCACCAAACACAGGTCTTCTGTCGCTAAAACTCTCTGTTGCAAGACCTGAGTGCTGATGGCTACCTGTCACACCATCTATTCAATAAATGATCCAGAATAACATACTTCCTTAATTTAAAGGTTCACCAATCTGCCTGCAAACACAAGGAAACTGCAGGTTATCTCCAGTAAAAAAATTACGCTCTAGCTGGCAGCCAAGCTTTTGGAATTAGTAGTCAAGCTTTTGGAATTAGTAGTGTAAGTACCCGTCAGTAAGTGCCAGCTAAAGAGACTGAAAAAACATAACCCTTACCAACTCTTTCTGGAGGGTTTTCTTCAGTTCTGCCATTCTTTGCTGTAGCTGCTTTATCATCTGTAAGCAGAGTAAAGGATAGCGTTAATACAGTATTCATTGTCAGGACACATTCTGACCCACGGATCTCTGGAAAAACCCATGACAAACAAGTGTAATGAATGAAACAATCATTAAACAACACTGACAGCTCTGAAGAAGCAACCTGAATGTCTTGCCTTTCTATCTGCAGAGATCAGCAGGCATGTCACAAGATACTTGGGCTTTCATGGACAGCCCAGTGGAAGTGAACTGAATTCATACAAAAGCGCTCTGCAGGAAAGCTGTAAATGGTACCATTTGGTGCCTCTTTCCTCCAAAATAGATAAGGATTCCTACAATTCCGGCTGCAGTTTTTATCCACTGTTGCTAGATCTTCGTACAATCCAGAGGGAAAAAATTTACTCACAGAATACTGGATTCAAATCAGATCTGCCATTTTGGTGAGCCTCTCCTTCTAAGGCTGCAGCATGGGCAGCACCAATTATTAGACTTTGTAATTAGAAGTGGAAAGACTAACAGCTGTTTCTGCTGTTTCAGTTCACCTTGTTTTTCTCAGCAATTTGCTGTTCCAGCTCTCTGTTATCCTTCTGAAGTTTAATGACGTCTGCAGCTGCTACCTCTCCATTCTGTTCCACCACACGGTTTTCTGGAGAGTGGAAATGCTTGTTGCTCAAGACTCTCTTTGATTCCTCTAGTTCTGAAAGCTATAAAAATGAAGAGTCAATTGCAAAAATATCATGACATTTGCAGCCCATGAACACTCCCAAGGGAGAACACTAGACTTCTTTTCGGTGGTTTTGGGGGGGGTGGTGGTGCATGCGTGTCTGTGTGTCATTTTTAAACCAGAAAGCATTAATGGCAATCTAGTTGGCTACATCTCTCACTGGCCTGCTTACTGCTTTTGGGTCTCCGTCTCACTGGTTTCATAACGGTTCTCTCAACACGTTTTATAAGTCAAATAAAATAAGGGGTTGTCTTTCACAAGCCAGTCACAGATCAGACAGGAAACAGCTTTCTTCAGGAAGACAGGGAACAACAAATAATGGTGGCCTACACTGCTGGTGTTTCAGGTCATGAGCAAGTTGTCGGAGCAGGTATCACCAGGCATGACAGAACTGGGGTCTCTTGCACACCTGTTTTTTTTCCTGAGAATTCTGAACAGATAGATTTGCAACTGCACTCACATTTTTCTCATGTTCTCTGGCCAACAGGCACTCCTGCATCTGCAACTTCAGTTCATCGATTTCCTTTCTTGTAATTTCTTCCTTCTCCACTTCTCGGCTATTACTTGCTTCTATGTCAGATTGCAACTGATGCATTTGCAGCAAGACTGCTTCATGATCTGGGAAAGGAGAGACCTGATTAGTAGCAGTCTACTGAAACAAATGGGTGTTTCTAATTATTCTTCTTAAACAAAGCAAGTTACAGTGACAGTAAATCCTGACCTTCTTGCCTTGCTCTGTCGGAAAGTCAGAAAGATGATGGAATTTAAGCCACCCAAGCTCACAGGCGTTTTTGACTTTCAGACAGTTAGGCTGCTCCTTTGCAGAGTGATTTTAATACTTAACAACATAATTACCAGTTATACCTGCTCTAAAAGACCCCCATCAGAAGTCTTTGTAACTTGTGCTGTGACTGCACAGAACACTTGGGGCTGAGCTGCGAGCGCAAATGGCTAGCTGGCACAAATGGCTACTGACATGGCTAGCCAGTGGAGTGGTGCAACAAGAGGCTAGTTTTGTTCCCCTTCTAAATAACAGGAACACACAAGAGAAACACGGTGGGGTTAGGAATGTAAATAATCTTTCAAGCAAGTGCAGTTTTTAAGGGGGTGCAATGAAATAGCAGGTTTTGATCTGGACACTTTATTTCATGTTTTGCGCAAAACAGTAATTTACAAAAAGTACAGCAAGATTTGTTATTTTATGGTGTATAAACATAAGACTGATTTTAAAAGGTGGTTTTGTTTTTAAGGATGCAGTAGAGAGACTGCCTAATTGTTAGTGAAGGATAAAAGATTTTGAAAATTCTAATAGAATAAATATGGGAGAGAAATCTAGAATTATTACAATCTATCAGGCAAGCCCAGAACTAGAGACTGTACTGAGATAAAGCTGTCTGGGATACAGTAGACTCGTTCGGTCTAACCTTGACTGAGTTGGTTTAGTTCTTCCTTCTGTTTTAGAAGCATATCACATTTTTCATCAATCAGCTGGTCTTTTTCCTTTATTAAGGAAGCCAGATGTGAAACCTTCAAAGCAGGCAAACAAATAAACAGAAGTTATTAAAGATATGAAACTAGAACAGGGCACTGAAAGATTTTTGACGTACCTCAGTTTTGTTTGGTTTTTTTTGTTTGTTTGGTTGTTTTTTTGTGGGAAGGACTGGAGAAGAATTCTTGTGTCAGTGACAAATGCAATGACTGGTATCTACAACTGGCAGGGGCTGCCTAAGCTCTGTGGTAGGCAATACAACACCTTGAAAAAGTGGTTTGTGCAGTTAGTGTTACAGATAATGCAATGTGGATGTCTGTGATCTGTCCAGAGACTCACAGAAGGCATTACCTCTGCAATACTGACCTCATTAAAAAGCACTGAAGTCAATGTGTTGTAAGAGCTAAAACACACTTCGCTTCTGATAAACTCCATGCCACAATTACAGATTGCCTCATAACCAGCAGGTGGCAGCTGTAAAACAGCCACTGAACAAAACCAGACATCACCTTATACCCCTTTTACATACAGCTGGACTGAGCAAGCACAGGATCTACAGCAGTCCCAGAAGAATAAAAAAACCAATATACGGGACTAAACTCAGTCAGACTTGCTTAGCTGGCAGTTCCCAGCTTAAGCAAACAAAAGCTCACTTTATCCACCATGACCATTTTTAATAAAAGAGACCACCTAGAATTTATATTTGGTTACTGGATACAACCTCCTCCCTATGAGGAAATTCACAATTTTAGAACTGCTGCGCTTCAGAGGGACAAAGATGCGATATAAGCGCTGAAAGGAACAACAACAGAATGAACAGGTTTCTTTAAAACAAACTGCCAACTAGTCAATGCCTCAGGATGGCTGGCCCACTGGCGCTACGCAGCATCTTACAGAGGTAAAGGGCTCTGAAGTATCAGTCACCTTCATTATGAGCAAATGTATTCTCTTGCTACTACCTGGTCTTCCCCTCAGTTGTTCATGTTCAACTGTCGCAACTTGCCTTGAGCAAGTTGCCTTGCAACTCTTGAGCCTACAAACTTACGCATATCCTTAACTTTGCAGTCAGCAGCATTTTACATTCTTCCACTGGAATAACTCAGATAAGTTGACTACATTCTTGTGCAGGCATTTACATAGACACCCTTAAGTTTCAAGGTTACTGAGGCAACGACTGGTGTCTCGCATGCTGAGGATATGATTCTGATTAATGTTCCTGACTGTTATGATAATTAAGTCAAAATCTAGTCTGGTCTGTGTGCAAGGTGGGGAGACCCAAATATATTTCAGACTGTCGGTATTAACCAACCTGCTGCTGTAATTCCTCTCTTTGTTTTCGTGTTTCTTCCAATGCTTTAGCAATTTCAATGCTGACAGTCTCTCTGCTGCTCAATTCATTCTGCAAACCAAAAGTAATTCACAGGTTACTCGAGACAACTAAAATGAAGTCAGTCTCGTCTTTAAAGCCAAATCCATTAGCAAGTAGAATTTATGGGTGTTCTAACACACCATGATTTACGCTTCCAAATGACGGTTACTATACTTTTACTGCACTGCTATCTGCATGTGTAAAAGCAATACAGAACTGATGTAAGAGGCCAATCATACCCAATGCTTAAAACACTCTTGAGCTCGAAGTCTCTATTACAAAGAAGTAGCTCCTTCCTGCAACTGATCTTTATTCCAGTTGTGCATCCAAGCGTAGCTACAGAAAACACCTTCAACAATCTAAAATTACAGTCAAAAGACTGAGTATAAGCTGTAAATACTTGACTAACTTAAGTTTTTAACTTTTGCTTTGAACGCTATGAATGGAATTTGATGTTGAGGTATTCCGTATTCATTACTGCTAACAGGATTTAAAAGCTCTTCACGCCTGACAATATGGGAATGTATTATTTCTGCCTGATTTAGGCAGACCCAAGCATTCTGTTTCAGAACAGGATCAGCCATTTGTAATGGTCCTCAAATGCATTTCTACCGAGTACCAAAGATGATTTACAGCTGTAAGTACATCCAACCTGAGTGTAATGTGACTCCAAGTACTGAGAATGTAATACACTTTGCCATTAACTGTTTCTCAAACTTGACTCTGCATTTAACCAATGTCATTAACCAATTAAGCCTTTACCTTTAGCCTGTTCAATTCAGACTCTTGTTTTTTTAAAGAACTCTCATACTCTTCTCTGCTTCCATTAAGATTTTCATTTTCCTTTTCCAACTGGCTCTGTAAAATAAAGATTGCTTAAATACTAAGCACAATTATTCTAATGGTTTGTTTAAAGAATTAAACACATCAAATGCTTTGTTCGTATTTAGTTTCTCAAAGTATGAGATCTTCTCTTATAATGCCAGGAGTGCTGAATAAGAACATCCAGACAACATGCAAGGTGTACAAGCTGTATTAAAATAACTTTGTGAAGGCTCACATGGCCTGCTAAACAGTTTCTGTACTTACAATCCTGTGCTGAGTAGCTGTTTTATCGAATTCCCAAGCTGTTTCAAGAGCAGCAATTTGAGACTCCAGCCCTGTAACTTTCTGATCGTACTGATGTTTCTCACTTAAAATCTGTTGCTGTAGCTTATTTCTTTCATCCTCTAGACCAGTTTGCTAAAGAGAAATAAAGAACACTACGTTAATAAAATGGTATTTTGAAGTTCTGACAAGAATCGGACACCATTCCATGACACATATACTCAAACTGAAGCAACACTATTCCTTTAGCCGCAGCATCATGTACTCATATACAGACTCTAGTTTAGCAGATGAACAGCAAGAAAACACTTGAGTAATGAAACAAACAGAGAAATGAGTCCCTCTGGTAATGCTGAAGACTGATCTGCTGCTGGTCAGTGGAACATCATGCAGCATACTCACCAGCTTCTGGATCTTCAGATCCTGCTCAGCAGCTGCTTCTTTGCTCTTTTTCAATGCTTCTGTTGCAATCTGTAGTTTTTGTTCCAGTTCTTTCTTCTAAAATATAACCATACATTAAATTCCTTATCCATTGGCATCTACGTTATTAGAAAAAATGCACAGAATGTGGGATGACCCAGTAGGGGAAGGTAAACATTAAAACCACGAAACCACACAGTTCAGAGACTGCCTACTTGACACGTGCCGCTTTTAAAAACTCTTCACCACACCAGTACCCCCCAGCAATGCTTGCACTTCAGCTATTTGTTTCTTAGGACAGAGAAGATACGCACAAAATCTCTAACTTCATAACCTCTAGGTCCTTCTCCACCACTGAAGGCGGGTAGATGACTGAGATATTAATCAATTAAGACTTTCCTTTCAAGACTAAATGTGACATACAGTCTCCCCTTTGGCTGAGAGCACAACTGCAGTAAGGAGAGGAGGTATAGGGCATAAAGATGCTGGGAACAGTGGGAATGTGTAGGGGGAAAAAAAACCCCAAAACTTACCTGTGTTTCCAACCGGTTCACAGTCTCAGTGTGATGTGTTCTGTCTGTTAGTAGCTGCTGCCTGGTTTCATCCAGTTTCTGCTCAAGAGCAGCTTTCTGAGCATTGAGATGAAGAACAGGACGAACGATGGACAAAGAGAGAAGTTTTTTCTAATTAAGATTTTTCTTTTTATTTCATTAATAAGGTCAAACTAAAGTGGAACAGTTATTTTGATGTGCCATACAGCTTTGTTCTTGGGAACCAGCAAGTTTGATGCTACTGCATAGGGGCTCTGCAGATCATGTTGCCCTGGGGATGACATCATTAATCAAGAATGGGAAATTCACTGGCATCCTGTCATGATCCACATGTAAACTCTGATCAGCAGCCAGGTCATAATTTTCTCACCCAGGCCAAGCTTAAGGGATTAAAAAAATTTTTGTTTGAAAGCTTAACTTCTCCTGCATCACAGCAAATACAAAAACAAAAGAAGGTAACAGTTTTGCTAGTTCTGGTATTTACCTTCCAAAATGTTTTTACTACCCCCACACGGACTTCAAACTGGCTTGAGTTTACTAAGCCAAGTTCTTTTATCACAGCAACACCAAGTTGATGTGTCTTGTAGGCAAGCCCGACCAAGGAAGAGCGTACCTTCCCCTGCCTCCCCAGGACCCAGCTGGGGAAGCATTGTTCCAAGCTGATTCTGCACAGGAGCATCAGCACTCGAGAAGTAATGAGAGAAAGGGCATTGACCAAAGCGAAGTTCTTTGTTTTCAGCTGTTCCTTAACACTTTCGAGGCTCAAGCTTTCAATATACAACATTCTGTTTGTACACATATGTGCAAAAACAGTTCCCCTCCCTGGCCCAATGCTTTGCAAGTCATGATAATAGAAAATGAAGAACACGTGTCCATTGTTCTCTGTAAGGATTAACCAATAAAACGCTCAAGCTGTTCTACCTCCTGTGGGCATGTTAAAAAGCTGCTCTTTTGCTTTTAAGCAGTCAGATGCATTGCCTAAACAGACAACGCAGAAAGACCAATAAAGACATCGGTGCAATATCTACATAAACAGGCTCAATGTAGTCACCCACACAATTCTGTCCAGCATAGACAGCATCCCAATATACACTGAAGGGACAAATGTGCCTGCATTACATCATCATATATTCTTTCCATGTGTGATAAGTGTGTCCTAAAAAAAAAAATAATCTAAGATTGCACTTTTAAGCAGTCTATAAACATATAATTACCTCCTTGAGTAGCTCCTGCACATGTTCATCCCCCGAAAGATTTCTTCCTAGCTTTTTTTCCAAGGAAGACACTTTTTCCTGCAGCTGTTCAGTAAGTTTATTTCTCTCAGCAAATTCAAAAGTCACCTGCGGGAACAAGAAACCACAGAGCCTTTTTTGTAGTGAAGCTTTCATCTAATCCATTGTGGTTTGACTTAAAGAAGTACCATTAAAAAGAGAAAAGTCCTATTTTAAAAAGACAATATGATCCTAAAACGCTTTCTAGACACCAAATTTCAAACTCACAGTGCATTACCCAAGCATACACCTTTACACTAGCCAACAGCAGATGCATCTGAAAACACTTAACCTTTTGCTTGTGTTGCTCATATTCCACCTTCAGAGATTCATGCTCCACCTGTAACACTTCCAGTCTCTTCTCACAACCAGATCCAGCAACTTGAGCCTAAAGATTTTGAGAAATTAATTGCTCTGAAACTTAGATTTCCAAAACCACATAACTGATATCTAATCTAACTTCTTCAGACAAGGAGCTCTTTGAATCAAATCTCACTTAAACTTACATTTTGCAAGTCCACAGAAAGCTGCTGAATGACAGTCTGTAGCTCCTGTTCTCTTAACTCCAGAGCAGTGATCTTACTTTGTGCATTTGTCTCAGCTGTCATTAGTTCATCTCTTCACAGAAAGAGAATAAAACAAAAGTGGCATACTGTTCCAGAAAAATAATCTTTAGCAGATAATTCTGCTTCTTATGAAAATGGACTAGGCAACATCTACAAGGTTTTCTTGTCCTAAAACCAGCCACTGCTTGATTATACATTTTCTAAAAAAAGTGACAGTTAAGCATTCAAACTATGAAAAAAAGAAATCGTAGCAAGCTTACAAAATCCTAAACAAGTACTACTATAATTGGCTTGAAAAGAAATGTAAACTTGGCATCTACATCCACATTGGCATTACCAGAAGCAATTATCCAGTCAGCTCACTACATATATAAACTCTTCCAAAAAGACAGAACTGGGCACAAAGTAGAAGTGTAGGGGAAATGAATACACTGCTCCCCCTGAAACACCACACCCATACCTCTGTGCCTCTAGCTCCAAGAACTGCTGCTGCAACTCTTGAAGATCTTTCCTTAGGCCTGACGACTCCTTGCTTGCATCCTGAAGCACCTCTTTAGTATGGCTTAATTCTCGAGTGCACGCCTCTAGTTCCTGCTCTGTTTTGCTCAGAGATTCTTCCTTCTTCAAAAGCTGAATATTAGAACGTTATCTTTGACAATACAGATGACCTGGTAATACTGATAAAGTCTTCTCATTGAAGCTTGTCTCTTTTATTAAGTTATGAGCTGAATTAAATGAAATAATAAATAACTCCCAGGAAAGTCACTGCTGAAATAAACTATGTAATACTATATGCATGTTCCTACTATTAGGATTTTGACACTGACCAGGACTGTATACAAGCACAAATGCTAAAAAAATTAATGCAGGGCTACCACTAACTCAGAATTCTAACAGAAATTTTAGGAAAGAAAAAGTTTAAAATAATCTTACCATGTGTTTAACTTTGGCAATTTCTTGCTGTTGAAAGCCCTCCAGTTCATCTATTTCATCTCTTTTTTGAAAAAGGTTCAAACTCTGTTCCCTCATTTCTTGTAACTGTGTTTCAAGCATTTTTTTTTCCTGATAAACCAACAAAACCAGAAGGAATCCAAGAATATCAGTATGCTCATTTCAAGTCAATAGATTAAGTTTAATTAAACTCTCTGGGAAAGGAATCTTGTCTGGCAGCCCTAAGGCTCTCTGATGGTGCTAACACTTACACCTAGAAACTCTTGCATATTCACGTTGCAGTAGGCAACGTGGAACAAATTACTGGACTTCTAAAACCACCAAAAAGCCCCATATTCATTACAATGCAGCCAATGATCACCTAACTGAACTCTTAAAGATGGACAGCAAACAGTAGCATGTTTAATGTCTTCATAATCAGAGATATTTTAAAATACACTAAGCTAAACAGCTGGAACAAGTACAAGACTGAAATCATGTATTAAAAATATCCCTACCAAATAGTTTCATTTATTTTATGAAACACTGACCTACTACTGCTAGACCTCAGACAAAGTCACTAACTCCTTCTGCATCTCAGCTGCGTCCTCTGTAACAAAGGAAACTATTGTGCCACCTTACAGAAGTACATCTTTCTCATTGCAACCCATCATTCTTTACTTCTCCTCTGAAAAATAACTCCAGATATACCTCCTGAAGCATTGGGGCTGGTAATGAAAGCAAATGTCTGGCCTCTCCCACTGAACAAAGATCAAATAATAAAAAGGACTGAGCAGAGTTGAGCTGTAGGAAGTGACAGGCGGGTGCTTACAAATACATACACACAAGAAAAACCTACCCCAAAACCCCAAAGCTTAATTACCTTTTCAATTTGACTCAGTTTTTCCATCCACTCCTGAACAAGAAAGAACAACAACAAAAAAAAAGAAATCAAAATCCATTTGTAGACTCTCAAGGGCAGTAATTACAGTTAAAAAAAATAAAATTTGTACTGTTAACAGAGATACTAAGTTGTGGTAATCATTAAAAAAGTAATTGGCAAAAGAAAACTAACAGCTAGTGTTTAATATAAAAGCTGAGGAATTGTTTATGCTACCTGAATAACCTTTATGCAAGTAAAATAAAAGTGACAACAGGTCTACTGCAATTGAATCTTACCAAACACAACTGCAAGCTTAACTTTACATTAGGAACTGTTGTGGGCTCTTTTTAAAAACAGTAAGAACAGTCAGAACAATGACAAGTCCAACGCCATTTCTGGCATTTGAACTTAATACTCCTTTCTTTCCTCAATGTTGGCATGCTAAGCAAATACAACGCAGAACAACTACTTTAATTAATGGTGACACCTGCTTAAAACATCAAGGTCATGCACTCAGGTCTCCACAGGCAATCGAAAGTTGAGTTGCTCAAGCTCTGTTACCTGGTCCTTTTTTTCTAAGGCCAAAGCCATTCCTTCAGCCATCTTGGCTCGACTGGCCTGGTGAGCTTCATTCTGCTCCTGAAACTTCCTCATGGATGCTACCAACAGAGAATCACCAGCTATATTAAAAACTCATCTTCTAAAATTTATTCTCAATTTTCTGTAAGTTATTTATAACTTTGAAGAGCTGCTTCTGCAAGTAATTAGCCCCATCTTGACTCTCTAGCACTAACGCTGTGCCGTTTACTACCTCACACTGCTTGCACATTGGACAAATGCCAGAAATAACAGAAGATAGCAGTGCTGTTCCTCACTGGATTATAACAAAGCTGTAGGTTTCAAAAAAGTCTCTCCTGCACATTAGCCCCAAATTTGGCAAAAGGAGTACAGTAACAACTTTGTTCAACAGCCAGCACACTACTGCTGCTTTTTACACTGTAAATAAGGCAAGAACTTGTGTTCTAATTCTTCACAACCCAGAGCTACACAGTTTGAAAGGAAATAACTAAAACATCCGTCCATCGAACCCGTTTCCTTCCAACCATAACAATTTTCAACTTAAAAAAAAGACACAAAAAACAAAAAGGAAAAAGAAAAGTACGTACAATCCTGATGCTTTTCTAATGCATTTTCAAGCTTCTCTTTTATCTTCTGCAAGTTTCGGATCTGATCAGCATAATCTTGTGAGAGGAGGGAGAAGCACAGACCAGGAATGAACAGACATTGGGGAAGGACATTTTTAGGGGGGGGAAAAAAAAAAAAGAAAAAAAAAAGAAAAAAGGATGAGTGGAAAACGACAATGATTTTCTCAATCAGAAAATCATGCGTGCTGAGGAAAACTTGGGTGACCATAACAATGAACACAAGCAAATAGCTCTGTACTGTCTATAGGGTAAATGGTTGGTACAAACAGGAGGACCTGTCCTAGGTGTGCCAGTTACACAAAAAAGGGCAGTACCAGAGAATGAAGAACTATCCCGTGTTTTACTTCATTCAAGAATAGTGATCTATTTAACTCTGCTTAGAAAAGGTCTCTCTCACTGGAGGATGCGAGGATGGGGTAATTCACAGACGCTTGGCTTGCACCCTTGTTCCATACTGCTGGTTGTTCAAGTCACACGTTATCTCTGAGCTGAGCCCTGACTGGTGCTCCTGCTTGGCTAACAATCCCGTGCTCTGACTACTGCTGTGCCTACCAAGCAGAACTGACACGGAAGGCAGATATAAAAAACCAGAACAAAATACACACCCACCTTGGAGAAGTTTCTGTACAACGGAAGGAGGATTTACTTACTGATTGGGCTGCTTGCACGAGTCTCTTGATACTCAGAGCCTCCCTCTCTCCTACTAAGCGTCAACCTGCACTTTTAAGTTTACCTTATGTAAACAAGTGAACACTTTGCACTTTCAAGTTGTCATGTGAAATCATTTCCAAATCCTACATTTTCTTGAACTGAACAGGAGCCTTGTAACTCTCCAGAATAAATTAAAATAATCCTGAGCTGGCTATAACATTTCCTTATTTTCCAAGGCCTTCTATGAGCTTTGGGAAGCAGCAGCATAACACAGTTTAGCCTAGTCTCTGATCCCTCCATACAACAGGGATGGAAAGCAGTGTCAGAGCAGGGCCCTTACTACAGCTTTACAGAGCAAGATGCTACCTTAGAAAGAAAAAAAGCCTCAAGACTGTTTTACGTTGAATCTTTTGCTTTTTCTTAATTTCAAAGTTCACTTCTTTAAGGATGGCAGACAGCTTAGATCTTAAGAGAGAGAAACCATTACGTACACTGAGTAAGTGAAATAAAAATGGGGAAAGACACTATTTGAAGCATGGGGACAGAAAGCTACCCTAGCTGTTCAAAAGAATCACGGAAACCTGCCGTGAAATCAGCAGAAGAGAGTCAGTCGTCTTCATAAAAAAATCAGTTATGCTGGATGCTACCTAGATGACAATCAACAGGGTTGTTACAAATAGTAACAAAAAAAACCCTAAACCCATGTATTTTTAATAAACTAAAACACTTAAGTTCAAAGGAAAATATTTCCTAAAGTAATAGGGTTTTATACGTATCAAGACATACCAGACAGTTTGACCTCCAGTTTTCTTATTTGTTCATTTCTTCTGAACAACTGGGATGAAAGATCCTCTCTAGAGCTGCTTCCATCAGAAGCCTTGGAAGAAAAACAACACTCGTGAGACTTACAAAATTTATAAAAAGTGATCCTGCCATATACTAACTCTAAGCTAATAAACACTATCCCACCCAGGAATAATGCTTCAGTGTTTCACATAAAGGGGAAAGTTGTACTAGCACAGCAGAACGCGTGAAAAATGCTGAAGAAGAAAAACAGTAAGGGCTTAAATAGTCAGCCCTGCAACGCTGGCCTCTTCCACGAAATACAACGCTTTTTAAAAAAGCTTTAGGTGAAAACTGTTCAAATTGGTCACTGAGGAGATGGCATAACAGAAAGACTAAGGCGGGGGGAAATCAGACTCTACAGTACAGGTTTCCGGATGTGTCAAAGCAAAAGTTTTTTGAAAAACTAAGCAGAAAAGAAACAGTAATGCTCTTCGTGTGGGATTAGCTCACTTTAGCTGTAATGCAGTGGTCTTTTCATGCAATGCTCCCTCCATGCAAAATCCACTGCATAACTGGCTCATGATTCTCCATGAGGTTTTTTTGCTCCATAAAGATCAATATTAAGAGCAGTTAAATGAATATTGCTAAAACAACTAATTCTTGGAGGTTTTCTGAAAATCACTCAAGACTTTGTTTTCTGTTCTGTAAACTTGCAAGACACTAAATTAAATCTCTATGTGAGAACTTGTTAAGCGCAAAAAGTTACAGAAAAAACACAAGACATATATTTCCATTATAAAATATACTCAAACATTAGGAGCTCCAACTTTCTGCTTACTATAACTGGAATTTCAGCCGAGCTTCAGAAAAAATGAGCTAAAACCCAACTGTGTAAATAACTTCTCTACTTTGCGGACAGCAAAAGAGAATCATAAAGCAACTTGCTGCCATACAGTGGGTACTGTTGGCTCCAACAGTGGTGCAACACCATGTCTGGGTTTTCAAAAATATGATAGCCATCAAGGGGCAGGGGTGCCAGAGCATTACCGGATTTCATTTAACCCGTACACTTCCTTAAGCAATGCTTTATAATGAATGTTCAAACCAGACACTGGAGGAGCTACAATAGCGTGGAGTGCAGTAAAACTCAATACACGTTGCATAAACAATATGCTTGAGTAGGAAGTGCACCAGGAAGCCAACAGGTAAACACAGGACCACAGCAAGATCATAGCTAACCAGGACCTAGCTTGCTTTCCTACTGCTTCAGTAATTAATTTTACAAATAGGTATCTTACATGTTACTAGCGCTTTATTCAATATTTTATGTCTGTTTAACCATGTTCTGTATTGAGATAGCTTTGTACCTCATGTTTACGTGGGAATACGAGCCTCCTGGTAACTACTATGGTTAACATGCAAACATTTTCTCTTCAGTATTTAAGTTTATTCCAGCTAATGATTCATTTATGCATTAAGAAGTACGAAGACACCCCAAGACGTATTCAACTCCCACACTAGACTTAAAACGGTTGTCTGTAAAGCCGTTATAGAAATGCTGTAAGAGAAATCAAATTTCAAAGCAAGGTGTAACTTACAAAGTCATCTCCGGAGTCTGCTCCCATGGAGGTAACTGACTCCTTACTGCCAGACCTGGGTATCCTGGCAGCTCCTCCTGGTCTGGGAGCAATTGCTGCCTCTTCTGCTATCTTCTTCTTCAATTTTGCAAACATTTTACTGCTCTATAGCACTGAAATGGCCAGATACTTTGAAAAGCCACTACCTCCAGTATGGAGTGACGCTCTGTTTAAAGCTTCCAGATGCCGAGATTTAATTTTGTGCCTCATCCACTGAGTTTTATTGCATTTCTAGTTCCATTAAAGCCTTCATAGTCTAATAGTACCTGCAAATTAAATAGATATGGTTTCCACACTACAATTTTGTACCTGTATTAAACATTTAAAGATAATTAAGCGCCTTTTAATATCGCACCTGTTATAACACGCTAAGAAAAAAGTCACTCAGAGCAGAACCCTTTAAAAAGCCAAACCCAACCCGTGACGGCGTTCGGCGGCACGGCTGCCGCCGCCGGGCCGGGCCCGAATCCGCTGCGGGAGCGGCGGGCGACTCTCCGCAGCCCGGTGGCTCTCCGCAGCGCGGCCCCCGCCCAAAGGCGAGGGAAGCTCGAGGCCGGCCCGTCCCTGTCCAGCCGGTCGGCCCACGGCGGCGGCTGCCGCCCTGCTCTGAGGCAGCCGAGGACCCGCCGCCGCTCACCCGCGGCCCCCAGCCGAGCGCTGCGGCCCGGCCCGGCCCCGCCACCCCCCGCTTGCTCCGCCGTTCCCCTCACCGCCCATGGCCTGGCCTCGACGCCGCCGGGGCCGGGCCGTCGCTTCCCCTGGCGCCGCTGACCCGGAAGCGCCGCGCGGACCGGAAGCGGCGCGAGCCGGTGCGCAGGCGCAGTGGGGCGGGCTCGAGTCCCGGCCCCCTTCCCGCTCGCCCCGCCCGCCCGCAGCCCCGCAGCGGACCAGGCGCCTCGTTACAAGCATTTGCCACAGTTTATTAATAGTCAACTCCTTCGACAGGGCCGGAAAGGCAAGGTAGCTCTGACAACAGCCAAAGAGTACAGGTGAGGGAAGGCGAACGGCGCCGCGGAGCCCGCCCGCCGCCCCGGCCCCGCCCGCGTACACACAACAGCGAAGGGCGAACAACAGCCAAACCGGAGCGATGCGGGGGGCGGGAACACCAGCGTACAGAAATCTGCTCGAAAGTCACTGAAAAAGGCTGAAAACGTGGTAACGGCAGCAGTGAGCAGGCCTTGCGTTTCAGTTTTATTACTGATACAAACCAAGGCGTTCGTTTCTGAAACGGCGTAACAGCGGTTCTCGTCTCAGTCTTGGCTTTTACTTTTCCCCGAAGTTTCCTGCGGTAATACAAACATACATCTTTCCTCCCAGAGACACCAAGAACAATGGCAGAATAGATTCTGGTATTACATTGCTTTGGCGATTTACAGATCCCTTGCAAAGAAAGTCTGTTTGCTCCAAAAAAGTTTATTCATATATTTCTATATATTTCAAGTAAAATATCTGTTTTTACCAAAATACGATATACAGGTACATGGCTGTAAAATAACTTTAAACCAATTCACTATAAAATTACTTTTGGTAATAAATAATCTGCTTCTCGGAGGCAAAACGTTTTTACCTCCGCAGAGGGACTGTTGGGGACACAGCTCCGCTGCGCTTCCAGAACGCTCCCTCCCTCTCCCACCTGCATTCCCCTTACCCTTTTCGCTGAACCTTGGCCGGGGCAGAAGCAACTTGTGCTTTTTAGCCTGCATGAGGCAAAATCCTGATCTGAACAAGTCACTTAAAACAGAACTGATAATAAACACGTGCTGAAAGAAATCTGCAAAGTCAGTGGGGCAGATACAACAGGCTTTTTTCTTGAAGGAACAGCTGCTGCTGTTCGCTCTGGTACAATCTGCACTGCTCAGGGGTTCCTCGGGGCCAGCAAGTTGCCCTGAGGTCTGCTCTCGATGTGAATGAAACCAGCATCTTTAAGAGCAAAACATCTATGTGTGCATCGGGGCAGCTGGCACATTAATAAGTTCATAGGAATGCAGAGACACTCTCTGATCCTCCAAAAGAGCTGTCAGATTCAGAAATGTTGAACTAAATCTTGCCTGTCTTAGCAGAGTAACCATTGGGGGGGGGGGGGCAGGGGGGAAGTGTAGCTTCTAACTTTCACTCCTAAATACAAAGCAGATACGTGTGTCTGATGTGTTCCTCCCTTGCTGTATTTGTGGATGTTCAGATCTTCAAAGCACTTGCAATACATTTAGTCACTGAAACAGCAGTGCTCTAAAAGCCAAAGATAATAAAAATTTAAGAGAGCTACCTCAGGAATGTGTAATCTCTGCTTCTGAGATTTTTGCCCCTGTCCTCTGCGCCAGTATCCCTCACACGGAGGCTGGCCGCAGCTGGTCTAACGTTACCAAGTTTCACAGAGCAGCTTTCAGCTCTGTGTATTAGATTTTTTCCCTTGTTTGTAAGATTACTCTTGCCGTTAGTGCCTGCGGAGATCCCTCAGTCCCAGCAGCAGCTGCCACAGATCAGCTACTGACACCAGGCAGCCACTTCACACAGAACAGGCAGGACTAAACAAGGGCTCTGCCACTGCTATCATTGGTGACCTGTAGTCAGAACAGCTACTGAAGAATCTAACATAGATAAAGCTTTTACAAAAGAAGCCTCAAGACAAAAAAGTTGTTCAGACAGATTCCAAGCTTTTTAGCTTTCAGGAAAAAGCAGACTTGAAGCACAGCATGGAGTTACAGCACAAGGAAGGCAGTGGGGCAGGGGAGGTGCTTCACAACAGCATGCCAGGGATGAATCTTGGAGCAGCACTTTCATCCCATCCTTAGAGGAGAAGCCTGACCAGAGCTACTGAAGTTGTAGCTTTTGAAGCTTTTGAAGATCGTAATTTGAAGCCTAATTTCCTGTCCCCTCCATCTCTTTCCTATGATCATTAAAAAGACGTCTCTGCACATCTCCCTGGGGAATAGTCTTGAGGGGTTTAGTAAGTCATGACTCAACAGATGTTTTGATGAACCACCCAAACAAGCCATCCTGAAACTTCTCAAGAAAGCACTCCAGGGAGCAAGTCCAGTTTGCACAGCTCACAGAAGTTAGTGCTCCGTTTAGTTCGCACATGAAGCAAAACGACACATGACATCCCCAGAGTAATTAAAAACCAGAGCATTAAAGACTCATAACCCTATTTCCCCCCCTCTCACTGTTACTTGGAGAAGTAAAAAGGGAAAAACCAAAAGGCAACAGCAGTAACTCTGGCTAGATGTTCTAAAGCCAGTTTGAACAGGAGTACAAATAGAGGGGCCTATTGTGGGAGCAGGATTCATCTGAACGTATCACATGCATAAATAGGGAGCTAGGCAGAAGTAGTCCAGTAAGGACACATTCAGTCCAGTTCACATTCTCCTCTCAATATATTACACACAGAATTTACCCCTTTAATTCTGTATATGCCTGGCGGTGGCAAGTCTTCACCACTAGCATAAGCAATAAAGATATATGGAAAAAGGGAGCATGAGACAAGAGGGA
Source organism: Burhinus oedicnemus (assembly GCA_008921705.1). NCBI lineage: Eukaryota > Metazoa > Chordata > Aves > Charadriiformes > Burhinidae > Burhinus > Burhinus oedicnemus. The sequence continues at coordinate 1,128,140 of VFFE01006735.1, read as the reverse complement.
AGGCATTAGGCCTGAGAAGAAAAGGGTTTGTTCTCACCTAAAAATGGTTCAGTCTTTGCTTCACTTCCACAGTGAGGACTGCTAGATACGTAAACCAAATTTTTCTTCAGTACATACAAGCATACATCGAGAAGGTACCTACAACCATAGCACACAGCACACAGTAGCACAAGTTCAGAATGACTTAGTAAGTTCAAACAAGACAAGCTTTTATTTGGAGGGGAAAATATCAATATTTTCATCTTGGATGCAGTTGCTTTGGGTGGGAAGGGAGGGGGCTGGCTCAAAATCCAAGACCAGATACTCATCCTATCTACAGCTAGAGCAGACAGAGGGTATCAGCCTTTCACTTAGAAAGTACAATTCCATACTCCTACTGGCACAACAGGAGTGAAGTCTTTATCTTTGAACATCCCTACCAGCAGTGTACCTTCTGAACCAAAGATCAGTAGGCAAGAAGAGAATGAGGGACCTCAAGAATGAGTTTTTGACTTAGACAGTCACCGCTCATCAGTTCAACTTCTGAACTAATTTTCAAGGCCTTATATTCTCCTCCTACATTCTAGCTTCTTCAGGTTTTTTGTTTTATTTTTTAAAAAAGCACATTCTCCTCTAATTAGGTCTACCTTAGTAACAAGCAAACAGAACCTCTTCTTAGGGCTGCATGGTGGATTAGAAGCCTCTCAGATCACAAGCAAGGACTCCTCGCTTCAGCCCAGCTAAAATGAAGACTGGGTCCGCCAAGGCTTTCCCAGTTAACAAGCAACATCCCACAGAGGTTCACCAGCCCACACGAATGGAATCATCATCACTCCTATGCTTAGAAATAGCATACTCTTTTTCCAGATACAAGGAACGAAAATGAGAATAGCTTCGTCAAAGCAAAAGCTAAAGCAAAACAAAAGCATTTGGTTGGAAGGCAGTGAGCTGGGGAAAACTAAATTCGCCTTTTCCATGCAAGTTGAACACTGCTGGAACAGCAGGCAGGGTAACAGACAACCCCTCTCTCACTTGCTGCTGCATTAAAGGCTTTCTGTATCTTTAGCTTCTACATAGAATCCCATGTTTTAATAACGGAGGACGTCATGCCAGAAAGAAAGGCAGATCATCAGCTTCACAGTTAAGAATACATGAATCTTATCACTGTAATAAATACAGGAGTACTCCTTCCCCTGGCTAAGGCCTCCTGTACCTGAAATCAGTTACGAATTACTTCAGGGTCCAAGTGTAAGTCCTTGGAAACAGCAAATTACAATGGCAGAAGAGCCATAACCTTTACTACAACTACAAATGATCTGCAGCACCTCGTGGAATGCACCCAAAATGGCGTATGTGTGTATATATAAATTTTGTATATAGACACTGTACTGTTTCATTCTTTTTAATACATATACAAGTACCTATACATATATACATATTTACAATTTACACCAGTCAGTAGATGTATGCGTATTGTACATATACACACAAACGCCTAGAATACACATGCACACACACAAACACACACTCTTTAAAATAAACTCCACATCCCAGGTAACAAAGTCCTGCCATAGTCCAAAGAAGAGCAGCACCAAGTGGTGGGGGGCTCAATATACCAGCTTCAAGACTGCTTAGAACAAACACTAGCATTCATAGAGTTTTTTACACCAGGGAAATTAAATGGACGGCATAAGCTTCAACCCAGCTACAAAGAACCTTCATGCAAACTTCCCACGTACACTCCAGCAAGTCCTACTGTTCCATACCGTGCTCTCCTCAGTTCTGTGGGGTCCATCAGTGCTCATCTGCTGCCCTTCGCTATTCCGGCTCACTAGCTCGTACCTTGTATGATAGCACTGCAAACAGGCCTACCATAACACTATGGTAGTCACAAAGTTCTGCATTTTTTACATGTAAAAATAGAGGCATGGCTGGGGTTCAACATAAAAGCACTGATCAGACTTGTCCTTTCACTACTTTTCTAGCAGCCCATGGAACAGTAAAAATGGACTTTTTCATTTAATAGTTTAAAATGTTTTTGGTTCCTTCTCCTTGCTCAGACTTTCACTGTCAGGAGTTGAAGGAGGTCCTCTAGCTCTGCAAGGAAGGCAGTACAGTCCAAGTTAAGTCAGCAAGCACTTTTCCCAGCAGTCAGAATAGCCTTCTCCAGCAATTTACAAAGGCCACTGTACTCCCTAACATACCGAGATTGAGCATTATAGGCTGAAGAAGCCAAACATAATTGCAGCCCCTTAGTTTTACTGGTTCAAAGATAGGACTGAGATGCAATGGTGGGCATGCAAAACATTAACAGGGCTTTATGGCAGCACCCGCTTTGTTTAACCTGCAAGAGGAGCACCAGCATCTCTCCTAGGGCACAGAGATTCAGCACAGATGGGTCAGGTAAATAAGTGATAGGAAGAGTTTGTATTCAGCACCATATGGGACATTCTTTCAGCTCCTATCAGGGACTGGTAACACTGTGGGAGCCACACCTTCCATCCACACATGGGAAGGAGGGATAACACCTGCTGGAAATGTAAGAATTTCTGTCTAGTACCTCAAAATGAAGAATGCCCTCTCCTCCCAGAAAATTGTGGCAGCAATACAAATGGAGATGACCCATATTACAGTGAGAGATGGGGGCTAGCTTTCTTAGTTTTGTAATTGGTTAATCTGCTAACCATCTACCCAATCAAGCAGAGTGGAAATTGTGTCCTTGGTCAGCAGTACAAAGTTCGTATACAAAATTGCTGTGTCAAATTTATAGGGAGCATTAAGTATCTTTACAACTTCACTTCAAACCCACTGCTCCAAATGCAAATTAATCGTCCAGTTTTGTCTACTTACTTGGCTAAGACTGAAAAAATATATTTGTTACGAAGGACTCTGTTTTATTGCTATTGTTGGTTTGCACTGTGTGGTTCCATCTTTACCATTTCAAATCCAGACTCTTTGGGGATAAAATATTGTTTTTCTATTGATTTTTTTTCCAATTTCTTAAAATTGTATAAAAATAAAGGATTTCCACAAACGTGGGCTAAAGGTAACCAATAATACTTCTATGCTTAGATCAGCTGTTGGAAATGTGACTGATAGCCACAAGACCAGAAATAAACCTCTAGTGATTCTTTAGTTTAACATTTAAAAGACATGAAAACTTCTGCTTATAAAATTGACCCCATACAGAATGTAACAGCTAAACTAACAGCTGTTTATTATTACTTTTTAAAATAATGGTCCTAAATTTAAAAATAAAATCAAGTACTTCCTTTTATGATTTTCACATTATAAAACTGCACCATTCAAAATCTGTGGCCAGGGAAACCCCTTTGCAGTAAGACAGTTTCTTTTAATAGTCATCGAGGGTGTTTTCCAGGAAAACATTCCTAACATCCAGTATGGAAGCCAGCTCCAAAATGTGCTTTTGGAGGTGAGGGTTCTCCACCGTTTCATCTCTTGGCAGCTGAGGATAAGATTCTGGATAATTTCGAGTCTCCTGCTAGATGACAGTGAAAACAAAGAGAATCAGACATTATTTTTTACACCCTTTACGAAGAAGATTGCAAAAGGCCAATTTCACCTAAGAGGTATCCTAATCTGTTTAGCATGCCGCATAAAGAGCAAATATTGTAGCACTTTCAGTTTTCTCTTTTCATTGACCCGGAGATTGTCATAGTGGCAATACAAATGCCCACTCATCTAAAATGGTTAATATGTTCACAGAAGCCTTGCAAAAAAAAGAAAAAACCAAACAAGACGACTTGACATATACTTACCTACTAGGCAGAGTTCTTTTCTTGAAATTACAGACATGTAAGCATCTCCAGTGGGAGACTGATCTCATCCTAAAACCAATATCTAAGACACTGGGGCAAATCCGTCCCCACTAACAGAAGATCTGCTTCTTTTCCCTGATATCAAAGAAGCCTAGGTAGCTAACTTAGGCTTGGAAAGCTAGTAGATGTCTGCAGTTAGACAAGATGAATATTGTACCTTTCTGTGCTTTGACTTCCATTTTTTTCTGTAATGTTTAAAAGGGAGCAGGCAGTTTATATGCCAACACTCACATACATAAAATGGTGTAGATACAGAAGCAGACTTCACTGTTGGCATAGCATTAACCAAAAGGGAGGGAAAATACCATCTTCCTGTTTAGCTTATTCATTTACACTTCAAAGACCTTTCAAAATCCATTCACACTAGAATACATTCCAGCAATAACACTGCACTCCTCCCCCTTTCCTCTTACATTCCTGTTCTACGCCTTTTTAGTTGTGTAGAAACAATAATCTTGAATTATTAAGAGGAATTTCTCTAGCAGACGGCTGTTCAGAGAGACATAAATGAATTATAGTGCATCTGCTACTTATGTAAAGGAATAAGGCTTCAGCCAAGTCAAAGGCTTCATGCCTTTGGAGAGATACAAAAGCATAGATTCAATACAAGCTGTAGGCATTAGCATGCAAGCATCAGTTATCTTTCTGAAGTCAGTGATACGCTTAGCCCAAAGACCCTTCCATCCTGAGGCAGTGCAATTCTATATGTACTGGATTGTTGTTCTCACAAAAGGATAGTTATCCCTGCATACCCGGAAAATTTTGTGCATCCTCATAGTAGCCGAACAGAAGATAAATCTTGTTAGAAGCAAGCGAAGAAATTCATCCCCAAAAAACTGAAGAAAGGACTGATCTGTAGGGAAGGCAAAAAACCCTCAGTTTAGAAAGGCTTTTAAAAAAAAAAAAGAAAAAAAAAAAGACACATTCTGTCCCTTGGAAAGGCTGAGCAAGAAAAAAATAGCATCCACTAAGTAGCATGCTAAGGTTCAGTTGTGCATCTTTAGGCACATACCTATGGATCGGGAATGGGTCAGCAGCTGGGCAATATCTCGGTTGATTTTTCTAAGGTAATCTTGACACTTCTCCCACAATCCTCTGCGCATGCTTGATAATCCAGAGACAAATAGGAATGCCATTAAAGGATTGTTCAGAAAGAGTGTGAAGAGGCTACCCCGCTGAGACTGATCTAAAAAAAAAAAACAAAACCAAAAACAAAAAAACAAAACCAAAATCAATAGACAAAGAGATACATTTGGCACATGAAACAGAAAAGCTGTCCCTGCCACAGAATGAAGTCAGTCACCCACTAAATTCTGTAACAGAGGAACTACTCCTTGTGTTAGTTACATCTTCTCTCCCCTTCTGGCAGATCTGTTCTCAAGCTGATGCAATGACTAGCAATAAAAGCTTACTGAAAATGTGCATTAACAACAAGAGAAATGAGATTGTCTCATGAATTGTGGGAGGCATATATCTTCATGTACCTTTTGAGCACGTAACTTGAACACAAAAGTCATAACCAAAACGATAGGAGATACTAATTATAAATCCTAAAGAGCAGTATTAAACATGGACATTCTTATTCCATTCAAAAAACAAGGCAGTTGAACCTATACACCCTCCCTGAAGTCTACACAGTTGCCATTTTGTTGGGCATGACAGTATCCTAAAGCCCATTTGCTCCATGCAGTTTAACACGATACACAGAGGTCCAAGCTTCATCTCAATCAACTGGGAAGTCAAAAAGAAAGGCAATGCACATAAGATCATGTGCCCAAACAGTAAGGCTGCTTCCTCATCAGCAAGGATTACTGACCTGTTTGGATGCATTTCTTTTTTTTTTTTTCAGGACTCTGGCACACAGCACGCATGGTATAATGCCATACTGAGACAGGGACTTGGTTAGGTTCAGCTAAGAAGTCTCTGCATGGTGCTCCAGTGCACAGTGTAGCACCGCCTCAGAACTACAGCAAGACTTTCCTGACTGGTCCACAAACACAGTATAACCATCCAATATCTTACAAAGTTAGTTCTATTTTGCAGAGTTTCTGTTTAAACAGGATTCATTATTATAGTACTTATTTTCTACTTAAGTTTCAGCTAAATAACAGGAATAGTTTCAAAACAAATGAGAAGCTTCCACTTCTTGCACATTGTCTCATGATACTTGCCTAACATCACTCTGTGTGGCTTAAGCTAGATCTTTGGACTTGTCTTGTGATGGATAATAACCTTAACATGGCAAATTCCAATGAGAAAGTCTGAAATGATTTATATTTTATCGTAGTCACAAGGACTGAAGAATGCAACGTTTCATTGCCTGTTCCTACTATAAACACACTTTATCAGGGCATACAAAGCCAATGGTTTTCCTTAACTTACCCTCCAAAATCAGAACAAGATCTGAGAAGATTTTGCTCTACACCTGACATTTAAAAGCTGATACCTTAACTGACTCTGCTCACTTTCTGGGACTAATAAAGCTACCTAAAGTGCTAATCATCATCATCATCATCCCAGCACTGGGCTGACAATTTTCTGAGTCTCCATGTAGGAGAGACTTTCCCTCCTGGCACTTGTTGAAGCTATCTGTAGATACCATCGTTAGAATAAATTATTTGCCATAAACAGTAACTAAACTTTATCATACTACTTCAGGGAATATTTTAGCTGATTTAGGGATTACACAGTGATGAAAAGCTATCTTTTCCTGAAGAATCTAAGTTGTATTTGTTTGGCATAGATATACGATGCAACTGCAACTTACTAGGAAATGCAATACTACACATACCTTGTAATGCTTTTGGATATGCTGTTGGAGATAGCAAGCACACCAATGGTTGTCCAAATAAGTTTGTGAAATTCTGTAACAGATAAGAATTTTGAAGTATTGATGGTCACTTTGCTTGCTTTTGAATATTCAGCAGGTTAAGGATACAAACAAAGACTATTAACGACAGCGAACACACTAATGCCCATCACACAGTTCAGTATTGGCAGTAAGGCTGACAAGTTGACTTACTCATAGATCACAGCACAGAAGGACTATAACCCATTACATTTTAAAGAAATTGCAATTCTCTCATTTCACTGCTACTGATAGCAAACACTAATTTCAAGGAAATATGGCTTTCAGTAGTAATACACTACTTGAAAAATATCATGTCTGCAATGAAAAGGAAGGCCATTATCTTTCAGGTCAAAATAGATCTAGCATCTTTCCCCAATACCAACTGAACTACCCAGTCAAAGTGATTTATTTCCCCTTTTCTTTCTAGCAGGAGGAACTATTTCTGGTGAAACAGAAGAGCCCAGTGGAGAAAAGTTTTAAATTAAGTTTCCTTTAAAGCAGGTATGTCATAACCTTAACATGTGCTATACTGAACCCTCATTTTACAATACTCGTTTTATGCACCTTCAACCAACACCTTAAACATTGCCTAAGTGTCCTGTTGCAGAAGAATTTCTCCAGAAACCTCCAACAACGCCTTTGTCCAGTTTCACCAACATTTACCTCATAACAGTCCTACTGTGTATCTATCTGGTAGGTATACCGATTGGTAAAATTATCACCAAGAAAAAAAAAATTTCACTTACACAACCTCATTAGCTGTCATATGTCTCACCAAAACAGCTTTCTTAAAACTGAAGGCTTGCAAAGCCACAGAAAATGTAAATGGTCATGTCTGGATCCTGTCAGAGCACACATTCAAACCATGCATCCAGAGCACATGAGTGCAACACACATTTCTGCAGAGTATATTCTTAAAGTTGGCAGGTTACAAATGTAAGGTATACATCACCAGAAATATTTGCTTGTGTAGAATCATCAAAAAGCTCATTTTTTAATTCCTTCTGGCTTCTGCTTAATTCAAATGGAACTTTCCCTTCCGGACACTGTATTTCAATTACATTAGTTTCCCTCAATTAATTTAAGTCTGCGAACTACTAAAGACAGTAATCTAGTCTAATCAAAATAAAACATTTCCCATATCTGACAGAATGCTGACTAGTCCTAAAACCCCTTCTAATTCATTAAGAGCACAAGGGAGATTTATAATGCTGGATACTAAGGTTTGGTCTCTAATGAAGAAACAAAGACAATTACCGTGAAGACAGTAACTGCAGGCCAACGCAGTAAAACTGTACTATAAAGAGACATTTAAAACTCCGGAAGGAGTCACCCCAGACTTTGCCAGTTTGAACTCAGTACACACCGGCACGTTACATGTTCTCAAGTAACATGTATGCTTAGTATTCACCAGCAGATTCCCATGTTGAATTCTATCTTGTATCACCCAGTTAGAGACCAAAGCAGACTTTCCACACACTCCATCAGCAAAAATGACAATGCAATTAAACACTGCCTACAGCTATAAAACAAAACCAAGGGTCACTCATATATCTCGGGAAAGGTGTTACTCACTGACAGTATGCGAGATCATTTTGGACTCTGTCCCAGCAGAGGTCAAGTCAACATAGCTAGTAAGTCCTGCAAAGGGCAGAAACTACACAGTTTAACACAGAACGTGCTCTTTGGAAGACAGCTGCTCATGCCAGTCGCTACATCTAAACTACAGATCCAGGAGGATAAGACTCAAGCTTCCAGGTACCTGTCTCAGCTCTTGCGCAGACACAGCTGCCTACCATAGCCCAAGCGAGCACCAGGATTCGCTCACCACCACCTCCGCTCCCGATTTCCACAGAAGAGCACTGTAGGCGTACATGAAACAAAGGAACAGGAGCACGTTACAGCCATGGCTTGGAGTGGAGGACCACAAGGAGCACCAGGAAAACCTGCCCTGCAGTCTAGATGTTGGTAGCAGCTCTGGATAAGGAATGCCCTACCTTTCAGTGCATGGACAACTCCAAAATGGGTAAACCACATTTTTGTTGCAAAATTGACTCATTTTTTTTACTTCAATATTCAAGTTTTCCAACAGAATCATAGCTGCTTTTTAAAATGTATGTCATATACAACTCCTTCCAAAGAAGAACTACCCATCATCTCTAAAAGAAGTCACTTCACATGTAAGCTTTACTAAGCTGAGCATTTATACCTCATCACTGACAAAGGCCTTGCATCCTTACTGGCTGGAGGTTTTGGTTTGGGTTTGGTTTTTTTTAAGACTTTGCATTTGACTATAGTCTTAGACAACCACAGCTACAAAAAGGTATCGATTTAAAAAAATACTGTTTCATCCACATATACAGTGGTAAACTTCAAAAACAGAGCCATCTATATTTAAATGTAACTGTTAAAAAAAATTTCATAGCTTTAAGTAGATATGCTTGATTTGCAGTTATCTTCCACTTTTAGCTAAATATATAGGGGAGGAAGCTATTCAAGTGCCGCTGATTTGACAAACTGGCAAGTCACTTCCTGGCAGGACTTACTTTCAGTCATCACCATTTAAGCCCTCCAGAGAGAGGGAGAGGACGAGAATGCATGCAGGAGAGCAGAAACAGGCTGTAGAAAAAGATGTGTGAGCAGTTGCTGTTACTGCCAGTATTGCTAGCAGTGACATTTAAATGTCAGGATAGCTACTGTCCTATCAGAAAAGATCAGAGCAGCCATGTGGAAAAAGAGCCGGTACGCTGACTTCAACTTCTCACACAATTGCACAGAACCACTTTGTTTGTGCCAGTGCTTGAGTCTACAAAGCACCCCACAACCTACCCAGAGGATAGTCACACGACAGCACTATCAGTATATTCTGGCGACAAGGAATCAAACACATAAGCACGCACAGAATGACGACAGACAAGAATTTACAAGGGCTAGAAAATACTAAGATTGAGAGCTCTGCCATCTACCTTCAGTTGAAAACAAAACAAACGAAACAGGTAAACCCATCCCCACACATCTATCTGCCTAGGTTCAACGGCAATACATTGTGAAGGTGAATGTGAGTTCTCAAATGCTGAATATATATATATATTTTTTAATAGGGGTCCGTGCTCTTTTTTTCTTCATTCTCTTTTGAGATTCCTCACAATCGTGCCCACACGCTTCTGATCTGGGTCAGAGCTCCTAGCAGCCATTTCCATAATCCTGTCCAAAACTCGCATTTCTATACTCCTTACATACAGGCAGAGTTGGACTTCTCTCACACCAGCTGCTCTTTGTGCTTAACAGACGGAGCACTGGCGTATTTTACGCTACTGATGGTCAGTTCACTGAAGAACAAGGAAAAGAAACTAAATGGAGGTTACAGGTTTTGCTTACTGTGTGCCCACAAAATCCAAAGAAAATTCAATTATAAAACTTAAATGTAATACAATAAACAAATTCTACTGTAAACACTTGACAGTTATTCTCACAAGAGCTACAAATCTACATGTGGGAATCCATCACCCCAAAAGATCCTTTGTTCTAAGCTGTCCGCAGAACCCCCGTATATCCAGAGCTGTATTTGAATTACGGATCACCAGGAATCCTTTACTCTCTCTTACAGAGCTGATCCACTTGACATCTTTCAGCAATTCTACTAGAGAGGAAGGGGCTAAAACAATCCCAAAACAAAACAAAAACCCAAACCCAAGGCATACTTTTTACCCTAAAACAAAACCAAACCCCTGTTGTTATATTGGAATTAATGTCAGGAAAGAGCAGAGGAAAATAAATCCCTACCAAGTCCTCATTTTCTCAGAAAGACAAGTAAACCATTCTAATTGTATTTCCCTCCCTTTAAATGGGGAAGAGAATTTAATAAACAGCAGATTTGCACTGAAATCTAGTGTGGTGAAGTTAAATGCAGTCGTATTTAAAACGCCCTTTGAAATGCATTACAATAGAACTGTAACAGAGGCCAGACCATTATCAAGACTGTCAGGTAAAAGTTCCCTGCCTCAATACAGAACTATTCTGAATCATACTGATCACTGATTTAGTACCTCTCATTGTCTAACAAATGCCTTTATCACAAATGACACAGACCGTGGATACCGAACAAGGAACAAGTTCATCCGGCCACTAGACGTCCCTATTCCTCCTCTGAAACGCAGCTGTGAACGTTCACTTTTCTCACTGCACATAATGGAACTATAAAAAGGAAGACATAAGGAAGTGGGACTTTCCCCAGATATAGCACATTGTTATTATTCCATTCATGAATGAAATAAATGTAATGCGATCCAGATGCAATTGGCAACTGAGATTGAAAATGCCTGCTTCTGTATTACCCAAATTGCAGATTCCCAAAGGTGATGTGGCATGGAGTAATTCTACTCTAAGTCCATAGCACCCTAGGAAGGAGGCTCATTGTCCAAGCATATACCACTCTACAGTAACACTGGATGCTAATTTGAGTCTTGTTATTTCCTTGGTTCAGATACTTTTCAGACACAGATACCCTGTGTTTTGTAAGATCAGGCTCAATGCTCTGACTCCTTTCTGTTGCTTAAAAGCAATTGAGTGTTGGATGACTGGAAAAAAAAAAAGCAGATTAGTTATCTCCCTCCCCCATGCACACACACCAAGATTCGTCTTTGGTATATAACAAAAATAAACCTCCCACCAGAGACCTTGGAAATCTTGAACCTTTTTTCCCTCCAGGAGGATTTATTACTTTCCAATGAGCGGCTGTTCATGTGCTTCTCCTTCTTGTTCCTATTCATAGGATCAGATCCTGACTAGCATGCACAACCTCAAAAGAAAAGAAAGACTGAATATAAACTGTTTAAAAAAAATAGCCTGTTAAAAGTGTAAGCTAACTAGGGGTTGACACTGTATCCTACCATACAAGTAGCAGCTTTCAAGAGCCTTACCTTATAGGCAACACTGTTTGAAGAGTCCACAATGATAAACAGGGGCTTTCTTGTGAAAGGGTAGAGATCTCCGGGGTGAAGACTGAAAAGAGAAAGGGATGCTTCACAGAGCGCTAGAATTGCTGCAAAGCTGTGACAGTGCACAAGTTTCTCAGACACACAGCTGCCTGTGGCCAGATAAAAAGCAAGCACATTCCTCACACGCCGGTCCTCAGATTCATCCTCACAGAATAACTGCAAAACTAATTTAGTATTCTCTATAATATGGGCTATTGGAGTTCTTATTAATTCTTTCCCAACAAGAGATGTTTATCTTCTTGAGAAGTCATCCACCATTAATTTGAAGTTTTCTAGTAATAAAGAATTTACATTAAGTCACAGTAATACTTTTTGAGTGTTTAAATCATCATTTAGAGTTGCATATTCATTTCTAATTGTTCAACTTCAACCCAATCTGCATTATGATGTCCTGCACTGAAGTTTGCATGCAAGAGGCTTTGAGGTATTTTTCTCTATTAAAGACAAATTCTTCTGAATTTGCAGTTGTCACACGCATGACACTTACCAGTGCATCTCCTTGTAAGATTGGTTTCGCTTGTGGATAGCATCCCCATTTATAATGTCCCGGTTGCTATTTGTCAGAACACCACCAAAATCATACGGACCTACACATGGCAAAAAGAAAGCTAAAGTTAGCAGAGGCAACTCACCTCTGTTATGGATTTAATGATTATATGAAAGGGAGGAAGCAACCACAAATCCCAGAATACTAAGTGAATCTTAGGAGGGGATGGAGGAATGTGGAGGCTTTACTAACTACATATTCAATTTTATGTCTTTTTGGTAGTTTCAGCATCTATCAAATAGAAGCAAGCAATCCAACTTCATAACTTCTGATTTATTTGTTTGTTATTTGTCCACAAACATAATACAAAAGATCCAAATGTAGACTCTCGTTATACTACATATCAAAAAGATTAAAACCCATTACACATTTCATACAGGAAAACCAATACCTTTGTAAAACTACTATATTAGCTAGCATATTCTAGATTCAGAATTTGATCAAAAAATAAGGCTAAATCAATCAAAAACCCTGTACCCTCTCAGAATAGATATAATACTACAATCTGCACTTATAACACTGCAAAGTGGAGAAGAGAGAGCTCAGAGAATTAATATCTTTCAATACTTCTAGAAAGGACAAAACAGTTTTAACCAGATTTCAAATCTGCAAAAAGGGTTTATTTTTTACGATTTCAAATAAAGATTTCACAATTTTTAAATGCACACAGCCTGGACACATGTTCCTATGGTAAGCTAAACAAATACTCTGCTAAGTTTGCACAACTGAGCTACCCACCCAAGTGTGTGATGGAGAGCAAAGATTAAAGTGATGGCCGTAAAAAATATCAAATCCGCCACACAAAAAAATGTGCTAGAGATACCAGGAAATATTTCTGCCATTGATATGGGTATGAAATGTCACTAACGTTAGTAAAATAAAGTATTAGGATTTCCTCATTCTGTTATACATTTGCAGAGTTGGTTGAACCATATTTGGTCACCAAACGCAATTTTTTCAGGTTTGGATACATAAGACACCTTTCCATTTTAAGGGAAGCTTTGGGAATATAAAATTAGGAACAGAACATACATTAATTTAGCACTGTTACAAGTGTTTCGCGTGATCTGTCAAACACAAATGGCTTACAGGCAATAAACAGTGCAACTTGTAGCTGCCCTCCCTTTTAATAAGGTAGAACTTTGGGGTCTGTGCAGACTACACTACCTTATTAAAAGAATGCAGTTGTAGTGGGATTCATTTAATGAAAACTGAAGTCTGACTATGCAGCTCTTCAGGGGACAGAGCCTGGATGCCTCTACAGTAAGGTATTAAGCTGAAACAACACATGCAGTGAAGTGGACATAACACAGGCTTTAAAGAACACAGTTTAGTTAAAACCTATCACCAAGTTGCAGCAAAAAGTAAAATGTTAAAAGCGTTTAAAAAAATCACTGCCACAATCCAAAGCTGACAGGGATTTTTTTTTTTCCTTTAACATTTTCAGTGCTCTATAAATCATGCATTGGGATGGACAAGGCATGCATTTTATAAAGGAATGCAAGTCTCAAACAGATGAGGCATGTACAATATTTAGGATGTTAAAAACTTTTTTTTCCTTAAATTATATAAACAGATCTTTTGACTGTGTTTACTTCAGCCAGCCAGTTTTCAGCTTTTAGATTGCAGCTGCATCCAAATATTCTGCTAGGTTGCAAAGAACAGGAGGATGAGGTGAGGGGAATTGTCAAAAATCATGAAAAGGGCTTGAATTGTCAGGCTAACAAGCGTGCAAATAGAACAGTCCCTGCAGATGCTTCAGCCCTTTTACCACCCATCTCCTGACCGTATGTTCTCATAGTACTGGAGATTGGAAAGAATCACAAAGTGCCATTTAATTAACTTTGCACTGATGCATCAACTGAGCCATGTAGTCTTCAGAACTGGTGAAGCTTTAAAGACTTCAGATGCATCAAAAACTGGACGTGTCCTTTGAAAAAGTCTCAGGTTAATGCAAACTAATTAAAACACAGGGAATTAGCTATTGTTTGTGGAAAAAACAAGCTATCTTACTAAGCAGACAGGAGAATAAAATTGACTTGTCTTTTAAAAGGAGCTTTGTGACATCTTTCCTGGTCACTTGTCCTGGAACATAAAGAGAATTCAAGCCCTGTTCATGACAGGGAGCATTCCTTTATTGTACCTTCACTATCCGAACGACCTGATGGAAACACGCCCGTGGCAGACAAATAAATCAGCAGTACACTGTTTGCAGGCAGCTCCTGAAATGCAAATAAAGAGAAGAGTGGCAAGGGAAGAAACGTATAAGTGTATTTTAATATTCAATCATCACCTTCATAAACACATTGTCATTTACGATTGGGCTACTCCTGCTTCTGGCCTCCCTTCACTCTATTCTTTGTACGTGTATATACCGTTCCCCACCACGTATGCCCCTTCAAATAGACACAGACAACATGTAAGCTGATGATATGTTCATACTTTTTTTTTTCCCACACAGACCTCTAGGCTGATACTAGAGGTTCAGGCAGGACTAAAAAAGCATCTGCTTCCACACAGACTCTCTTACTATCTAGCCAGATCTGAGGCTTTCCAAGATACCGAAACCAAAAGCTGCCAAGATCAACGTAGACCCTAACTCCCAAACAGTTCAGGATCCTAAAGAAAGTTCTTTGTTTCCAAATACCCCAGAGTCTGCAACATCTGCCTCTTCCCCCTAACCCTTCTCAGCTGGACAACAAGCACAACACATCCAGGTTTCTGTATAGACCTGTGAAAGAAAGCTATTTTCCACCCTTATAATGGGCTGTCTGCATGAGGAAACAGATGCTTTTAATTTCTGCAAAAGGTTGAGCATGCACGCACCCAAAATTCTAAGTAGTAAGTATGCACTTCCTTCACCTCACGAGCTGTTTCTTTAGAGTTGTTTCTTGAAACAAACTGAAACTTTTCTTTATAGGATTCATATTCTGTTTTTACTAATAAATCCTTAGTTGCTGACTTTTACAGTCATAATTAAGCATAATGAACCCAGCAATTTTATTAAATTAAGTGCAGCAACTGTATTAAAAGAAGTCTACAAATGTATAGACTACTTACATGGAAGAGAGAAGTGGGTAATGAAATAAGACAGGCAGATAAAAATATAGCACATGCAGGACAGTTACAATTCAAATGGGATATAGAACTGGAGACCTACCAGGATACAGTGCTTAAGAGCAAGTTTCTTATATACTTCCCTGATTTTGGAGTGTGTTTGGCACAACGTGAAGTAGGAGAACACTCTTAAGATTTTTCTGTTCTCCAGATCTCTTATCTCAAGAAATATTTCCTATATTATATATATATAGGAAATAGATAAACTTTATATAGGAAACACTTTTTATATATATATGTATGTTTATAAACATATATATATATATAAAAATATATGTCTGTATATATGCGTATCTACACGCACACAAATAAAATTACTGGATAAGATTAAATCGTATGCAACTATGATTCTATGAAATTACATCACATTACTTAAGGCTTTCCATAGTACTGCCACACAGCACTCTTGACACTGGACAGGCAGTACTAAGACCACCTGCACAGGAGTTGTTCAAGCTTCGCTTTGAAAATGGCTGTATTTTAGCAATGATATAACAACCACTGTAGAACAGCAAGCTACGTTTCTGTCTTAAAATGAATTTTTTTCTTTCCCTTAACAGCAGTCGACAGATTTGCCTTTATTGTACAAATTACACATATCTGTAATATTCCTATTCTCTCTGAAGATCATACTGAACATCTTAAGAAAGCCAAAAAGGCTTCATTATCTTGAAGTATAAAAGACCATTTCAACCACATTTTATTCAGTGTTACATACCATTCTGATTATTTTTATATCACAAATAAATGCACCAATTTCACAAACCTTAAATGATGCTGCTAAAAACGTATATAGCTGGCTAAAAGTTGGTTTATAAAGTAGATATTTATGGGGGTTTTCCCGCCTGGCTGGTTTCTCCGTTGACTCCTGTTAAATAAAACAAACAGAACACAAAAAACCCAACAACTGTATATTACCAAAGCAGTTTCATAACCCTCTAAAGTTCTGTGTATTAGAATGTTCATCTTCAACACACTTTCCACACAAATAGTTTACCCACGCTGCATTTCCTACTACACAGTAAAGCAAGATGCGCCATGTTTGAACCAGAACTTTATATTATCCCTAATTTAAATTTGTTACCTAAATCTTTCTTACTCTCTAAAGCAGCACCAAAGAAGAGTGAAAAAAGTCACTTCTCATCTCAATTAAATAAATGAAAATCTACATATTTCCTTTTGCCTCCAGATAAAATATTTTTTATGCTTTCTCTGAAGGGAATATTTAACTTTCAGATGACTTAGCAAGCTGACAGACTTATCTGGCTGCATGACTGCTAGAGTGAAAACAAAGGAAGGGGTGAGTGTATATGGATAAGGACAAGCATGGCATCCCTTCAGAAGTACCTCCACTAGACCAATGTAAACCCTTTGTGAAAAAGGAGGGAAAAAAAAAAAAAAGACGACATTACTTGGATCAAACTCCACAGGTTTGAGCTACTCTTCACTAACTTCCAGTAAGAGTTACACCAGCTTTACTAGGCTGCTCTGCACAGTGACAGTAATGGAAGAGTACACCATTTAAAACAAACAAACAAGAAAAACCCCAACAAACCATTTGTTGCCAGGTTTGTCACTGCAATGGAACTTACTTGCATTCCAGGTTTGTTCATTTGTGATGCTAAATTCATTGGTTCCCTTTCAAGTGCTTGCAGCATTCGGAACATATCGATTGTTAACTCACTGAACTTGACCTGCAAGAGAATCAAACAGTTTATTCTGCCAGATAAAGTATTTCTTTGGAATTATCCAGGTAAGAGATTCAACTGCATATCAGACAGACCACTTTCTGTTTCTCAGGGATGTGTCAGTGTCATCTTTGAATCTCTAAAAACCTGTGAATGACTTTTAGAAGAGCTCACAGCAGACAAAGTCTATTTATTACTGGTCTACCAGGCCAGTTACTGTAGTGCAGACCCCTACGTCACAAATTACAGATTTCTCTGGGGTGTTTACAAATCAAGTGCTGAAACCGCTATGTACTATGAATTTAGACAAAATCTGAAAAAGATACACAAACTGTAGTTTAGATACAACTCCCTTGCTTACCTGAAAAAAGAGCTCAGAGTGAAGTCATGAAGTCTGTACAACTTCACTATCATCATCATCATCTAAAAAACAAGATCTTGAATATCTTTTGAAAAGCCCTTCCTGTTGTGACTGAAGTTGCAACAAGCTGGAGTATGTCCTGTGAAAGCTTAAGTCAAGCTTTTTCTAGACATATCCCAGAGACCTCTCATGCTTGAATGTTAAGAACAATCCAGTATATGAAAATCAATTGTATCTACTTAACTGATATGATGAACATAAGCAATAAGTCAGTACCACAGGTCTAATATCTAACATTTCATTTTTAGCTCTTACTCTGAGAATCTCTTCTTGCTGCCACTGCAGACATCACAATCAAAATATTTTGATGTTCACCTCTATTGGAATCTCTGTTCTATGATCAGAAGGGATGTCACAGGGGGAAGGTCACTGAACTCCAAAGATACAAACCCAAGTCCCCGGAATTTCTTTTACCTGGTTGTTGCAGTTCCCAATAATCAGCGCATCTGCAAGAGCAAGCTGTCCCACTATCATCCCCTGCTCTAGCAACGGAGCTCCTGTTTCAGAAAGCCTGTTAGAGGTGATTACAATGGTGTTGTCATCATTTAAAACCATGACAGGGTCTGCCTAAAAAAAGCAACCAGAATAAATCAGGAATTCAAGAAAACATACAGATTTGCAGTCAGAGAGAAGTCCAAAGGTCTTGTCACTTACAGTAAACATTTCATAACTGAGGCAGATTTTTTAAATTTATTTGCCATACATACATTTGTATATTTGTATGCAGGCTACAGAGTAATGCCTTACCACCTGGAAAAGCAACAGCTCTTAGGGACTGCAAGCAAATACATGGTACAGGCACATGAAGGTACAGGAAACAGAAAAACATAGCTCCTTAAATGACACGAACTCTGCTTCACCTTTTCTGTACCTGGGGAACCAAATGTCACCAACAACCTTACAAATTCATGCAGAATAAATTAACCATTCCTACGATACAGAAGAACCCTGCACTATTTTAGTTTGCCTTTCCTTCCTAGAAATAAATAGCAAAGGAGATGAGGAACGATAATGCTGCCATCCATTCTGGCAACATTTAAATAAATACTCATGTTACATAGTGACATCTCGTACAAAAGGAGGAAAGTAGAACACTGCCTCATTTGACAGAATAAAAAAATGTTTTCCTTTTAACACACTTCAGAAGTTGGTCACATTACAACTATGCTTAGAGCCTATCAGTTAACTGCCATGCTTACACTGTACTTTCCATTATATCCTGCTTATGCATTGCCAGTGCAAAAGACCAGTACTCCAACAAAGTACACGTTGAAACACAATCAAAACATCAGCAAATTGGATTGGCTTCCACAACAACAGAACTGGAGTTGCCAGTCTCTCCAAAATATTGACCATGATAACCAATGTGCTTTTCAATTCCACCATTTTCTGAACACCAAGAGCAAAACCAGTAAGGTGACCAAGTGTATCTCTGCTTCATGCTTCTGTCTTCGATACGTTACGTGACCAGGTCTGACTCCTCAGACACTTTAACTGCTGTCACTGTTATGCTACAGTGAACGCAATTCGATGATTAAATTGGACAGGAATGCTGCCCCTGCACATGGCACACCTGCTTACCATGTAGAGGTGGTGATAACACGGAACACTTTGGTGAACAAGTCAGAAAATTTTACTTTTAAACTAACTAAAAGGGAATGGTATTCTCACCTCAATAAACGCTGCCACTTCCTGAAGAACCAGGTTCCACTCCACCTGATCTTCAGTATTAAAACGATGAGTGTAGTCTTCAATTTCATCTGACAGCTCCTGATGTAAAAAGTTCAAAGACAGACATAGTCAATTCTTAAATTGAGAGCTTAACAAGTAGTCAGTAACTTTATAATTTGGTTAGCTGTGCTGGCCTTTAAGAATAATAAAAAAATAAATTACTTGAGAACATATGCAGCACGCTTATGACTAACATGCCAGCCAAAACGCGCTTTTTCAGAGACAGAATGCCAATGTTACACTGAGTTTTGGCAATGCAGTGTGTCTTATAAGTAGGTCCAAATGCAAAGAATATCTGGAGTTAAGTATAACTATCCCACTCAGATACAGCTATGTCACTGGTTATTACCATAAGCTATGGATACCAAGGACTCAATTTCAGCTTACAAGTAACTTTAAATACATTGAGAAAGCTAATAGTATGGCTTTTTTAGCTGCTACTAAGCTAAGCTAGCAGTTCAAGTAAGCTTAGACACAAAGACAGTGATGCAACCTACACAAAACTGTCAATACCAGAAGCTGCTTGCAGCAAGGTTGTTAGAGGGGTTTGGGAAGCATATGCTGTCAGGAGAAGCATGCTGTTCCTTTGCTGTAGTTAAAGGGTATGTCCCTATCTAGGCTGCAGCTATTGGAATATTTTTACTTGGTGTTCAAACAATGCTATCAAATCATTTGAGCTTAAAGTGTCATTATTAAATGTCTCATTCACAGAACATACTCACTTTGCTAGATGTCAGATACACTAGAAAAGCAATGATCAACATTTGCCTGTACTCTGTTTGTTGTACGTAAAGACTTGTGTTTATGGGCATTCAGTGCTTTACTCCCACAGCAGACGCATATGCAGGTCCAGCCTCTCCAATTTCATAGTAGTGTCTACACCATTTAGTAAGGTTTAATTTTGATGGTTCTCTGGAGGTGCAAAATGTATTCAGGGCGTGTTCTAGACACGGGACAGAGCGATAGAAGTTTGGAAGGGAAAAGAAATAAGCTCATCATCAAGCTAGGAGACACTGGCTTTCCAAGCAACAGTGTGTCACTAAGACTTGCTGGAGGAGATCCCACCGATGTCTTAAATCCACTACAGGAATGAAGATGTACTCAGAGTTATCAGCTGATCCCCATATTTTCAGATTAATAACATGCATCTTACAGTTTATTCCTAACTAACTATTTAAATTTGTAAAGTTTTTCTCTAGCCAAATGTTCACATCATACTGAATCTTTCCATAGCTCTAGCCATATTATTCCTTCCTTCTGTGGCATCCAACAGCACAAGCAATTAAATGAGGAGGAAAAAAAAAAAAAAAAGAAAAGCTGTGCTGCTGCAGCAGCTAAGATCCTAGATCTAATGAGTGGTATTGCAACTGAAATAGACTATATGACGGATTCCTTGATTAGGAGAAAAGCCCTGAATAACCAGCAACCTCCCACCCCTTGGCACCTTTATCCTCATTTTAACATACCTTTACAAGGTCCTTTACAACATCCATTTTGTTGAGCAAGAGACAAACCACTATAAACCTTGCATAGTAACGCAGCTTCTTCACCACTAATTCAGGCCTAAACACAACAAAAACAGCACAGCCAAATTTGAGATTAAAATAGAACACAGGTAGGCAACAGGGTAAGGGAGAGGAGAGGTTTAAGACCAGCGCAAGGCTGAATGCTCCACAGATTAAGAGCTCTAACTGAATTCATGTGGAGATCAATAGCTACCTGGCTGGTTAGAGGTTTATTTAAAATTGAATACAGGGACATGAAATATACATCAAGAAAGCCACAGCCTCCCCCTTCCCCACAGTCTCCTTACATGAGAACAGGCATGGGAGCCAGATACAATCATTGGCTCTTCAAGCCTTTTGACAGTTCATGGGCACTATCTGACCCCACTGCATCACATGATAATCACGGCTGGCTCAGAGTTCACCCACCTGGGATAACTTAGAGATCTGCAAGTCAGCATAGCCCATAATTACTCATCCATTCCTAAAATCTTCTGACAGCATCTAGAAACATGCTTGGTCAATCCTACCTTGTCTGAAACAGCTCAAGCACTCAGACTGAAATTGAGAGATTTTTAAGAGAGAAGATAATAGGATCAACAGATATCAGAACAGAGCAGGGAAAATTTCATCTTTTTGTGGCACACGGGTGCATTTAGACATCAGCAAGACTAGAGATGTGCAATTAGTTTTGAGTCCAGACATCTCTGAATGCTTGGCAGGAAAATCCCTAACTAACCTTCTGCATGTATCCTGGTGATGACTTCAGATCATTTCTTCTTTAACTTTACTTTAATGAGGGAATCCAGATTTACCGGCTAGAATGTAAGATCCGGATCCAGAACTGAGTTCTCTACCTATTCTTATTTATATCTTTCTATGTTCTTGGCAGGCAGCACATTTTCTGCACTGCCACAACACAGCCCTGCTTTGACCGTACCTTTTTCAGCATAGTGTCTTCAAAGGAAGACGTTATGCATCCTGAAGCTCTTGGACCTTGTCCCAGTCAGTTACAGAGAGCTGTTGTACTGCAGCAGTAACTGATGCTCCCCTGAAAAGCCTGATTAGAATCAAACAGGTTCCTCTGCGTCAGCCCAACTGACCTATCTTCCAGCCACAGCATAGTAGGTCCCAGCACTGATACTGCTCAGGACTCAAAATGACACAACTTTGGGGCTGATACCTTTCTAGCCAGAAGCAGATAACAGAGTATTCCTCCAGTCATACTGCAAACTTCTTACTGAGGTTTTTAATCATGGCAGGAGGATTAAAAGAAACTTCCTTCAACAACACTGATTTTATCTCAGTTATGCTCCTACAGTTTATAGTTATTTGCTGCTTTCATACACCGTTCTAGTCTTGAAAAAACAAGGGCATTCATTCAGACATACCTGTCTTCTTTGTTGACTTGGGAGTAGTATGACCTCTGCCTAATTGCTGAATAGAAGGAGAAAGCTTCATTGAGATAGCTGGTTTCTGAAGTGCGCAAGCTGCAGAGGAAGAATCAGATTAGCTCACTGCTTCAGATGGAAATCCATGCCAAACCCTCCCTTCCTGCCCCCTCAAACATCTTGTGCATCAATGGCAACACTCCCTCCTCAAGTAACATCGAGTAACCTCAAGTATGAAAGCCAGACTCTCATTCTTTGTGCCTGCTGGGAAGATGGATTTCAGAGCTTGGATTCCATTTCAGATAACAATCAAATCTCCCCATCTTGTACCCATATGTACAGGTGACAGGTTAATTCAAAAGTTTAAAGGAACATTAAGCTCCCAAACTTGTAAATCACACTTTTTCACAAGAGTCAAATGCAGCACGAATGAGACACTTTTGAGGCAGGAGACAAGTCCTCAGGCAGTATCAACATGACTAGCAATGTGGTGTCAGGCTCACAGGTGCCTTTCTCTGCAGCACCCCCACGCAGTCCCAAGGGCCTTCTCATTCAGAAATCACGGGCATCACGACTCAACTGATACATTGGTTTCCCCTGACTGAGTATCCAGATGTTTGGCACGGAGCTGCCACTAACACTGCGTTCCCCCACTGAATCCTTTTCTGTGCTTACTTACTAATAATGGTAATAGAGCTGCCCAATCTTGGAAGCAATTTCCCCAATTTGCCACCGCTTCAACCCATACCGATTGTCCAATACTTGTCTATTTCGCAAGAGAGAAAAGAAAGATTAAAAGGCATTCCAGAATTTCTCAGAACATCACACCAGACAAGACAAAGAGCCACTGTAGGGCCAAATTCAGCTTTCATTACTGGCATGGCATTCCCAGTCGCAGTCCCTCACAGCACTGCACACACACACCAGGACAAGGACCATTTATCTTGCATAAACTTGCAAGAGCTAGACATAAGTATGTTGCACAAAATACACGCAACGAAAGGTCACAGCTTCCCAGGAGAACACTCAGACTACGCAGGCAATGTAAGGTGTGAAAGATCAGAGCCCACGCTGCAGCAAGACGCTTCACACCATTCCAGATGGGATCTGCACTGCAGAAGCCATCATCCCAGCTTCTCCTTGGTAATATATTACAGCAACATGCATTCCAGTAGAGCAAAAGGCTTTGTTAAAAAAGTCACACTGAAAACTCTGCAACGTTTTAATTCATTAGACTGTGAGCACTACAGGAAGTGACTATTCCCTCCCTTCATGCTTGGATAACACAGTGAAATCTCAATCTTAACGGGGGCCCCTAGGCATACCAGAGATTATAGTTGCACTTAAATCTACAGAACACGTTTGCCTACAACATCCCCTTACCGATGTTGCTGTTGAAACTTCCAGAGTTTGGTGTAAACGTCAAATGTTCGCCCAAAATAGGATTGCCACTGCTTTTGCCCATACTGAGGTAAATCCCTGCAACAGACAAGTGACAAACGCAGAGTTACACAGTAGGTTCCAGTCAGCCCAGTGTGACAGCAGTGTATTTGTGTCAATGTCAGAATAGCTTTCTTCAGAATTGACTTGAAATGCTGTATAACTCTGCCTCCACCCAGAACTACAAGAACCATGATTCCTGTAGTTTCTCAAAACCTGTTGTTACTGGAATCTGCAAGGAAGTCCTGTTTAGCTTGTAGGAAGTACATACACCAAGATCTGACCATAGTATCCCTAAAAACATGCCACAAACCAGACAGCATATTCATTTCGTATAAAAAAAGACTGCATATGCATATGCATGAGAAAGAAGCGTGTACTGGGGGGAGGAAAAAATTCTTCAGTGCTCTCCTAATTATTGCTTACTACTTTCAGATGAATTCTCTAGTCACTTTTCAAATTCAAAAGGATTAAAGTTATCACTATTAATAAAGGTCCCATGCATTTTGCAAATCTTCTGAGTGATTGCCTACATTTAATCACTGTTTGGGGACACAGCCAGCCAGTGTCACAAACTGCCTGAGCTCTGCAGGTTCCACACAAGAAAAAGATGACACTACAACATCAGACTGAAGGTGTGCAGCTTAACCATAATTTTTTGAAGTAAAACTTTTCCTACTAGGACAATAATTAGGCCTTCAAATGCAAGAACCGTAATTCAATCACTTATTCAAAGAACAGCAGAAATATTCTTGTTATTCTAGTGTCTATTGTCAGCCAATATCCACAATCCTTAATGTCCTACCCAAGAGCGCTTGTCGAGCTGCGGAGTGACAGTCACCCTGCACAGATCCTTTATGAAAGGTTGACTCTCCCTCCCCAAAAGATTCAACAAGTTGGGTCCTGTCCAACAGCTTCCACCAGTTATACAGGTAGACATTCACTTTCATGTTAGTTATGAAACATATGGTATATTTACAGTGTATTTATATGGTATTTATTATGAACACATGACACACTGTACACATGAGCCTGTTCTCTCCAGATGTGCCTGGGATTCTGGAATGGCTACTTCAACATGCAGAATAGCAGCAGATGGAAGCAGTGCTCTCCATGAGCGAGTTAACAAGAGTCAAGTGATTGGATATGTGCAAAAACATTGGTATTTATGGACAAATACAGTCTAATGGGCAAAAAGGAATTCATCCCCTGTAAACATGCCTTTATCAAGGTTCCTCAATGTTAAGAGGTTCTCAACAGCATCAGAAGAACAGGCCTACAAATAATCACTCCAAACAGGAAATTACCATGTTCCTACATGCATTTTTCAACAGGTGACTGAAAACATCTTACTATCTTGCTAAAAGATAAGTAATTTTATGGTTACATGCACAGAAAGCAAAATTGGACTCTTAAAACATCATAGTAAAAAAAAAAACCATACCCAAGAGCACGCAGAATAATCTAATGGAAATTAGTTCATTTAGACTAATTCAGACTGATAATATTTCCTGCTACTCATTAAGGAAATAATCTTTTTTAAACAGATGAGGGTGTTCACTGTGTTTCAGAAACAGACCCTATAACATCATACATAAATCAGCTGTCCAAATGTCACCAGGTCAAGCAAGCGTATGGATGCTCACCGCAACATTCACTGGGTCAGGTTACATCATCACCACAACATTTGTCACTCTCTAACTCATAGTTAGGGACATGTCAGAACCTGAGACCTTCTGGTTTTTTCGTATCAGTCTCCAGTGCTATAACACGAGTTACTCAATCCAGTTCAGTTCTGCTTTTATACCTCCACTTGATTTCCACGCTGTGATATATTTCCCTCCACCCCGTAACTACAGTGTAGTCCTAAGGATTTTAGCTTTAAAGGGCTGTGCTCTCAATCCTAACAGAAGGCCGTCACCTGGGAGTTACTTGAATCTTGGAACAAATGCAACACAGAAGACCAAAAACCCTCAGTCTCACTGAGCACGTGTTGCTCGCAAATCTATATTGAAGCTGATTCAAAGGAGGTATACAACTCTACAAGTGGAAGTGAGTTTTCAAGATGGCATCATCTTTCATTCGATTCAAGAATGATTTCTTCAGGGAATTCTCTCTCAAATCTCTGTGCTGATTAACGTACCATCCAACACCCAGTTTTCAGCAGACAGGCACAGAAAAGCAGCATATTCCACTTCCAAGCCTGGGAGGTCGAGACTGAGGGAAACCCCACCTTTTGGAAACCATGCCATGTCCTCTAGAGGAATAAGACAAGCAAAGCAGCACAGTACGATTTCCAGAGCCATGTACTGGCGCATTTCTACTAACTGTAATTGCTTTAACAGCACCCTAGGTAGAAAAGGAAATTAATATTCCTTTGCTCATCAGCCAACTGTACTTCCCACACAGCTTGAAGGGACCTAGCTTAGTTACTACATGTAAAATGAATCTGTTATCAGCTATGACTCTTACCAGCCTGGAAAACCATTCCAGTACTTGCTGCTGCTGCTATTCTATAAAGCTGCCAAGGAATCTGGGCAGGATTTTACCAAAAAAAAAAAAAAAAAAACCACCAAAAAAACCCCACCCAAAAACAACCTCTCAAACTTGCAATTGGCTGCTCAACATCTTGGAACATACTTGGTGCAGCGAGGGGTAAACAGGAGTATAAACATGTGCTTCAGGGCACCAACATCTTAATCCAAATATAGCTTGATATAAGCACATGCAAATTTAAAGCATTTACTGCAACAAATGATTCACCACTTTCTATTGTTGTAATAGACATAAACATTTTAGTTGAACAAAAGTAGTTAAGAAACTGTCCAAATACACACCTAAGATACATTGCAAGCTTTGATATAGCAAGAGGTAGTGTTAAATTTAATTAGCACATCCACAAGTTTCAGTGTTAAAAAGAGAAGTGAATGCAAATACAAAACAATACTAATTTATAATTTAAAAAAAAATAATAAAAATCAAAGTTCCCTGGCACTAACTTCAAGAATGACTCAATTAGCAAGTTGACTCAAAGAAGCCTACCGGTAGTAAATTAGGTTTTCCAGGCCAAGTTGCTTAGGACATCTGAGCAAAGGTCTAACATAAGGAAACAAAAAACACGCCCTCCTTCTCTCAAACACTGAGAAGTAGGTATGTGCACAAATTAAGAAGCAAGCAGATAACTATTTGCTGATCGTGCTTATGCATATATCCCTCATCAGTCAGCTAATACACTCTTTATACCTCACCTGTCATCTTCCCTTGCGCACCTTTGGCACCCCCTCGATTCTGCACCTTCCTCTGTATGAGCCTAAGCATTCTTATAAAACCTAGTTCAACTCACTGCACTGCGTTAGTTTTGAATATATGAAAATTAGTGGCATTTTAAAAAGCCTCTGTTAGCACAGTGTACACGTGTACGGCTGTTGTTGTCCACAGTCACTGCTGGGTGTCCACACATATATTTCTCAAGCAGCGTGCTTGCCTAATTGCAGCTGGCATAGCTGTACAATACCATGCGATTCCTCAGCTCCCCAGGGAACAGGAAAGATCTCCATGGAAACAGACAGTAGCACTTGTTCTTTTGATAGTATTCTGACATGGCTGTAATAAAACTTCATTTATGACAATACATTACCGTGGTTTCACCACAGATTTTTGCAGACAAGAGCTGCCATTGCTGCCATCCATTTACTGGTTTTTGTTCTGAACGTTAGGCATGCTGCTCCCATGTATCAAGAAATTTTGCTGTGAGAAAACGGATGCAGAAGCAAAATAAGACATTTAGTGCTGTTTTTTTAATCAGAGCAGAGGATCTGCATTATTTGGTGAGAAATAGCCCAAAAGAATACTAAAGACTCGGTTGATTGCAGAGTGGATTATTACTATAGCTTCTCCCACTGAAGGAGACAGGGAATATATGATCCAGAAGCAATTACACACCCAACTTGAGAGCAAAAGACCTATGTTATAGCCAAGAGATTTTGCTACTTTCAGATCTACAGAAGGATACTAGAGCAATATGGAGAGAAAAAGGCAAGAGCCTCATCTTCCTCCAGGGTGTGGCTGGCTGAGGATGCTGGGCATGGAACAGGCAGTGGTAGGGGTACTCACACACGCCGTTACTGATCACCATCAGCTTTACAGGAGGGAGGAAGTGGCAGCAAGAAGGAATCCAGATGCAGAGGAGCGAACGGAGATGCTTTGATTTAGGACAGTTCTATCCAGATAAGGAAGACCGTCACACACTTCATTACAACAGCCTCCAACAAGTGGAAACTCTTTCCAATTTCTTGGCTCTTAAAACATTCCAAACTGGACATGAAGACACAAACTCAGATGTTCTAAAAGGATGGGTTTCTCACACTGGGCACAGAAGACTGGTTCCTTTGCCACGTTAGAGTGGCTGGTGGATAAATTCCATAGACAGTCCAGAATTTTATCCAATTCTTGCTGTATAGTCTTAGCAAAGACCAGTACTACTTATGTACTTATAATTAATTTTCTGCCAGTAGTTCATTTCAGCCATGTTGTTGGCAGAAGCCAGATAATACTGGCTGAAAACCAATTAAAGGTGCTGAGGCTCATTTGGCCAGCACCACATGGAAGTTGTCACACAGGGACAACTTCCAGAGATGTAAAGATGTTGAGAAAGTCCTAGGGACTCAGCAGTACACTTCAAAAAGGAACGTTACAATAACTGTAAGTTTAACATTCAGAGCTTTAAATACAATCACAGTTTTGACAGGTGATAAAGAAGACAATTTCCTTTTATGTTGACAGGCTTGTAGTAATTACAGGCTCCTATTCCCAGAACCTAAGCAGCAGTGGGATAATGGCATTGTGGTGTAGCTTCCCATCCCCTCTAATAACCCACAAAGACAGTAAGCACACCAGTAGCCCTGACTGATGCAATCGGTGTGAGAAGCCAGTCCCTTCCCAGTACCAGACAGGGTACAGCCTGCAGCATTACCTGAAGCTAACAGGGTCCTGCTGTTTCTAAATCAGCAGCAGCAGCATGGAACAAAACTAAGAGGTTCAACTTGCATCGTACTAGAAGTCTACAAAATAAATGGTGGAACACTATCACCTCTTCCCACGAAAGGACAGCAGCCGTGATTCTTGCAGCCTGCATAATGAGCAACGAGACCTTATAATCTGAGAAAGCATGATATATGTGGAAAGTCTTTTCATTTCTTAAAGTTTCAAGCTTCTCTGTGATACTGAACACATTTAAGCACTTTTTAACATTAAAAAGAAAGTAATAACTGGTGACAGTACACCATGAAAAACTGCATCGTAACACACTCCCTCTTTCTAGCCTTTTTCCAAGAAAAAAAGAAAGTGAGAGTAGGGAAAGGAGAGAAGAGAGCAATTGGAACATACTTCATTAAGTTGTTTCTAACTTATAGGTTGGGGCGTTCAAAAAGGCAGTACAGACACTAGAAAGACAACCTCCCCTCCAAGTTATTCTAGCAGGCATGGCCACAAAAGGATGGTATCACTGGTAGTGTGAGCATGAAGTGTACTTTGGAGCAGCAACCTTGGCAGATCATCATATGTTTTCCTCAAATGCTGTATTTGGCATCTGTATTGGGAAGAGAGGAAGGAAATGCTACTGAAACAAAGACGTGGCAGGCTGAGCCCTTGAATTTTTGGCAGCAGCAACAGCTAAGCAGCTGCCAACACAGCTATAGGCTCAGTTCCCTGTAGCTGAAGTGCCCAGAGGAGGTTTCAGGAAGGAAATCATTGCTCTCCTCTCCCTCCCCCACCACTTCTTTTCCATGCAACATGGTAGGGACAAGAGAATGGCACAAAACACAGCAACAGAGGCCATCATCATCAAAACAGAAGAAGGTAGGCATGCATCAAATGCATTTATTGTGCTAGAGGGAAAAGCAAGCAACTGGACCAAGAATTAGGATACTTGCCAAGTCATTTCCAGGTGAACTACCCAGAAGAGAACAAGTACGATCAGAAGAGATACCTGAAAATTATAACGCTGCTTTATCCAGTCATTATGCCCATAGGAATCACAGGCCTTACAGGTGAAATGGTGATCAAGTTCAGTGCAAGAAGCAACTATGTTAATTGTGTCAAGTTACAGTAAGGACAAAGGCAGGCTCCTGTTCCGCTATGTTCTTATTTTCACACAGCAGAGCTGGCTGCTGAAGCCCATCTCTCTTTTTTTGTTGCCCAAATTTCATTCAAAGGTATTTTCCATTTTCTTTTCATCTAGCTGGATAAGGTTTCTTTTTGGCAAAGTACCATGGACACACACGGAAACTACATCTCTCAACTGGAAATCTGATACAAGAACTCATTCCCTCCATGCCCAAAGGAAAAGACAGAATGGCTGTAGGTACTCTGCCATCTCTGTGATCTGAACTTGAGCATCACGCATCCAGACCTGAACTGTATTATGTACTCTTCAGTGACTTAGGCCAAAATTTCAAGCAAGCTATATCTGAAAGCCAATGTAATGACATATATGGTTCTGGAAATCCCGGCCTCAAGATCTCAGTCCTTTTCCTTTAGACTGTTTCATGGGATGCTGAATGCAATCACCAGGAACTCCTTGTGTCTACTGCCCATTTACCATTCAGATTTTGGAGCAGAAACTGTTTGTTTTGGACTTGGTAATCAACTTCTAAAGCACATGAAAGGATTATCCATAGTGGGGGGGCAGGGGGGAAGGAGTTAAAACCATCTTTGCTAACCATCTGTGTTTGAGTAACAGCAAGCTCTATAGGCCCAAACATACAGTATTACTCAGAGACCAGTAAGAGGCTGAACTGCCAACAAGATAGGAGCTAAAACCCGTGTTGCTTAAGAGACTACAGCAAAGCTTAGAAATAAAACAGCTCTTGAATACATAATCTCTAACTCAGCATATACTGACATAAACAGGATGCCTATACCAGTGTCCAAACATGAACTATTTTCCTTGAACTCCCCTTACTCTCATTCCCCTTCTTATTGGTGCTGACAAAACAGCTAGACTTTCTGATGTTACTGCAGATGTTTTGTAGATAAATGCAGATTTTTGCCTTTTTCCACAGTTCAGATTAAGCATTTGTTTCACCAGACACAGACACATACAGGCTATGGTTTGGATGTTTCTGTTTATCACTTCCTAAATTTCTTCCCCAAAAATATTCCCTCCCCCCATTTCCTCCCACCTAGCCCAATCCTTCTCATTCCCTTTTTTTTTTTTTTTTGGAACAGAGACTGTGGTGTTTTTGACTTGCATGCTGTTGACTCTATACAGCCACACCTAGTCCTTAATTGTGTACTTCATACACAACATTTCAGTATGAATTCTAACAATTTCACAGAATTTCCAGCTTCTAGCTTACTGTTAACTGACATGACAGTCATTCAGCTCATCGTTCTCACATTTCCTTCCCTACTGTCCCAGAAGAAAGGCTCTACTCCTACAGACTTTCTTACATACATGGTCCAAAACTACCCATACATCGGTGGCCACTGTTCTCTCCTAAACCAACTTACGCGTTTGAGTTCAAAATGTTCATTGTACAACTGACTTCAGCATCACTCACACTAAAGTGTATGTTCCAATGCTTTTCTGAAGGAATACTGTCAAAAATGCACTAACCTTAAGCCATTGAATAGCTGTTTAGATTTATCCAATAAGTAGCAAAAGTCTGTCACTGTTTTCCTCTCTGCTTGAGGAATATCATCTTCAGCTCCTCCTGATGACATGATTTCTTTTAGGGCAAACTCAGTCCTACGAAGAAGAAAATAGCCATATTACTCAAAAATTGAGGGCTACTGTGAACTCATCCAAGTTAGCTGCATGTGCAGTTCCATGGGGATGGTAACAAAGAGCATGCAGTTCTCCCACAGGTTACTCGTCTCAAGACTCATTAAAAATAATAGCTGAGAATCAAAGCATGGGACTAATTATTGCACAATGCACTAGTTAACAGAGCAAAATTAAAAAAAAAAGTGGTACAAGAGTCACAAAATAAAATAACTGAGGACTGTAATAACTGAGGACTGTATTCACAAACACAAAACTACCAACAAAAGAACTGTAAAACAAACAGTACTTGGGTTTCATACCTGGACAAAGAAATCCTCTCTAAATTTGCCTTTCTGCAGAGGTGTTTATCCTGCAGCCATATTTAGACAGACTAGCCTCAGTCCTGTTTACATTTCATTTTCTTCTGTAACTGTTGAACACTAGCTCACTAGTTGCTATTGCTAAAACATAGCAATTTTGGACAGAATGCTAGAAAATATCCTGCTTCCCCTCTACTTCCTCATGACTGTATAGTTCCATGGCTTGCACTGCCCACAATTATACCTGCAGATCTATTTTTACTGTTCATATGAGCAAAATGTCATACTGTACAGTAATCACCTGAACAAAAAACCAAGATATAACGTAGATATATAGTATTGAGTCAGTAAGGGAATATGAAAGCCTATGAAGGCAGAGGGGCTTTTAAAATCTTGCTTGAAACATACAGATATAAAATGATCCTTTTGATCATCCAAAGGTGAGCTACGGATTTCTCGGCAGCAGCAACAAAACATGCTCCTCTGAAAATGGCTGCCAGGTCTCTGGCTCTTCTGTGCTAAGAATTTTAGTGCAAGATAAACACACCTCTACCTGGGCAAATGCAGAGCTTTTACTTTCAGCAACTTCTCTGCTGGTTCTGGTAAGCACTTGTGTTAAGCAGTAAGTTTCCGTTTGTGCAGAAGCTCTGTTTGGATGCTATTTACATAAATAATTATCTACAAGTCCCAGTTCAAGCCAGGAAATGGCAAAGCTAACTCCTTACGGTCATTGGAAGGTACCCTGAGGTATCTGTTATCGATTATCACGAAAAACCTTCACAATAACCAAACAGACTTTAGAAATCCTTCCCTGAACAAACACTTCATGCCTACCAAATGCAGAAGAAACTGGCAGCTCCCCCCAGCTTTTGGGGATGTTAGTGAGCATATCCTGCCAACCAAGCAGCTTCGTGATTCCCCAGTTTAGACAAGATGCAGCACATGTTCACGTGTCTTTTACACACCCACAAGACAGTGCACTCGAGCACTAGTGCAAGGACATGGGGTGCACTGCACAAACTGCTTGTTGAAGAGTTCCAGAAAAAGGCAGGCAGTATCTACTTATTGTCAGGTAACTGCAAATGGGTGCCAGACAGTGTAAGAGAGTTCAAAACATACCAACCAGATGTCAAAAGCTGTTGGTATGAGCCTAGCAAGCAGAACATGAATATTGTGAAGCACCAGCCTGTGTTTGAAATCTCTAAACATTTACATTCACACAGCATGAAACATACAACACTGAGTACTTAAAGCACCAACATGTGAAATCGAAGTGAACAGTGAGAGCTAAACAACAGACGTCAGAAGCAGCCAGGAGGTGATCCAGGAATTTCAGGCAGAGGGACAATACCCCAGGTCCTGTGTGCTCCGCAGCAAGGGTGACCTAAATCCTGCGGCGAGGCCCTTGGGTTCTGCAGCACTCCACTGTGGTGGACCAGGCACTCTAGAGCAGCTTCAGATACATTTTCAAAAATTGAGGAGCTTGCTTAAATTGCAAAGTATGTTTCATACAGTCTGTATAACATTAATTTAATGGTAAAGTAAATTTTTTTTTTTATGCACCCAACTACCCCAACTGCTGCTAACATTGGCCAACTGAATCTGTGTTAGCCCCGGTGCAGGCAAGTAAAACCAACTGCAGTCCTCGCATTGAGGGAGTCCGCTAGAACCACTGTGAAGAGGGATGTTTATGCAATCAATAAAAGACATGCTAAAAAATTCACTGCCTGCCGATCTGAAAGGTATCAGAAGGCAGGAAAAATACTTGTTGCAGAGAAAGGAGAAAAAACCTCTTTTAGGTTATAGACAATTAAGGTGTATATATTTTGAATGTCTACTCCAAGCCCAGCCAGTCCCTAAATATTTAGCACAATACTAGTTTGTGGAAAGTTAGAAGAACTGAGAAAAGAAAAAAAACAAAAAAGAAAAAAAAGATTAAAAACAAAAAAGAGATTACCAAACTGAAAACAAATCATTGGAGAATATTCTGCATGTTCAGCCTTCTGATACAGCTATCGGTATGTGGGTTTGGAGCTATTACTGAAGCAGAAGGCAAAAGCACCTTTTCTGCTCATGGAAAGAAACTGTCAAAAGCAGAGGGAACAACCTGTCTTCTTATCAGAGACTGCAGGTGAAGGAACCTAGAAACAAACCACATTTAAGTGCATTCTGACATTCCACAGAGACCTGAAAAATTAGTATACACTGAAGCACTCCACTGAGACATTCAGTTTTTCCTTTATTCGCAGGTTCAGAAATGAAAAAATGTATGTTGCAATCAAGCCACACAGATGGTATTAAGGCAACCAGTAGCCTGAGTTTAGGCTAAAATGTGGTATGATATAGCTAGGATGAGGAGTAAGAGGCAGACACTTACATGCAGAAGCATATAAAAGGAGCACACTTACTAGAATAGTCAGGGTTTTAACTTCATTTCCTCTCTTTCAAAAAGCAAGTCTCAGTCACTCAAACTTATCTCCAGACAAGAATCCCTCCTGGTAAAACAGACTGTTCCACACAGAAGACATGAAACTACAGTACCTGCAAAATTGCATCTTCACTCTACAACTGAGTAAGCTGAAATCTTGAAAACCACATACATCAACATGTGTATACATACATCAAGACTCTGGCTTATATTGCTTTAGAGGTCAAAATATCAATAAATGCCTGATCAAGTTCCACTTTAAAGTGAAGCTGCCACAAGCACAAAAAGCAGAGACCTAAAAAAAAACCAACCCCCCCCCCCCCAAATCATGAAGGACCAGCAACACAAATATGAATGGAAGGGATGGGAGAACAAAAAATTCATTAGAATACAGAGACAGATGATTAGTTCGGGGGAAGACAACAAAACCCCATATCCTCTAAAATGAGTATCTTACAAGAAGTTCAGGTTCATTTGCAAGAAGCAACTTTGGGTTTTATGTATAGA
Organism: Burhinus oedicnemus; assembly: GCA_008921705.1. NCBI lineage: Eukaryota > Metazoa > Chordata > Aves > Charadriiformes > Burhinidae > Burhinus > Burhinus oedicnemus. The sequence continues at coordinate 1,093,611 of VFFE01006735.1, read as the reverse complement.
GGGCCGGCCTGCCAGGCAATGTCTTACTACAGCGATAAAAGACTTCTGATACAACTGTATGTCACGTGAACTTGGCAAAGACAATAAAAACTAGACTGTGTTGAAAAACATAACAGTTCCACTGCATATTATTACCCCTACATTTGATATTATTTAAGCAGATGATGACCATCACAAACATGGGATGCTGACAGTGTTCCAGGGAAGGTTATCATTGTAAAGGACTATTACTGAACATGACCAAAACAGTGGTTTAAAAGAAAGAGATGTACTTAGATCATTAAGGTACTGCAGCTCAAACTTCTTGTGTGTGTGCGATGGCAAAATATTTGCAGACCTTCTGCTAAAACTTCTAAGTTTGTTCATTATTTTAATCTCCATTAACACCAATACTCAGCAATAGGATGTTGCTACAAAAAGACTGAAATACAGCTAATAGCAGTAAGCTGAAGAAAATCCCTACCATTCGACATTCCAAATATGCCTTCTACCTGGTTCCAATCTGGATTGCCCTATGTATTTCATATGAAACAAAAGAAAGACTTGCATGTTAGACCCGGAATAAAACACTCAATGCATACTTTCATCAGCATGCTTTGAATTACACGTTTAATGCTTATTCTAAAAAGGGCTTTGAATAGAATTCTCTACGAGAAACTCAAAAAACTCTGCCCTGCATCATCATCTGTAAAAACTGTATCTGCCAGCTTTTCAGACGTGCTTAGCCTAACTTCATTGTTTCTCAAACATTTTGATGGTATTCCTCTTGCTAAACCTTAAGCACCTAAACAGTAAGACAGACACAAAAATTAATCTAATTTTCTACTGACGCTTTAAGAGGGAGGGAGGTGGCCAGAAAACACTTGATCTAAGACATCAGAATGAATGGAGAAGACTCTAGGTGCTTATGAAAAGCTACTTCATTAGTACATCAACAGCTAAATCACAGTTAAAAGTAGAATGAAATGAAACGTTAGTTATCCACACAATTACAAAACCCTCTCCATTCTTAATGACCTGAAGATGCAAGCACAGTTGCCTGTGGGACAGAATAGACACAACAGTCATAACACCTCTGGGATGAGAGAATGAGTATGCTCCAAATAATCAACTTTGGAGAGTGACAGTGGATAAGATCAAGTTTCACTTTCTTGCAGGATAATTAAAGGCCCATTCTGGCTCTGCCACATATTGCACTCAGGAAACAGGAGTATTTCTAAACTATCCGGTGTATTCACACATGTACATGGTATAGTAGAAAGTCCTACTGAAAATCCTTAAAGGTTATACTTTAAAAGCAAGCATGAGTCCCGATCAGAATGGACTGGTTTCTTACTCACTGCGTGTCAACTTTATCTTCATGATGATTATAAAACACCACCATACAGAAAATACATTATAAAAATACTCAGACTGAATCACATCATGTGCAAACAGAGTCTTCCTTTTAGGAAAAAATAATCAGAAAAAGAAATAAGGGGTTCAACCAAGAAAGAAATAAAAGCAGTGAAGAATTAAGTGGAGTAGTAATAAGCATGACAATTTCCCTCTGTGAGATATCTTTAGAAAAGCTGCCAGAAGGTAATTCTTTTACAGATCTCAAATTCAAAGAAGCATTTTGGTTGCAGACAAGAGCAGGCGCTGCTGCAGTTTAAACCCTGGTTTCACTCAGCCACAGCACATGCCTGAGTATGAAGGAAAGATGGGAGGGGAAGACGGAAAGATGGGAAGGGAAGATGGAAAGAAAAAGGACTACAGGAGCTGTTAAATGATAGGTGAAGCTGGCTTTTCCAGCTGACAGAGAAGGAAAATAAAATTAGTTATCTCATGCACTGGTTTTGGCTTATCATGCTCTGGAGCGGGTGGTATTTGGTGCTATACAAAGAAAGAACTACTATCAGAAAAGGAGGAGGTCTTCCCTGCACTAAAGACTGCGTTGTAATGCAGCAGCATTACAGACAGGAGAAAGAATTATTATTAGAAACAGCAAGTGGGCACAGCAAAGGGAGGAATATAGCTACTGACATCGCCCTTTCCTCAGGGACTGCTGAGCTCCAAATGAAAAATATAAATAAAACGCAACCAGTAGTACATGCACAATGTGGACCTCTCCTTCTCTTTGATAGTAAAAGTAACCCACAGATCTGTGCTCCTCTTCTGCAAAGACAGTTCTCCCAGTTTTGACAGCCCAGCTATACCAGAAATATCACCTACTTAATTTTTTGTTCTTGTGCTTGACGCTTTTTGCTTTCTTTCATGCAAAAGAAACTGTTCAGCTGTTTTGCATGACAATTTTTTTCCTTTTTTCTTAAGGAGCACATGTTAAAAAAACAATCTGCAGAGTGTGCAAAAGGATACACTGAAACATTGGTTTAAAAGACTGTTATTAAAATAAGTCAGAAAATGGTGACTTCCAGCAGAACTTATTATTCTCTCAAAGATTTTTGCCAACTCCTCAGGCCATACATGGCAGAAAAATTGTGCTAGCCAAGCACTGCACTTTGCGTGCCAGGTTCTTTCCAACACACTCTCAGAACGCACAATCCCAGGTTTGCTTAGCACAATACACAAATAGATTTTACAAATTCATCCCATTGCAGCACCCAGGGTAGAGAAGCATCCCCGAGGATGGCAAGACTATGCAAAGCAGTTGGAGCTGAAAGGCAGCAGGAGGAGGGGTACAGGAAACGGATGAAAGTTTCATGATGCCAGCCAGTATTTTTAAAGTTATATGTCACTTACATCACACACGTTTCCACTTCCCTGTGGTTTGCCGTCTTTTGGCTAAGGTTTTCCAGGCTCAGCTGGAAGGGAAAAAGAACGCTGAAGTCAACGGCATGCACTCCCTACCGCCCCTGTGCTCGGACGCGGGCCTGTAAAGCAAGGCACGGTTTGTGAATAGTGGAAGAATACTCTGGTTCAAGGAAATCAAGCTGACAATGAAAGTCAAGCACAGGTATGCGAAATAACTGTATTACATGCACATCTCCTTAGCCAGATCTGTTACTCAGCCAGGATCACTATAACCTGCCATTTAGTTGCCTGGTAGAATAAGGTGGTCATAACTTCACACCTGACACAAGGAAAGAAAACCTCACTGCACACAACATTTAGTGATACTGTAACTGTATGGCATGCTGTGCACAGGTGGAAGTTAGGAGTGTATAAACTGTGGAGTAAGGACAGGTAGAAGCAGGAGCAGTTTCCTAGAACTGCATAGCAGAGTTGGCTGGACGCGGCACCTTGACCTCCTGACAGAGCACATGTATGTACAAACCATCTTTTTTTAAGCCACCGCTTCTGCTCAGTTACGGAATTGTCAGTGTCTCCTGCCTTCCAGTCAACTTGGACAGCCTCACCACGTGAGTATTTAGAGGATAAAAGCTGTGAGTACCTATTAGCAGTGCTTTATCTACTTCACCTAAATGGTCAACTGGAAGAGCAACTCTCTTCTCACTAGAGCATCAGCATTAGACTTAAAACTCTCATCTTGTACTACTAGAGGCAAACAATCTCATTACAAAGACTTTAGTGGCACATTTGTTCTGTCTGGTGTTTTACCAAGGAAATCAGAATCCGTAGTACTCAACACAAGCAGTATGGAGTACAGATACTTCACATAAATTATATACAACCTGTCTTTCTTACTTCAAAACCAGAAGAATTTAGTCTTACATCTTTAGACGTTTATACTTTAAACTATCACTTTCAGAAAAAATCGTATGATTTTGTAAGTATAAGCATGAGTGCATCTTTCAGAAGCAACTCTTCCAAAAATCAGAACACGTCACTCGTTGTGTCATTTAACAGGTGACTTCACGCACCTTACAAATACTGATCTCCATGGTGTTCCAGCCTTCCAAAGACAAAATTTGGATGTTAAATATTCACACTATGCACAAGAACAAATTTATTACAATGCAGAGAACTGATGAATGTGACCCAGTGAAGCTTCTTGGCTAAAATTAGAACAAGAATCTGTATTTTATTTCAGGCTTCAGTCATTTTCATTACTGAGCCTTGAGCTCCATCCCTTAAACAACCCATACACGACCTTCTGAACAGGACAGCAGATGCAAATGTAACAGGACAATCCAGGATGGTTAATGTTGGGGATGGGGATAGGAGGGAGAGGAAGAGCATTCTCTTTTTTGGAAAAAATGCCCTTGTTTTTTTCACCCACCCACCTGAAGACAGCAAACTGCAAACCAAGCAGCGAACTAGGGTGGGTTGACTAGATTGATTAACCTTTAGCCTGAGAATCAGAACTTTCTGTGACAGATGTAATACAGAACAGTAAACTGCTGTACCAGCTACAAGTGCTAAACTCTTGCTGATCTGGAGTTCCATTGCTTGCATGAAATACAATTGGCTTAGGGTTTACAGTTGAGGCTCTGATTAATATTAAAATTCTGCAGCTGAGCAGGAAGCATGTGCTTAGACAAGTGAACTAACGGTAGGGGTAAGTGATGGCTGCATCCTGATTCACTGCTTCATGGATAGTTTTACCACTTTAATCAGGAGATCACAGCACAGAAATATAAACTCTGTTGTTCAAATTCTTCCCGGTCCTTACTTAGAGAGGCAAGTGGTAACCAAAAAAGCAAAAGCAAACACACTTCCTACATCTACCTTGATACAGGAATTTCCCCCAACTAAGACGTTATTAGACCTGCTCTCCACAGAAACCAATGATGGAAAACACATTCCAATGTATCAGGATTTTAAAAGTCTCAAACTCTGAGTCAAAGTGATCAGCTCTCTTTCCAGTTTTCATCCTGACACATCTCCTACAGCATCATTGCCAAAAGGGGACATGATATAAAGCCAGATGCCTGGTTGGTACCTATTTCTTATCCACACATAAATAGCGCAGATTAAAGTCTTGATCATTCATACCCAAAGCCTAGTACCATCATGTCTCAGGTCTCTACCAAGAAACATCTGATCTTGCCTTCGTCAAGCAAAATGTCTACCTTTTCTTCCACAGACTGGCATACTTCCCTCTTGTGTTTTCTTTCAAAGCTACACTGCATGTTTTGGGAAAACCATCTGTGCGTTTCCATGTAATCTGCTCAATGTGCTAGTCCTGACACAGCCTCAGACAACACAAAATTAATTAGAACCCAAATTCATTCCTCTTGCCAGAATACCTAATTCTCTATTGAGAGCCACTGTCCTGAAGTTCCTGAGACACCACTCGGTTCTATTCACAAAACGCTGAAATAAATAAATAACAACCCCCATACACACAGGCACCAAAAGCTTCAGACTGCTTCCCTACTTCAGAGGGAACAGCAAGGAGCAGTTATGTATCAGACCATTTCTTTATAAAATATGGGGGGGTGGAGGGGAAGAGATTTCTTTATTATTCTAAGGTTTTTAGTAAAAGCTGGAATGAAACACAGACATTTCTCATCCCCAACCACTGTTCATCTCAGGGCACCGCTGCACTGCAGTGGCTGCAGCTCTTCCAGACGTACCAAGCTCCTTTTACAGTAGGTCGCTTGGACACTGCAGGAGGCATCTGCGAGCAGGCTAGGAGACCACTCCTGGACGCCTGGCAGGGTTCGTAGTCCAGGAGGACAGCAATACCCAGGTCTAGCTTAAAGAACGACTAGATTGTTTCTGTACCAGCTATGCTCACAGACTACACAATGCAAAGGACCTGGGCAGAGCCCAGGCTTTGGAGACATTTTTTGTTTGAATGTCACAATAAAAAACATAAGAAAGAGAAACAAGTACCTATTTTATTTAGCTGGTCAAATCATGTTCTCTCTGCCTGGATGTTTGCTTATTTCAAAAGGGCACTAAGGAGAAGTGCAGCATGAACTAGGAGGGTGAAAAACAACTGTTTTGTGAACTTTACCATGTGGCTGACTGAAAACAACCTGCAAATGCAACTAGTTCTACTACAATTGGGAATTCACCAAGAAAGTGGTTTTCCTACTAAAATATACCAATTTTACAGCTAACTTGCAGAAGTAGGAGCAGCTCTGAAGATTAAGCAAGAGGAAAGACATTAAAAAAACCCCAAACATACAAAGCCTGTGACACTAGCCCACACATTTGTGCATAGTCATCCCCTCTTTTACAGAGGGAGGAAGCCTGGTCCCACATCAACCTGTATGTGGCCCTGTTGACCTTTCCCGACCCATCACAATAACCACAACTCTCCCACCCAGCAAAGGGAACTGCTTCACCTGTCCCAGGGCTCCACAGATGCAGACTGGCTGACCAGACCCTCCTACAAAATGTTAACGACTGTCTGTCCTTCCCTTTAATAGATGCACTAAACAGGTTCCTCTCCTTCCACTTCCTTTCAGTTTTGTGAAAATCACTGGCTAGATAATCTTCAGGACCTTTCTCCCTACAGCAACACTTGTTACATCAGACAAGTGATTTAAAAAAAGAAAAAAAAAAAAAGAGGAAGCCTGACGGTGCATTTGCATAAAGTTTGTCTCCTAAAAAGGGGAAAGGGGATATATAAGAAAACAAGATAAAAACATGCATGCAGAATTCTCCAGATGCACACTGCTATAGCAGGTAGAAGTGGCAGACAGCAGGCACACAGTTATACAAGAATTTTATTTTATTACTGCAAACTGAAAGTTTAATACTTTCACATGAATGCGTAGTTCATTCCTCAGCATATCAGACCAGAAGATTTGCAAACACTGTCTCATATTAAGACCCCAGAGTTAATGTGAGCTGCCACCTCTGTATTACCTTTGACATCTCAGCAGGAACAGTCTCAAGACTTCCTGTAGGGAAACAGACACCACCACAAATTCAACTCTATTCCAAAGCAAATGAGTTTGAATATCCAGCATGTAGTGTCAGTCCTATTATTTTATCTTCAAATAAGTGTTTATCTATAGAATCAGACTTTTCATTGGGTTTACAAGTCTTTAAAAATCCTTTTATTACTTAAAGCACACCAGTCTGTATCCAGAACTGCCTTGGCATCTTTTCTCCCAGAACAACGCAGAGCTGCTTATTAACATCCTACCACGGAAACCGGCTTGTCCCTTCCTGCCGTCTACATGGAGATCATCTAAGCCGCACCTTACCAGCAGACTCTTCTAAATTCACTATGGGCGGACTCACTTTAAATACAACAGACACGGTATCACCATGGGATGCACATGGCCTTTTTCAATTACGTTCATAACACAAAACTTTTGCTTCTCTTCTTTATCTTTCTGCCACTGGCAATTTGTTCCACTTTTGTCCATTCTGTGCCCTCTGTGATCCCTCTTTCACTGCAGTTCATGACCTTTTGTGGCTAGGATGAACAAAGGGCAAAGGCTAAAAATGTCATCGCAGTTGGGCCTCTGCTCTTCTACTGACTTAACTAGTTTGCTGCTAAAAATGAGCTCAAGCTCAAAGTCAGACTGAGGCAGAGTTTCTGGGTCATCGGAGTCCAGGAATCCCCAGAAGATGGTGCAGAAGCAATGTGGAAGAGGATGCAAGTGTTTCTTTTCATCCAAATTCAAATCATGAATCTGTAGTGGTGCCTGCACACCACCTACATGGTACTTAGTTGTCATTTGCATTGTATGAAAGAGCAATAGAAAAAAGAACATCAGGCTAGCTTACTCTTGGCAGGGGTGGGAGGGGAAGAAGGGAGATAGAAAAACACCATCAGCTGCTGCGGGCTGAGCTGTGTGTATTTACATTTCACAAGCTAAACTATTTAGTGGTTTATTTACACACAATGTTCTTGGAGCAGCTAAAATGCCAGTTGTGTTTTATCTTGATTTTGTGGCAATGCACATAAGCCACGAAATCATAGGAAGAGTCTGCAAATGAGATATGAACCTCATACATCTGGAAAAGCACATAAACCACTGTCAGAAGGGAGAAAGATTTTGGAAGCACAGGCACAACAAGGGCTGAAATGCATTAGTTATGACAAGACACCAAAATACAACCCAGGGACTTGAAAGCAATGATCAAATCACAATACAACAGTTTATGCTGCAGGGATCGCACATCCCAGTACAACCCTCATAGCAACTCAACCTACAGCAAGGGATACCGGGGCCTCAGGTCTCTCCGGGCTGCCCCTCCATGTTAGAGTGAGGAGGGAATTGCAGTCAGCTCCATTTTATGCACATTCGATGGCAAGACGCCAACACAACTGTTGACTGAGCCAAATCTGGGCCCCCTTGAACTAAGCCATCACCTAAAGCAGGGCGGAAAAGCACATGCCTCTCGCATCTACAGCGGCCAAGTTCCTGAAAAGCATCTGAGTTAGAAGATAGATTTTTTTTTTCTTTCTTTCTTTACTCAGAAAATGACTGATGTTTTAACTCTCTGATGTACACTCATGAATTTGAAACTGAACAGTTACTAAACCATGTAGCTTGATCTTAATGTGATGGAGAGACTTCTTTCTAGCAAGTCAAATTATTTACTAGATGGCCCAAATGGCAGTCCATCCAGTGTCCGATCTGGAGGGCAGTTAGCATCACACTCTGCATCTTGTTAGCTTTCTCAGCCAAGGTGTCAATGGCTGCTTTCCAACTGGAATCTTACTCTGACAAAAGAGAATGCAGTACAAGCTGGGGAAAGCGGTTTTGATCAGTTCAGTTCACTTCTTCCCTCCAAACCAGTATTTGGCAGTAACTGTCAGAAAGCTCGGGAATTGCCCAGAGAGCGTCATCACTCTGGGAATTCACCCTCCCGAGTAGGAACTGCTCCTGGACTGTTCCCCTGCCATACAGCAGAGAAATCCCTCTGCTGACTTCTGCTTTAATTATATTTAAGGAATTCAGCTTCTAGTCTGTGTTCCATTATAATAATAGCAATAATTAAAAATACTTCAGACGACGAGTCCTCTAAACCTGCTGTTCCATCCAGGCTTTTTGGCATCGCACACTTCCTTTCTTGACTGACATCCTCAGGGAACGATTGATGGTTATTCTATTCTACTCCTGTTGCAGGGCTGTACTGTGCTCTCTCAGCACATGTAAACTGCTAGGTAATATTTGTGCTGGCAACTAACTTACATACTTTATAGAAACAGACCTCTATTTGACCCTCCGTCCAGCTCCCACACACAATTTGGTCCACTCCTTTAAACTGCTTCCTTCTGCTGAAACACATACCCTGTTCCATACCTCTGTTTCTAGCCTGTTTAAAAACTACACATCCAGAACAGAGCTTATGTGCCTAGAGAGAGCAAGCCGGCTACAAAAAGCCAAGTATGCAGAATGTCCTTATACAAGAGTATCAAAGAAAATTAACATAAAACTTGCATGTACAGGTCCTGGTTTTCCTTCTACAAAGATTGTTCCAACTGAACATTTCTATGAAAAAAAACTATGAAAAGTTCTAGGAAAAAAAAAAAAAAGACATCAACACACAGATTTCTGTGATAAGACTCTCATAGCTGTATCATCCTTTGGGGGGTTTGTGGAGGGGTGTTGGATTTTTTTCTTTAAAACACAGTTAAATTTTAGCTATTTAGGCAGTAACATCACCTCAGAATAGACTTTCACACCAGAACTCTTCCCTCCTTGCCCAAAGCACACCATGCAGAATAAAAGATAAGCCAACAAAGTAATGTGTCCAGGTGACCAAATGAATTCCCATTATCCATTTATACCGTGGCAGTTTATCCACAACTCCATTTAAAGACAGCAGAGCTAAAACAGAAAAAAAGTGATGCAAAAAGAGGTGAAGTCTGACTGGCACACGCCAGGGCGAGCGCAGCTGCAGTGCGAGCGGAGGACTGTGCAGTCACATCATGTGACAGGAGTGGCGCTGGCAGCAGAGGAGGGAGAGCTACAGCCCCCGTCCTCCCACCTTCGTAATCTGTGCCTTCAGTGCAACATTACGGACAACACAGTTTCATTCCAGTGCAGAACCAACTCAAGGCATAAGCTTCTCCATGTTTTGAATTGTTATTCTCCATTTTTATTACTTCCCTCCATGAAATAAAACAGTAACACAGAAACGAGTAACAATACAGGCAAGCTATGTATTCCTCCCACTGCTAAGCACTTTCAGCATTTTATCACTTGTAGATCTAGTTTCTCAAGTGAGCATGGTGAACACAGAACACGGTGCTGATATCTGTATAATTCTTACATGTAGAGCTTAGCCCAACTAGTCATCCTTGTGATAAAATCGTCCAACGCTTGTGAGGCACACGGATTGCCAACTGAATTTTGATGCTGTATTGTACCTATATTTCAAGATAAAACAACTATCACAATCTCCTTTATAGCACAGCAAAATATTTCTTCTCTCCATATAGTTTCTATGAATGGTTTTTATATTTTCTGTAGCAAAGTACCTGGCTATCACATTTGTGTATGCTGTCTGTATTATTCTGGCAGCCCAGAATGACTGGAGAATTACGCTATTTGCTTCTAGTTAAGCAATTCATTGCTTCTTTCACGTAACATAAATTGTGACCCAGTTTATCAGAACATCTTAAAAGAGACGGACTTATCTGATTTGAAAACAAAGCATGTCTTTTTGTATGAACATGATCTACAGTCAGGTGTCATGCTTCTTAATCGCTCCCTCAACTGTCTGGGCAAGGGAAGTTACAACTGTTACACAACAGGGCTCACACAAGGCGAGAAGATGCACCAGGCGGTCACTGCATCTGCCAGCTTCCACAGCAAGATCCACACCAGGATGATCTTCTATGATTTCCAAAGGCTGCTACCAACACTGCGGTCCTGTTGCTCGCAGGAATGGTGGGAGAGCTACGCGTGCTGGGAGACTCACTTATGCTAGCATTTTAGTCCGACAGTGCTGCTTTGCATTACTTTAGACAAGATGCTGAGAATTATGGATTGCATTTGGACAGCTCTTGTAAAAACTAGCAATTTTTTATATTAAGGGATCCATTTTGCAGGTAGGAGTTTGCAGGAATTGCTTAGCCGATACACAGCTTAAGCAAGCAAGCTTTGAGCCCGGTTATTAAATTACAGAAGTGCAACTCGGACTTTGACGAAAACAGGTCCTATTCTGTGGTGGGAGATTAGACCCAGACTCTGACAACCTGCAGTCTTGATCCTAAATGTTTTATCTGGGGCAGCCTTTGGTCACTGACATTTTTATAGCCACTAACGGGCAAGAAATCTGGAGTGATGACAACACGTAACAATCATCCAGCTTCTATCCCCAAGGGCATCTCAAATCACCTATTATCCAAAGCATTCCAAAACAAGAATTTGGTGAAGAAGGAGTTGCTGAGATAAAAGTTTAAGATCAGAACAAATCCATGATGGTTCCGTCGAACTTGCCATTTGGATATCCAGCACTGCACAGCCAGCTCTTGTAAAATCCAGCAATATTTCATCTGAAAGGATTCATTTGCTGATGCAGAAATGCAGCTACCTGTCAAAGGCATGCTAAACACCTACAGCCTCCCCAGCTGGGAGAGGCGGGGTGGCCAGAGGGAAGATAACATAAAGAACGGATAAGTTAATAAAGAGGGGGTCGTTTTCATAATTATTGCAGTTACGTTGCGAATCAAGGCCTAGGCAGAAAACGTGCCACATCGTATTTCTCTTCTCCGTTAACGGCAAAGACAGCGGTGAGCATGGCTCCGTACAGCCAGGCAGAGGGCCTCAGCAGCCTCCACCGCCATCGCCGCCCCTCCGCCCCGGCACAGGGCACAGACCCCCCCCGGCCAACCTGCGGCTCGTTTCAGAGGGCGCCCGACGCCGCCGCGGAGCCTGCCCCGCCGCCGGAAGAAGCCCACCGGGAGGGGATGCTCCGCACAGCCCCAGCCGCCCCCGCCCGCACCTGCCGCGCCGCCCGCTCCCGCCTTACCTGGGCTTCCTCTTGCGGCAGGGCTTCTCCGCTGGGCCTGGAGCTCTGCGGGGGCGAGACAGCGGTGAGGGGCGCGCCGCCGCCGGGCCTGCCCCGAGGCGCCCGCAGCCGCCGCCACTCCCGCCCGCCCGCGCCGCCGCCGCCGCCCCGCTCGCGCCCCGCGCCCGCCCGCGCCGCCGCTCCGCCCCCCGCACCTGGAGGCCGGGCCGGTGCGGGGCAGGCGCTGCCGGGCGGCTCCTCTCACCATCCGCGCCGCCTCCGCCAGCTCCCGGGCAAAGCCGCCAGCGCCGCCGCGGCGAAGGCTCCGGCTGCGCCGAACGCGGCTGCCGCCTCACGCTAGTCTGGGCCGGCCTCGCCCCGCCCCCGCCCGCTCCTATTGGGGGAGCGCCCAGACTCACGGCGAGGCGGGCTTCTGGTTGGCGGCGCAGGCCGTCAATCGGGAGCCCCCCGGCCCTCCCCCGCGAGGCCGGTGAGGCACGGCGCGGCTGCCTGGATACGGCGGGTGGCGGCGCCACCGCGCGGGCAGGCCCGGCCTGTCCCGCCGCGCCGGACCCGGCCCGGCCCGGCCCGCCTGGCCACCTGCGCGCACGGCCCGGCCCGGCCCGGCCCCCGCCCCTGCCCCGGCCCCGCTCCGCCGCGGTGCCCGCTCCCACCGCGCCCGCCGTCACGTCCCCACCGCTGTCGGGGCAAGAGTGCCGCACCTCGGCCAGCACGAGAACACCGGCTCCGCTCTCACAGGGCTGCAGCGGCTGAAAGAGCGGGCGGCGGCAGCACCGAGCCACCGCGGCAGAGCGGCGCGCAGCAGCCCCTTCCCGCGGGGCCGCAGCCCCAGTGCCCCGGGGCCGGCGGCGCTGCCCCCCCGCCTCCCCTGTCAGCGCCCGCGGCCGGTACCACCGCGCTGCCCGCGGGGGCTGCGCAGCGCGCAGGCTCCTCCCCCCGCCCGGCCGCGGATTGGTAGGCGCCGGCCGGCAGCGCCCTCCGCCTCCTGTCCCTGCGCGGCTTCCGTCCTTTCCGCCCGGAGCCGCGCCGGTGCCGCCATCATGGTGAGCGCCTCTGTTCCTTCCCCGCTGTAATCCGCCGGCATCCGCGCGGGCACCTGGCCGCCGGCCGTTCTGCTGTGGCACCGAGCCCGCCGTGCCGCTGTCGCACGCTGCTGGCCTGGCCCCGCCGTCGCCGTGATGTGGGAGGGGGGATGAGGGCGGAAGGCGATGTTGGGGCCGGAGGGGCGGCGGGAGGCCTGGGGAAGGCCGCTGCCGGCCGCGGGGCGCGGCAGGGTCCCGGGAGCGGGGCTGACGGCCTGTCCGCCGCCCGCAGGCCAAGATCAAGGCCCGAGACCTGCGGGGGAAGAAGAAGGAGGAGCTGCTGAAGCAGTTGGACGATCTGAAGGTGGAGCTGTCACAGCTTCGCGTGGCCAAGGTGACTGGCGGGGCCGCCTCCAAGCTTTCCAAGATGTAAGTGGGGCCCGGCCCGGTGGCGCGGCCCGCGGCCGGGTTAGCGGGTGTGGCGGCTCGGGGGGGGGTGTGCGGGGAGGCTGCGGGGAAGCTTGGCCGAGCCTGAGCAGGGGTGCGGGAGCGGCGGCTTCAGCCGGTACCGTGTGGGGATGCTCGTTGTGTGGGCCGCGGTGCGCTGTCTGAGAGGCGCTTTCTTAGTCTGTGTGGTTGCCTCGTACTGTAAAACGAGAAAAAAGTGGTATGAAAGAGGAACAACTGTTGGTAGGCTTGAAAATCGGTTTGTGCGTCTCTTTGCTCGGAGATGTTAAGCTGAAATGTGCCGGTTAGTGTTTTGCTCCAGTGTGGTACAGTGTATGTTGTTGGTTGTAGCACGTGCACGTTTTCTGTATACTAGGTTTTAAATCTATGGTACATATCTGTCAGTATGTTTTGAGACACTTTCTGTTCTACCTGCAGACGTGTGGTGCGCAAATCCATTGCCAGAGTCCTAACTGTTATCAATCAGACCCAGAAGGAAAACTTGAGGAAGTTTTATAAGGTAAGTCCAACTGTCTTGCATAGTGGTGTCTTTTCTTTTACTGTTTTCAAATACATAGTTTGTAGGAAGGAATTAATTTTGTAAATTGTTACTTAAAAGCTTAAAATTCAAGGAAAAAAAGTACTCATTTATGTTCAGTTTTAAAGTTCTTTAGTCATAGTTCCTCTTTAAATGTTATTGCAAGAGTACCCTGAATTCTGTAAGCTCGGTATGAACCTGCTTTTGCCAGGAGAGTCTTCTGGGCAGCATCACCTCTCTGGAGTGTAGCATGCTTTCCAGAAGATGTAGTTTCCAGAAATGCAGATACTCTCATTTTAATCATGTTGCAGCTGACAAGGAGTTCTTTATCTCAATAAGTTTCTATAATTTTTAGAATATTACTTCTTGGGGTTTGAATTATATGCAACAAGGAAAAAACTTTTCAAGAGGTGGTGGAAAACGGGGACTTGTAAGATTAAGCATTACTTAAACCTGAGTCAAAGCTAGCATAACTGGTACAAAAGTTGGAATGAACTCATGTTTCCCAGTGGAAGGAAGTTCTTTTAAACTTTTAGACTGTAATGTAGTCCCAATAAAAAACAGCTTAAAGTACTGCTGCTGATTGTGTTCTTACAGGCAGCTCGGCTCTGTGAGCTCGTGCACTCAATTGCTACCTTGCAGTCTCTCAAACTCAACTTGTTGTGTATTTTTGCAAATAGGGCAAAAAGTATAAGCCTCTCGATCTGCGGCCGAAGAAGACTCGTGCCATGCGACGCAGATTAAATAAGCATGAAGAAAATCTGAAGACCAAAAAACAGCAGCGAAAAGAACGTTTGTACCCTGTCCGGAAATATGCCATCAAGGCATAAAACTGCAGTGTGCCGCAAGTTCTTAATTATGTTGGCTGAGTATGTCTCATTAAATAGAATTTTGTTTGGAAGCTGTCACTGGTGGTTTTTTGAGTAGTGGTGGGATAAAGAAATCATCAGCTTTATGAAATAAAATCAGAGGATTCACAGAAAGTTTACTTGAACTTGTATTGCTAATGAAAGTACTAACATAACTTGGCAGTTTAAGATCATTTTTCTCTTTGAAGAACAGGCAGATGAGTACAGATCTGTGAAGCTGGTTCAACTTAGCATGTAAAAAGTATTTAACTGAAGATTGATTTAAAATGGAAACTTTACACATATGTTTACAGTGAGTCAATATTCATCACTTCAGTAGCTTATGAGTAAATGTCTGAAGTTTTTGTCTTGTGCCAGTGTTTAAGTGTTATGGAGATGAACTGATTTGCTGAGGTCACCAGTCTGACCACCGCTGCGGTGAGGGCTGGCCGGAGGGCTGCTGCAGCCTCCTTCCCAGGAAACTTCTTCAGTGTCCGTCAGGAAGCTGGGTTCCGGCATCATCCTCCAGATTTGTTCCTACTTGCAGCTGATTTCATCTTGACAAACGGCTCCTGGCAGTAAGAGGGTGCTCTTGGGGTGAAGGTGAAGGCACCACCCAGCATCCCCTGTCAGCAGAGGTGCATTTCGGATGGAGGATGTCTGGTCTGTTGGTGCCCAGCTGTGCGGGGGGCCTGCGGCGGGACCGAGGGGTGCTGGCAGGCCGTAACCCACACGAGCTGCAATGCTGCCTGCTATGAAGTCTGCGGGCTGACGCTACGCTCACCCTGGGAGTTACGAGTATAAAGAGGACACGTTTCCAGTGGCGCGCAGGTATTTCTTTTGGGTGGGAATGGTCCGACCAGGCTGGTGTTAGCATACAGCAGTGCATGCTGCGGGATGGCAAGAGAGAAAGCTCAGTTCCAGTTAAGTGTTAGGAAAACATAAGGAGTGTGGTAGCTTCAGATCAAGTGCTCTCTTTGTGCGCATGTGAAGACTGATTGAGGTCAAATGAAATCGGGAAACCAGACTTGAGAAAAGCTGGTTGAACTAGAAAACTCTACCTCTAAAGTTTCAAGGCACTCCCTGGTCTCACAGTTCCATGTTTTCACCTGTGAAGCACAGAACTAGTTAAATGGTTTGACTTTGTTGTCCCCCACGGAGTTTTTGGAACTGAAAGACGGAGTTGCGATTCCAAAGGCCTTTTTTGGTTCTGATGTGGAAGAGTTATGCAGCGCTGCTCAAGCGTTAGTGATGCAGCGGTCATGGTTTGTGTTAGTGTAGCTAATACATTCTAACATGAAAAATTCTCTACCCATTAGGGAGTCCTTAGATTGGATCCAGATTCTGTTTAGGAAAAAATCTTAATTCTGCTGGTGGAACTTAGCATAGATCTGAAGGATTTTTAAGCCTCAAACAAGTTTTAACCAGAGAGAGGTCTAATTACGTGTGGTAAAGTGAATTTCTCGTGTATTAAGCCATGACGAGGGATAGCTTTACAATGATGCTAATGCTGGCTGTGTGCTAGCTTTGTTAGGAGCTTGGCGTGGACCTGAACACGATACGTTTGGCAGCGAAGGAAACCCAGCCTGGCACAGCTCCTGGCCCAGGCTCTGTGTGGGTCGAGGCTGCTGAAGCGTGCCGTAAGATGGAGTGTTGCATGTGGGAACTGGCTCCTTTGGCTCACGTTCATATTACCATGAAGGCAGGCAGGGTTACAAAATGCTTTGCATTACTGTTTCTGAGTATCCTGCAGTGGCCAGCAGCAAGCTGCTCCTGGAGAAGCATGTCCTTTTCACCCAGCACATGTGGCCGCCCAGAAGAAGACGGAGCAGACTGCTGCAAGGATCCCATATCCGCACACTCCTGTCCCCGGAGCCTGACACCTCTAAGAGACAAGGGATAGGCTGGTCCCCAGTGCTGGGAATCGGGCAGGCTGGGGCAGGCTGCTTCTGTCCGAGCCTGCCCGGCTGCATTTGGGCTTCTCTCTTGCAGAGGTGTGGTGTACCCCCATGCTCCTCCAGCAGTGTGTCCGAGGGGAGCCTGATGGCTCCTACCAGCATTCCTGATGCGGAAAAACAGACACAGGTAACATTGCCCTGATGGCCTTCCAGAGCCTGCTCCTGGATGGCGTGAGCTGTGGGTTGGCTTGACAATGAAGGTGGGAAGGTTAATGCACTGCAGAGCCTCTGATGACAACATCAGAGTGCGATTCAGGTGAAATGGCCACCACCTGCCAGCCCCAGCCAGGAGAGCAGCAGCACTTCCTAGAGAAGATCTTCTCTAGAAAGATGCGACTGTGGTACAGATCACTAACATGCCATCTACTAGTCAGTAACAAGAGGGGGAAGAAAAGAAAACCCAACCTAATTACCAGGCACTGAACTTTCAAGGAGGCATCGCAGGTTTGAATAGCATCATTGCATCCAGGGAAGACTATAAACGTGTGCCTGAACTGCAGAGACAAAATGAACAGCAGCTTGAAGCCGATACCTCTGAACATCCTGAAGTCACAGCCGGGAGGGTTTTGCTGATATTTGTGTGTCGACAGTTCTCCAAGGTGCAGTTACGAAGATGGAATAACTCAGGTTGGAAGGCTCCTCTGGAGGTCTAGTGCAACTGCTTGCTCAGAGCAAGGCTGCCTTTGAAGGTAAATCCATTTGTACAACTTCTCAAATATCTAGTAGGGGTTTCAGTTACAAGCTGCTGTATTTTCAAAGCTTTTCTATGCACCCTTGTGAATGGAGAACAAAACAGAGGGTGCTCAGCTCAGTGGCACCTTGGCCTGCCCTGCAGGACGGCACTGGGCTGGGTCACAGATTTGCTGTCGAGAACACGCTTTGCTTCTGCCTCCTGGGCAGAGGGTGGTTGTGCAGAGTGCGGGACTGCTCCCTCAGGAGAGGGGAGCCTGGCACAGCGCTCTGCTGTCGGGAGGGGGAGTAGGTGACCTGCCAGATACTGGGCTGGGAAGCCAGGACTGTGCCCAGAAGCCATCCTGATGCTCAAGTGGGAGCTGGTACCGGAGAACAGCTCAAGCTTCGGTTTGTGCACAGTGCACACCATGTATTTAAGGAGGTAAATGTGTTTCTGGCACTGCACTAAATGCTGGGGCTGAATTACTCCGCCCACCCGTAACAGGGTGGCAAAACCAACTGGTCCAGCCCTTTCATCGGAATTACCCTGTGCTGTTACAGAAGACATCCTGCAGGCAAGCAGCCCTTTAAGTTACCAGGGACAACATACTGATTGTCTGAAGGGATGCAGAGGAGAGGTGATGGGGTGTAGCGCAAGCTTCCTCCAGGGCACAGGGGGAGAAGACACTTCTTACTGCTGTGAGAGCACAGCGGATCCCTGTCCTGGCCTGTGTCACCAGCTCTGCAGGGTGCTCAGTGGTCTGTGCCTGTTCCCACTTTACCTGCCAGCCCCAGAGGACGGCCGTGTGGTCCCAGCTGCCTGGCAGAAGCTGCTGCTGTAAAACAGCCAGCTGCAAACTCTGTCTGCGAACATGTTGGCGGGGGGAAGCAAAAACAATTAAAGAGCAGAAAAGTAAGGTAAATATGCCGGCCCACAGCCTGCACCTGTGCCAGTGCTGCCCTGGCTCAACGGTGCCGGCTGTGCTCGGGGGGCACGTGGAGGGGTACCTGTGGAGCCATGGGGCTGCCCTGGCCTGAGCATGGCGGGGAGGGAGAACCCCTGGCAAAGGGCAACCCCCGCTGCAGCAGCCCAGGGCTGCGCTGCCTTCACGGGGACCAGGCAGCACTGCAGGCAGCATGGGCTCTGTCCACCCCTGGCATGGCGCTGCCTGGGCATGGCGTGGGGGTGCTTGGAGCCCCTCTCCCAGGGGATCCTGCCACTTCCCTGCACTGACCCTGTGCAGCTGCTGACACCATCCCTGGGTTTAGCACCGGTGCTTGCAGAGCATCAGGGCCTCCAAGGCTCAAACTGTTTATTTTTCCCTTGTAACTGAAGATATCCCTCAGCATTAGAGCAGACTTCCCAGGGAAAGCTGTTCTTCAGCAAATAAATAATTTCCAGGGCGGGGGTGAGGAGGGAGGAACAGCCACCGGCTGCGGAGCAGGGCCCAGGGCCGATGCCACTGCGCAGGGAGCCCTGGCCGCGCGCCCTGGAAAGCGTTCAGCAGGACCAGATGTTTCTCTCCCCAGCTCCCCGGCACAGCAGGCACTGGCCAAGTGCGGATGGTGTCTCTGGGAGCTGGCAGGACCTGCTCCTGGACCTGATTCTGCAGCTTGGGCAGGGGCAGAGGGTCTGGGGGAAGGGGGGAGCTGCAGAGGGGGCAGAGGCAGATGTGAATCGTGCAAGGTCTGGGTGGGAAAGCCCAGGGTCCACCTCCCTTGGCCGGTGTTTGCCACAACGGATGCAAACCCCAGCTCTTCTAACGCTTCTGGCACTGCTCCTGTCACCTCCCTCCTCTGGGACAGCTCCTTAGCAGCTCTCCTGGGCGTTAACATGGAGGGCTGACCCTGTTTTCTGCCTGCGGCGGGGTGTGCAGGGAGCAGCACATGGTGGGACATGCAAGGTGCTGTGGCAGGGCAGGACAGGCAGGGAGCTTGGGAGCGACCACCCTGGGCGTGTGCAGGTGCCCTCGGCTGCGCTGTGCCCCCCACTTCCCTCCGCGTGTCGGGGGGAGAGGCTGCCCCGCATGGCTGCGTGTGAGCAGCGTGTCTGGCACATCTGGCTGACAACAAGCCCCGTGTTGTGAGCGCCTGGGCCAGCAGGGAAATGCCATGTCCTGCCGGCCACGCGGGCGGCCCGGGGCAGCTGCCTGCTCCCTGCCCTGAATGCCCATTTTGTTGGCTGGGCTGGGGGAGGACTTGTCCCCACGCTGCCCCCAGGTCCCACTGCTCCCATGAATACGGGCAGTGTCTGGACGCAGGCGCTGCCCTGTGAGAGCCTGCTCCTGACATCGTGGGGGCTCCCAGGAGATGGGGCTCCTGGCTCCCTGCCAGCCTGGCTGCGCACCCGCAGGGGGATGGAGAAAGCCCCTGTGTAGGGGCGAGCAGAGCCCGGCCACGAGAGCCGCCCGTGGGCAGCCCTCTCCTTCCCTCCACGCTGTGCCGTGGGGCACTGCTGGGGAAGGGGTGTTTGCAGGGTGCACCCCACCACCCCAAGGGGCGGCTGTGCCAGGGGCCTGGGGGGAAGTTGGAGGTGGCAGCGGCGAGCCTGGGAACAGATTTCTGTTTCCACTGGTGAGTGAGTCAGCGGCGGCACAGCCAAGGCCCGTGGCTCCACTCCCTTCCCTCCGGCCGCCGCTGCTGCCCAGCCCTTTCCCGCTGCCACTCAAGGTCGGCAGGCTTGGCACCTGTGACCTCACAGCGCCCCACATCACCCTGCGGCCCTCCCGAGACCGACTCGGGTGTCTGGTGACACCAATGTTCTCCCATCGAACACATCCCAGCTCAGGCGGCTGATGGGATGGTGGCACAGCAGAAGGGCTGCGGCAGTAGCACTGAGCCTCCTGCTCCCTGGGGAGGACCTGGGGACCGCCAGGCTCTGCCGAGAGGCTGCTGTCATGACTGGGCAGCATGTCCCAGGCACAGCCCTCTGCCGAGCCCCTGGTCCTGGAGTCTGGCCATGCCCAGGCAGCTGCGCCAGGAGGGATCCAGGCAGAGCAGCAGCCGGGTTGTCACCAGCCCCACGGGGCAGGGTTCAGCCAGGCGAAGGCAGGACCACTGGGCACGAGGCCATGCTCCCTCCCAAGCTACGCTGCCTCTGCAAGTGATGACTCAGTCACAGCCCCCCATAAATCTTTTGCCCTCCCTGGGGATGATCAGCTCTATTTTTGGTGCAGAGACCCTATATGGTCCAGAGAAGGGAGGCGGTGGGGGTAGGTGAGTGCTGCCTCTGCGCCCAGTGCCTTGCCCCTTCCACCTTCCTCCTCTCCTGCAGCGGGTCGCTGCTGGGAGCAGCATGTCCATACTGGGAACAGTGGGTCTGTGCTGAGTTGTGCCCTCTGTGCCTGCCCCGGCACAGAGACAGGGGACATGCAGGGATGCAGAGGTTGCCCTGGTCCAAGGATGTGTTCATGCCTCAGCTCCCCACCGCGCCATTTCTGACAGCACCTGGCAGCCCCGGCTTCCTGGGAAGGTGCATGTGGAGCTGGCAGCGCCTGCTGCTCACCCAACTGGCGTTGTTTGGCTTGGTCAACACTCACATCCTGAGCCCCCACTGCACTTCCAGCCGCAGCTTCATCATGGTTACAAGAGAAACAGCTCCCTGCTGCCAGCACAGCCCCAGCCAAGAGGAAGCACTTGAGCAGGTTTGATGCTGGACGCCCGCACGCTTTCCAGGGGAGCCTCGCCATCCGTGTCCTCCCCAGCTCCCTGCTGGCCCTGGGTGCAATGAGCTGGTGGGTCCCAGCAGGAACATGCCCATCATGGCGAGGAGCTGCCCTGCAAGCCACGTCTTGGGGACACAGAGAGCAGGGATGCCCGGCAGAGCGTGTGGTCAGAGCGGTGCCAGCACCATCCTGCTGCACTGCCACTGTGCCAGGGAGCAGGGCACGTCCCTGGGGAGTGGGAGGGAGAGGAACAGCGGGAAATGCCTCCCCTCCCTGCTCCACTGCGCTGCCAGGGCTGCGCCCAGGCCTGCCGGCAGCAGGGACCGTGTAGAGGGAAGGGTCAGGGAGGGCAATAAAAATAGATCCCTGTGACGCTCAGTGCTGCTGGCTCTGGCTTTGAAGCGTGTTTGCAATGTGGGCACAGCACCAGGACTCGCCCCCACCTGCTGCCAGACACACATCGCCTCATTCCCCGGGTCACTGGCCCCTGGACGGAGATAAGAATGGAGGGAAGGGCCCAATTCCCAAGTCAGATGCTCCACGCGCAACCGATCCCAGCCCTGCAGCCCCTGGGCAGGCAGCTCTTGGCTCTCCATGGCCAGGGAAGCGCTGCGTGGCCATGGGCAAGTGACAGTGCTTCTCACACCCTGGGGAGGGGGTGGCCACAGGACCCTCGCATGGGAGCAAACTGCAGCCAGGAGTGGTTCAGCTGCACTCGCTGAGGCTCCTGGCACCCAGGGCTGGGGACACCCAGCACCCAAGGTGGGACGAGGACTGAGGTTTTTAGTGCAAGGGCAGGGGATCCCCCTCAGCGGGTGCCAATAGGCTGCGACCAGGGACAGGCTCTGGCTGGGATGTCACCTGCACCCGCTGAGGCTCCTGGCACCCAGGGCTGGGGACACCCAGCACCCAAGGTGGGACGAGGACTGAGGTTTTCAGTGCAAGGGCAGGGGATCCCCCTCAGCGGGTGCCAATAGGCTGCAACCAGGGACAGGCTCTGGCTGGGATGTCACCTGGAGCAGGACTGGTGCCATGCTCTACTCGCTGTGCATCCTGCCCGCCCAAAGGCTGGCTGCCTCCAGGGCTCACCTGTCACCCCAAGATGGCTCTGTGCTGCGCCGGCGCCATGGCATGGTGCTGGTGGGGCCAGCGCAGCAGTGGGGCGAGTGGGACGGCCAGCCTGGTCAGCGGGGCCAGGAATGAGGCAAAACCACCACAAACAAACCAGCCCTGGCCGGTCACTGAGAAGGAAGTAGCCGATGCAGGGGGGAATTAGGGCTTCACTGCCAGCTTCACCAATGGGCCAGCCATGCCCGCAGGAGGGTGTTTATGGAGGGAGGGCTGTGGCGCCAGCAGCCACCCGCCCGGATGGCCTCAGTCGCCCTTCCCTGGTCGCTGCGTCACTGTCACGGGGGCCTTGGGCACTTCAGCCCCTCAGCATCGCTGTCTCAAGCTTCATTTGCTGCTTGCTGCTGAACTGAGAGATTTTAATCTTTTAATCACGTTATGAGCCGAGGTGGTGCCGGCCACGCACAGGAGGAATGTCTGGAAGTCAGCAGCGCCCGGCGCGGCGGGAGCCCATCCTGCCCCCACCTGCATGTCCCCACCATGTCCTGCTCAGGGACTCCCGTCCTCACCAGCCTGCCTGGGACTGGGGCTGGGACCAGGACCAGGAGCAGAACCCGGGACCAGAGACCAGGACCAGGACCACGGTCAGGAGCAGGAGCAGGACAAAGACCGGCTGGCGAAGGGCTGCTGGGGCTGGAGCTCCCCCACCACAGGCACATCTGATGTGCTGGTCGGCCACAGGCGGGGAGCGTCAGAGCAGAAGCTCCATTTCCATGGACCCAAGCTGAGGTGTGATTCCCCGACATATCATAGCAGAGAAAGCGAATCGGGGTGACTTTGGATTGAGAAAAAGGCATGGAGCGGTGGGGGGTCCAGGAAGCCCAAAGGACCCAGCACAATAACCCCACCGGGAAACAAAAGCCCCTTTGTTTTTGCTCACTGCTGGTGTTTTGTTGGTGGGGAGCCGGGGGCTGCTTTCACAGTGCCCGCGCCCCAGCTTTTACAGTGCTGGAGCTTTTACAGCCTGTGCTGCCACTGCACGGCCCCGTGCTGCCGAGAAACCCTCTTGAGGCTGCAGACTGCCGCTGGCTCACTGCCCTGCATTGCCCCGCATCACTGCATCGCCCTGTGTCACCCCACATCGCCCTGCATCACTCCATGTTGTCCCACATTGCCCCATGTTGCCCCCCCCAGCTGCCCCCAGGCTGCGGCAGGACGGGGCTGCGGAGCCCGGCCGAGCCGGTGCACGCGGCTGCAGGTTTTGGGGCCAAGGCCAGGCAGCCATCGGGGGGGAGAATGTATTTCACGAAATGTCTGTCATGTGGGCATAATTAAAGCTTCTCGTTATCATGGTGTTAGCAGCAGCGAGGGGGATGCTCTCAGAGGGGCGCCTTTGCAGAAGGCCCCACGGCTGCAATTAGGTGATGGTGCCCTCTGGCCACGTGGGTTTAATTACTCCTTTCCCCGTGTTTTCTTCCCGCGGGGAGCGGAGGGGTGTCCCGCAGCCCAGCCCGGCACAGTGCAGAGCCACGGCAGCCCCCGCCGAAGAACAACAAAGCTCTGGAATTAGAGATGTGCTGGGAGTTTGCTTTACCGCAAAAAAATGTCAGAAATCCGTATTGTTTGGACAGGGATTTGCTGTGGATCGCTAGATAAAAGCCTGGCAGGGACCCAGCCAGGGGGGAAAAAAGTCAGCCAGCTCCTTTCTTGTGGCGGGGACTTGCAGCCAAGCGAGGGATGCACCGCACCGCTGGTGCGGGGGGTTTTGGGGCGGAGGCAGGGACAGGGGCAGGGATGGTCGGTGCCTTCGTGACCCAGATCAGGACCCGGGCCTGGTTGCAGCGTGGGGCCAGGGAAGGGGATGCCAGGCTGCCCCGTGCCCAGCATCGGCTTTGGGTCTTTGCAGTAGGAAACATTTCAGCTGTGCTGGCATCCTGGGAGTCCGGGCTCAGCTGCCCGGTGACAGCTCTGTGGGACACCCATATAGTGTGCAGGGCTCGCCGGTGCCGAGGGGTGCTGCCCTGGAACATACGGCAGGAGCGGGAAGGAGCTGGGCCGTGGGGGCTGCTTTCACTCCTCTGGGCCCCCCAGCAGCTCCACGCTCGCCAAATTCTGCAGCAGAGTCAGGGCAGCTGCTCCCGCCGTGCCCACGCTCAGCTGCTCTCCTCTCCCCTTCCCGCTCTCCCCGGCAGCGGGGCTCAGGTCCCGGCTGCTGCTGCTCGGGCTGCAGCTCAGACCTGGGAATGCCAAATCCCCTTTTCCCCCAGGACCCAGCAGGGCCTGTTCCCCCAGGTCTGTGCTCGGCACTCGCCTGCCTCTGCGCAGCCCAGCCCGGGGCCCCAGGCACAGCCGTGGGGATGTGGGGTGCCCTCCCCGGGCCAGCCAGATGTGACATGAACACCAGCCATGTGTGCCAGCAACCACTGGGCACCCCTGGCCACAGGAGAAACGACAGTGCACGCAGCCCGCTTTCACATCTGTTATTTTTTTAATACTGTTCACGTCTAAAATGACCAAAACCAAGCCAAGCGCTCCCAGCCCCTCGCCCTGCCTTAGGTGGAGGGCAGGAAGGCCACGGGGCTCCCCGGCCGTGCGCACTCCTGCCTGCCCTGTGCTGGGTGCAGGCTGGAGTGCAGGCAGGGCACCCCAGCACTGCGGGCAGGCTGCTCTGTGCCCGCTGCCAGGAGAGGGGACTCCACACGGCTCTGGTGAATGCATTTAAATAATAAGCTAATGAGCGGCAAAAGCAAAGGCATCTTAATCACGTTTCCTAAAATAGCAATCAGCAGCTGCTCCTCCTGCCCCGCAGCGAGGGGGCCCTGCCCGTCCCGACGAGGGCACGGTGCCCAGCAGCCGGCACCAGGCTGTCAAGGCCCTCGCACCGCTGGCAGCTGGTGGTTACGGTACGCACGCGGTCACGCGGGGTGTGTGGGGAGCGGTGCTCAGGCTGGGTGCAGTGCAGGTGGGTGCTCAGTGCAGTGGCGTGGGGT
The DNA here is from genome assembly GCA_008921705.1 of Burhinus oedicnemus. Taxonomy (NCBI): domain Eukaryota; kingdom Metazoa; phylum Chordata; class Aves; order Charadriiformes; family Burhinidae; genus Burhinus; species Burhinus oedicnemus. The sequence continues at coordinate 1,068,598 of VFFE01006735.1, read as the reverse complement.
GGGTGCTGCCATGTCACCGGTGGCACAGAGCCGGCTGCCTCCCAGTGGTGCAGGGACACGGGGCTGGGCTCCTCTCCCATGTCCCCAGGAAGGCAATGCCAGCCAAGCTGCCAGCTGTGGGGCAGTCCCATGGCCCCAGAGGCCACGTTGTCATGGGGGTGACTGCTGAGGTCTGTGCTTACCTGCACCTCCTGCCTCGTGATGCAGAGGCACAGTGCAGGTGACTGGGGCACGGCGGGTGGGGAGGGCTGTGGGTGGAAGCTGGGCTCTCGCCGCAGCCCTGGCCCAGCTGGGGTGCTGGGGCCAGGCTGCCGACAGGGAGCCCTGGCTGGGCACGGCGGAGGGTGGGCACAGGGGTGCAGCTGGGACCCATCTGGGTGCTCAGACCACAAAGCGGAGCCCGTACGTCATCTGATGGCCGTTGTCCCAGGCGTAGAGCACCTTCTCCTTGGGGTTGTAGTCAACCTGCGTGGTGAAGGCATACTGGTTGAGGAAGGGCAGCCGGAGCTCTGCCTCCGTGTCCGTGTGTGTGTCGAAGGCATAGGAGATCTGCCCTTCCTTCTGGCTGTAGGTGTCCACGGCGTAGAGGATGCCGCAGATGATGAAGCAGTTCCCGTAGGCGTTGCGCTTCAGCCCCGTCTTCCAGGTGGTCTCCCTGCGCACGGAGAGGTCCACGGGGTCAAGGCGGCTCAGGACGATCACCTCCTGCTGCGAGTAGTCGTAGTCCACGGAGGGGTAGATGACCCAGAGCCCGCTCTCATCCACGGCGAAGTCGATATCCGAGTGGCCCTTCCACTTCCAGGGCGTCGTGTCCTCATACACCACGTCGTGGAGCAGTGCCCAGCCTGCCACATACCGCTCCTTCAGGTCATACTTGATGATGTTCTTGGTGAAGGCACGGTTGTAGTAAAAGGCGCCCCGGTACACCACATGCCCAGTGCCAATCCAGTTGTAGGGCAGCTTGTAGAGATTGCTCCAGCGGCCTGCAAGTGGGCAGGAGAGGTGCTGGGATCCCTTGCAGCACTGGGGTCCCATGCATGATGGCCCGAGCGAGCCAGCAGTGGCAGGGGACTTGTGTCCCCCTCGCTTGTGTCCCATGGGTGCTCCCCAGCACAGGTCCCCACCAGCTGCCCACCACCCCAGGGCCCAGCACAGCCGGCGTTGCACGGTGCTGGGCACCCACCCACGGGGAGCTGGGGCCCCTGTGCCCGCTCAGCTGCCAGCCCTCACCCTGCTTGAAGTTGTCGAGGCTCCTGAACTCCACTAGGCTGTTCCCATAGTAGTAGTTGGTGACATAGATACGGTCATCCTTGGCTGCCGGGTCCTTCATCCAGGCCCCTTCATTGCGCCCGTAGCTGTGGTGCTCCGTGGGGGGCTCCACTGACTCAATGGTGCCTTCGCACTCCACTTCCTTCACTGGGTATGGAGGAGGAGGAGGAGGAAGAGGAAGAGAAGGAGGAGGAGGAGGAGAAGGAAGGCTCACTCCTGCCCCAGGCAGCTTGCCTCTTATGGGGCAGGGAAGCCCTTTGCCATGGCAGGGCTACTGCTGGCCCAGCCTGGCCATGGGTGCCAGGACCACCGGGGCGGGTGCCCCTCCCAGCCCCCACGCTCACCCACCTCTGTTTGGTGTTTCAGGGCCCCCGGTGCTGTCAGCCCCCTGCCTGAGGATGGTGGAGGGGAGGCTGCGGGCAGTGGTGCGAGGGGCTGGGGTGGTGCTGGGTGCAGCCGTGGTGCTGGGCACGGTAGTCTCTGTCCGTGCGATGGCTTGGGCTGGGGGCCCCTCGGCTGCGGGGGGCAGGGGGCCCCTCTCCTCCTGCCGCTCCAGCGCAGCCGCCCCCCTCACAGGGCTCTCTGCAGGGGGATGAGACAGGGGGTCAGTGCGTTGGCAGGGGCAGCCCCTGGCCCTCTGCTCCGCTGAGGAGCACCCCCAGCTCCCCGCACCCCCACCCCATCCCAGGGACTCACCGCGGCTGCCAGCCGGCCCCTCCACTGCCCCCGCCTGCCCAGCCTTGTAGTAAGTGATGCCCCGGACCACAGTTTGCTGGTGTGCCAATGGCTTGGGCTTGGGCGTAGGCTGAGACCCACCCCGGGCCTTCACGTTATCCTTTTTGGGCTTCTCGGGCTTCAGCTGCTTCTCCTTGGGTGCTCGGGGGGCTGCCTTGTCCCCCAGTGCTTTGCGGGTGCTGGGGTACCGTCCTGCCTCCTTCTCTCGGCCGCCTGCCGTGTCCTGGGGGGCACAGCCTGGTCAGACCCCCTCTCCTTCCCTCCCACCACCGTGCTGGATAGCAGGTGCAGGCACCAGCCCCAGCTGCCGGCGCGATGCACCCCGATGCACTCGTGGGAGCTGTCAGCACCTGCCACAAGCCCAGGGGAGCTCAGCTCTGCATCGCAGCAGGGCAAGTCCAGCAGCACCGGCCGTGCCTGCGAGGGGCTGGGGCCCTGGTGGGTACCTGTGCCTTGCTCTCAGGGACAGCGGCAGCGTCCTTCTGCAGCAGCTGGTAGCCCAGGTTGGAGATCTCCTTCTTGATGCTGATCATGATGTCGGAGTAGTTCTCGTAGCGTCTCATCTGGTCGGTGAGGTGCAGGACACTCTCCTTCATGAAGTCGTTCTCCCTGCTCAGGTTGGTCTTGATGGTCTGGAGGAGAGGAAAGGTGTGGAGCCCCTCTTGGGGAGCCCACAGCACCCCCAGCTGGTCCCGAGCAGCCAGATGGGGCACACTGCAGGGACAGTGCCTGCCGGAGCTCACTCACCTCCTCCAGCGTGTTCATCTGAGCCACCACCTTGCTGATGTAGGAGTGCACCTTCATCAGGTCCATGCTGTAGAGTGTTCCCTCCAGCAGGTCCACCATGGACTGCAGCTGCAGAGGGAGAGCAGGGCTGGGGCACAGGGCTGGGGCACGGGGCATGGGGCAGGGCCGTGCAGCTGCTGTGGATGCCCCCACGTGTCCCCGTCCCCATCCCCGCTCGCAGCCAGAGCACAGGAACCGCAGTGCTCCATTGCCCTGGGGCCTGCTGGAGCAGGGACAGAGAGCATGGGCTCCTGCACATGGGGAGGGGGTCTCTGGCCCCCAGCCCCCCGGTCCCACCATGCCTGCAGATACCTTGAAGAGCTCGGGTGCCTGCTTCTTCAGCTTTTCCATCTTCCACTCGTTCTCACAGGGGTTGAGCGAGGAGGGGGGGGCGGTGCAGGAGCACTTGCAGTCGGCCCCCGAGCTCACCGTCTCCACCGTGTAGAAGTCCTCCACCCGCATGCTGCCGTTCCTGACACGGCTGCAGGCGTCCTTGCTGAGCGGCCGCAGGATGCACTTGCAGCGACAGTCGGAGCCCTCCGAGGTCATCCGGACCTGGTCCGCCTCGCCCAGCGCCTGCAGGGACACATAGGTGGCTGGTGAGCCTGGTGACCTGCCCGGGTGTCCCACAGGGCCCTGCTGACCCCAACAAGCCATCACATCCGACTCCCTCTCTGCTGCATGCCCGGAGGTTTCCCACCATCCTTGGCTGTGGTCTGGCCCAGAGCACCCTGTCCCACCACCCTGCACCTGAGTGACGGTGATAAAACCCAGGCAGCCACTTGCCCACATGGCCACCAGGGCATTTTCTGCCCCAGGTGCTTTGGTCTCATTTCTGTAGCTGTTTCCTAGCCTCCAGCAAGACCCGAGTGAGAAGGGATGGTGGCAAGGAGACCCAGAAGCGCCTCTATCCCCCCGCACCCACAGCCCCGAGCCCACACAGGGTCCGTTGTTCATGGTGACATGCAGCCACCTCGGGGTGAGCTCGGCCCCTCCAGACTCCCACAATGGCCCGAGGCACGCACTCAAGGACTCCCTTGTTTCCACACATGGCCCTGACTCACGCTATGGAGCCCAGGGTGCTTTTCGGCTGGTTTCTGCAGATAAGGAACCGTCTCCCCCCAACCCCATTGTGCTCGGGATCAAGGCTGCAGCTGAGCCTGCCCAGCGGGACAGGGAGCTGTGTCCCTCTCACCCCCTGCCACCAGCTGTGCACCCATCGGGGACATCTGGGCTGGCAGGATGGTGGGGAGCACAGCCAGGCTGCGCTGGCTGCCCCGTGTGTAGGGACATGCCTGCTCCAAGCAGCCGGGAGGGTGGGAGAAAGGGGAGAGGCAGCGCGGTGACCCCAGAGGGAGAGGGCTCTGCCCGCAGGGACTCTGACTCACCCTGGGAAACAGAACGGTGGCAGAGCTGGGAAATTAGTTTAGCTCTGGCTCTCCCACCCTCCCCAGAGCACAGCGCGGCATGGGAAAGGGCAGAAGCCCACAGGGCCGGTGTCCTGCCCGCGGGCAGCACCCACGGCCGTGCAGGCGCCATCCTGCCTGTGCCCAGCCGGGCTGATGCACTGGCAGCACCTGAGCACCGGCTTTCTCTGGGGCAGGGACCCCCAGGGACCCCCAGCTCCCCACAGCCCGGGCCAGGGGCTTCCCTTCCTCAAGATGCAGCAAAACCTCCTGCATTTTGCATTTCAAAAAAGCCTCTCTCTTTCAAAGGGAAACGAAGGTCCCGCTGGCTGGGAGGAAAACACCAGGCGGCTCAGAGGGCTGTAAATCGAACAGGATCTCATCAGGCTCTCGGCAGGGAGCAGCAGGGCAGGGAGTGGGACCCCCTCCCCAAACACCACCTCTCCAGGCTCTCACACCTCCCTGGGCCGCCTGACCTCCCCATGGCAATGCCGGCGCTTGTGCAAACAGGCAGGACAATTCACAGCCCAGTGGCGAGCTGCTGGCCCCTCCTCGGCCCCGGAGCTGGGCTGCTGTCCCTGCCATGAGCTCTGTCCCTCCATGTGCATGGCACTGAACGAGGTCCTGGTGTGCAGATGCATCCTCATGGGAGCCCTGCATGAGGTCCTGCTGTGCACGTGCATCCCTGTGGGAACCCTGCACGAGGTCCCAGCGTGCCCCAGGGGAGCCCCACTTGAGTTCCCAGCCGGGATCCCCTGTTCCTGCCAACACCCCAAGCACTAACCACCGGTGAAACTACCACCGCTGCGGCACAGCCCGACACCCGGCGACACGCTGCGATCCCACCCACCATCGGCACCTTCCACAGGGAAGGGCTGCAGCTGCCTGTGCTGGAAGCTCCTTCCCATGGGAGCAGGAGGCCACGGGCTGCGCGTTCCCTCCCACTGCCCTTGGCAGCACTGCGGCGGGAGGCACGGCTGGCGCGGAGGCCCCGCGTGTCCCACTGAGGTGGGGCGCGAGTGGGCTGGAGCCATGCGCAGCAAATGCGCCCGGAGCAGCCCTATCAGCGGCTGTTTACACTGCGCAGCACACGGGGGGCCCAGCAAACGGAGCCTCCCCCGCGGCACAAAGGGGCAACCTCTTCCTCAGTGACCTCCCGGTTCAAGCCATTTCCCTCCTGCGTCCCAGTCATCGGCCCCCGGCCGGGGCAGGGTGCAGCCTTGTGGGCAGCCGGCCGGGCGGGCAGCCAGCGGCTCAGGGGCCCGACAGCTGCTTTTGTCTCGCAGCCGCGCAGCAACAGAAAAATCCACTCACCTCGGGTCGAGGTGCAAGTGGGCGCTGGGGGCCAGGGGCGGACTGACTGCCCCTTCCCGGGCGCTGCATGCACTTCGCTGTGCCACAGCCGGGGCAGCTGCCTGCCTTCATGCGGGGTAGTGATATTAAACCTCATTCTGCCTTTTAAACGGCTTCCTTAAACAGGAACCGTATGTTCTATTTATACAGAAAAGGCTATAAACAAGGAAGTCTTAAAAAAAAGGCCCCCGCATGGTTCATTCTGCAAGGGTCACCCCGCCTCGGTGCATCGGCTGGGCGTCCACCATCATCCTGCACCCGGCTATGTCCCGACCCCGCGGGGACAGCCTGCACCCCCCGGCACACACAGGACCCACTCCCCGACAGCGTGTGGGTGGGTTGAGACATGGGGGCACAAGGCAGACCCTGCTGAAGGCCAGCACGCTGCACTGGCTGTTCAGGCTGGGAATCTGATGACTTCCTAAGAAACTTCTGTGGGGGCTGATGCAGCCCCGCAGGGTCTCCGGGTGATTCTTTCCCTGAATCCTCCTGCTTGCTGCAGACCCTGGCCCAGGGTGCAGGCAGGTGGGTGCTGCCCCCCTTCCGGAGCCAGGTCCCAGCTCCACAGTGGGGCTGCGCACACACGGCTGGCATGGGAGAGCCTCCCTGCACTTTGCTGGGCGTTTCCTCACTCCCAGTTTTACGAGCCGGATAATTTTCTCAGCACTGTCTGATTCCTGGGACCTCTTGCAAGAGCATCCATGTGAGCACAGAGTTTGTGCCATTATTTGGAGAAAGCGGGACCTTTGACAATGAACCTTGGCCAGCTTTTAAGCTGTCCTTTGATTGCTGCCAGAGGACTTGTCTCGGAGGAAAACACGCTGTGTTGATAAGCACGCTGCTGCGCTGCACGCCTCTCGCACACTGCTGGAAGGCATGTCTCTGTCACAGGAGGGAAACCATGACACCCTCCTCTTCCTCCTCCTCCCCGGCTTGGCACAACACGTTAAACACGTTCTGCAGCACAGGGAGCCGAGGCAGAGCGGGGCTGGCAGAGCCAGCTGTGGCTGACGGCGGCCAGGCCCCGGGTGCTGGCACTGCTCAGGCATCCCATGTCGGTCACAGGGACACGACCACGCGAAATGCTTGGGTGGCACACGAATGCCCACCAACGGGATCTCATCCAAATGGCAAGAACTAAGAAAATACCTTCAAGTACAGTGGGCAGCACCTGCGAGGAGGGAGGGAGGTGGTGACGGCACTGTGTGGGTCCGTGGGCTGCAGATCCCGGGGTCCTTCAGACAGCATCACCCCTGAAACCCTGCCAGGAAGCCCAGCGCGGGGCTCCCCCTGACACCACTCCCAAGCCAACCCTTGCCAACTACAGCTGTGTTTTCATCTTGTTCCACCAAATGACTCGGAAAATCTTGGCTTTTTAATGCTTTGGTGATCCTGGCATCAGCGCCCTTCCTCCCCGGGGGTTGCTCCCACCACTGTCCCTCTGGGCTGGGTCCCGGTGTCCCGGCTGCAGACACTGACCCCGCGGGAGAGCAGCTGAAGAACCGAGGGCTCTTGGATCCACACGAGAGCCCGGTTCCTCCACGCTGCCGTGTCCCGCTCCCACGCTCCTCTCATCTTGGCGGGGGAAGTCTTGTCCGGGCTGTTCTCCCTGGCACGGAGACGCTAATTGCAGAGCTCATCATGGCAGCGCCGGGCTTTGGGCACCTTCCAACCCCCCAAGCACGCTGGCAGCCCGAAGCATTCCCTCCGCCGAAACCCCCGCAGCGAAGGGAGCCCCAGCACCCAAACCGCACCGGCCCTTCCCAGGGAACATCCCCGGACCCGGGGGGGCGCGGGGGGGGGCCTAGCCATCGCTGCCCCAAAACCCGATCCTGCAGGAAAACACCGTCTCTGCCCGTCAGAGCGGGGAGCCCCGGCCCAGGGACGCGGTCCTCGGTCTCTGGCGCAGGTTGCGGTGCCGGTGCCAGCCCCGGGGCCGGGCTCACGCCGCCCGCTCTACCCGCGGGGGTGCCGGGGTGCTCGGGCACCCCCGCCCGCTCCCCTCGCTGCCCGTGTCGCTGCGGCTGGAGGCGGCGGGGGGGCACCGCCGGGCCGCGCTCCCGCCTTGGGACCCTCCCCGGAGCCCGCCCGGACACAGCAGCGACCGCTGCCGCCGCCGGGGCCTCCGGACCGGCACCGCCCGCCTCGACGGCACCGGCCTCGCGGGGAGGGGGGCCTGCCCCCGCCCGCTCCGCCGGCCCTGATCGCAGCCCTGATCCCGGTCCCGGTGCCGGTCCGGCCGGTGCTTACCGTGGCGGCGCCGCGCGCGGCGGCCAGCGCCGGGAGCAGCAGCGCCGGGAGCAGCAGCGCCCGCATGGCGAGAACGGCGCCGAGCGCCCGCACCGAGCGCCCGCTCCGCCCGGCCCGGCCCGGCGGCGGGGAGGAGCCGCACTCCCGCCCGTCCCGTCCCGTCCTGCCCCGCCCCGTCCCGGCGGCGGCACCGGCCCCAGGAGCAGCGCCGCGGCGGCGGGGGCGGTGCGGTCCCGCCCCGGGGCCGTCCGTGCTTTCCCTGCACCGGGGCTGGCTGTTGGCCCGGACGGGGCTGTCCGGTACCGCGGGCTGCCCGGTGCCCGGCGCCGGGTCTGCCCGCTCCCTCCCTGGACTGCCCGGTGCCCCTTTCCCGGGCTGGCCGATCCCCTCCTTTGTCGAGGCGGATGCCCCGTGCCGGGTCTGCCCGCTCCTTCCCCACAGCTGCCCGGTTTCCCCTCTCTGGGGCTGCCCGGTGCCCGTGCCGCGCTGGGGCCAAACCCGTGTCGCGGGCAGCGCTCCGGGCTCGGGCGGCGGGTGCCCCCTAGCGTCCCGCCGAGCCCGGTGCACCGGCCCGGGTGAGCCCGAGAGGAGCTGGGCGCGGCC
>VFFE01006735.1:1049145-1060176 GCA_008921705.1 Burhinus oedicnemus | reverse complement strand
GTCCGGGGCAGTGCCGCCGCCGTCGTCCCATATCCCCCCCCCCCGTCCCTCCCAGGTTTGCCGCGTTCCGGTGCGGCTCCGCTCGGTGTCACCCTCCCGCCGGCACCGGGCGCTCGGCCCGCACGGAGCGTCTGTTTGATCCGAGGGTGCCGCTGCCTGGCCGGGCTGCCGGTGGGTTTATGGGCACCATTTGGGACCTTTTACACTTCCATATGCAGATACCGCATCTGCACTTGAATGTCCCTGCCAATTTTTATGGTTTACGATTGCATTTTACCATCTAAAGGTGCTCCCTTCTACAAAGGATTTGCTCGGACAAAAGAGGCTTCTTATCAGGCGACATCACTGGCGTTTGCTAGAGACAAGCCCTACCAAAATATCCACAGTGCTGGCAACTACAGAAATGAGTATTTCTATAATTACCCTGAAATGTAGTTTTGAATTTTGACCCTTTGTGGGGTTGCTAGAAACACTTTATTCCTCTCTTAATTAGATGTTCAATTGGATGAAAGATACTTTTCATCCTTTATAATTTTTTAACTTTCTGCCTTAGTTTGGGAAGCGTCTGTTACTTTAGTGTCCTTAATAATGCAACAATATTAATACTTTGTCTGCATTTACCATTTTTCCCACAGAAATGTGGCATTTTGGGTGAATGTCTTTCAATTCATCAGATTAGTTTTAAGAATTAGTTGCGTGTCTTGCACAGCTATTTCATGTGATAGATGTTGTACCTGTGGCTGCAGTTAGTCTTTTGAATGGATGATGTAACAACCTTTTACTACTTTGCCTTAAAAAATGTGAAATACTGGCAGGGTGTTGAGACATTGCTTGACCTTCGGTCTTTCTAAAGCCTACAACAGCCGGGGGAGGAGTGGGAAAGATTGGCTTCTTACTTTGTTGGCTTATAAAATATCTGCAAATGGTAATGGAAAATGAAGAGTCTTACCATTTCCTGGTTTTAAGTAGGATTCATAACACATTTGATTCAGTGAGGTACAGCATCTTCACTTTTTATGGAAACAATTAAAATTGTATGATGTATACGTATAGATACACAGGAGATACATATATATAGATACATATATAAAAGTAGGATTGTATTTTTGGTGGCTATGTTAAAATCATTAATGAACTTAAGCTCTGCATGTGGCTTCTGTGTTAACCCCGAGTAAACTGCTGCAAGTTTATTGGTGTCCTCAGTGAAAGAAGCCTCAGAATAACTTTGAAATGCAGTTACATGATTTCATTTCAGCAGTTACAGTAAATTACAGCCTCATTATTTGAACGGGGGCATTTGACATTCTTAGAATATAAGATGATGGTTTTCCTGTATCAATTTGAGTACATCCCCTTCCACGTAAGAAATGTATTTTGTCATTGAGCAAATCAATGGCAATGAGTAAAGTGTATTCTTTTTAAAAATCATTTAATTAGGACATTCATTTTTCCTGCAGTACTAGCAATTATTTCTCAATAGGGTCCTATTTAAGACCAGTTTCCCTATAGCTCACTTGGCATGATTTTCCTTTGTGAATGAAACATGATGGCTTTTACACCATTTTAATTATTTTATGTTTTAACTGAAATGGCAGTAAAGCAGGTTGTCTCGAATTAAGGTAACTTTGGACACTGTTGTGTGGATATGGTCTTGGAAGACAGATTTAAGTACCAGGAAACTACTTGAATTTTGTGTTCCCTTAAAATAAGGCATTTCAGATAAAGTAGATTACTAATCTGGATGAATTTTCTACCAGAGAGAAGAGGAAAGCTGTAAGAACACAGAGAATGTAAGGTTTTCAAAGAAAAATGCCACTGCTTGCATCCCTTCCCTTTTCCGCAGCGCTCTCAAACTTTACTAGCACACACTGACATTTTTAGTGGGTCTTTATGCTTGATTGCTTTGCATCTGATGAGATAAGCCTTTGCTTAACAAAGACTATTTCATTGATATAGTTAGGTCTTAGTTTACTTGCTATAAACATTTCTTTGAAGATCTAGGAAGAAAAACAAATTGAGTTGTTGAATGGCAATGCTGCTAAAGTCAAATGTCTGAATAAACAAGAAGCCACAGTGTTATTTTGACTCAGTATTGGCCTGTTGAATGGGCACGGCTCTCACTTTTGTAAATAATAATAGATAATAAAAAATAATAGAATTCTGACCTTGGGTCTGTGATGGGAAATAAGATTTGTAATTTAGGAAGAACTTAAATCCTTTGTTATGATTTGATGGTAAGATGGAAAAATACCTCTTGGTGTAAAGTTGGAATTTGGTATTGATGGCTTCTGTAGATCATTAATCAGGAAAATGGGTTTATGCATGCCTTTTTGTACTAAAACCAGGACTAGCAACGTATGTTCAGCAGATGCAGAGTGTGATGCGACAACAGGATTTTTTTCCCTGCTTTGCTATAAAACAGTATAAACATACTATATTATAGAAAATGAGGGAGCTTTTCCATCTAGGAGACTATTTCTTGATTTTTGGGAAGCAATAGCCATCTTTATGTCCTGTCTCTGGCAAGTCATTTGTGATACCTTCTTCTTTTGGTGGGGGGAATGTGCAAGCGGTTTATTAAATTACTGTTCAGCTCTTACATGGTGGTAGCTTTGAACAAATGCATTTACACTAGCATTCTCGGAGAATGAGAGCACAGTTTATCCTGTTGATAAACTGCCTATTTAAATAAGGCCTTCAGCAGTGTAATCTGGTAATTCTAATTAAGTCATTTACATAAAGAATTGGCCCAGGGTTTCATCAGATGGTTGCTGGTGAGCTAAAATGCATTCTTTCCCTCCAGCTGTATTAAACTAGCCTTTTGATCCTTTCCTTTTTTTAGCCTTTAAGCTGGTGTGGTTATCACTTTGCAGAGTTAATTGAGAAAGGCAAGTTGGGGGACAAGAGGACCCTTCGAGGTTTAGCTTTAGTCTTAATTATTACAGTTCTAATTACCTAATTAGAAGACTTCCAGATTTTATATGTTGATAAAAATGATTCTGTACAGGTTTTGTTAGAAAGAGGAAATACACCACTGATAGGCTAGCTTCAGTGAAGTTCTTTATTGGTAAATGATTGTCAATAACTTATCTTGAAAGCAGTAGATGTCTGGAGTATCTTAATTCTACTCCAGCTCTTCGATAAGGAGGTTTCATGTACAAAGGGTGGACCCCGTGTCCTTCAGAGAGCGTAAGTTACATGTCTACCTTGCATTGCCTAATCATCCCAGTTATAGGCTTGTATAGGTGGTGAAATTTAAACTTAGAGAAATGTCTTGTCAGTGTGAAGGATTAATTTTTTTAAGCCCTCTTTCTCTTTGTGGGTGCATCAGGAAAAAAACTGATAAAAATTCTCCAAGACTCTGATGCCAGGGTGACTACAAACTGCTGTGATGTCCTTGTTGGGAAATACTCTCAGCTGAAACTTGATGGAAAGCTTAAATATTTTTCATGGAAATATAATCTGGAATTATGAAGCCCTTGGGACTAAATCTCAAAATTCTCTTGCCATATGAAACCCCATCAGCTATTCCAGCAGGAGATAAGAATTGCAGTGGTGGTACATATTTCTAAGGGTGTATGTTGTACACAGGTCAGTGTGGTGGATCCTCTGTACTGTTAACGAACTAGGTAGTGGGTGTACTTTTTCTCAAACTGTAAATGAGCACAGTGCTCCTATAAAAGTCAGGGTTTATTCTACTTAGTGCTGCCTGTGGCACTGCTGAGAAGCACAGTGTTTATCTGCAGGAACTGTTTTGGAGCCCTTGGATCCTGAAGCCAAGTGATTAAGTAATGACTGTTGTAGTGTAAAAAATTTGAAAAGAACTTCTGGTCTCTGAAAGTTCTGCCAGATACCAACTTGTCCTCCAAAAATCTCTTCATTCAGTCTCACAGCTGTAATGTGACTTTTCTGTTGTTTGGCAATACTTACAAAGAATTATTCCTAAGTATATTGTTACTTTAGAAGTCTTATGGATGCTTTTGCCAGGATACTCTATTCTGTGCCTGTTCTGTCAACAGCTGTGAAGAAATGCAAGCAGTGTTTGTTCTTACCTGCAACTAACTTAATGCAATATGGCATTCTTGGTTACTGGGGCTTTGGTTTAAGGTGGGCAACAGTCCAGCTGAGATCTTGGCTTATTTTGCGGGAGAATGTAAGCTCAGGGATTGATATAAGGTAGACTTTTTCCAGCGTGGGTATCAGTTCAGCAGGGGCTGGGGTTGCTTTGCTCAGCCCACATTGGCTGAGTGGTTTGGGTACTAAAATAATTTGGTTCTAATGATCTTTGTGTATGACTACCTTATTTGTGGGAGTATCCCAGATTTGTTGAGGTAGTGCAATAGCTTGCTCCGACCAATATGCAGTAGCAAGCTAACAGTGTAGTTAGTGCCTCCTGCTTTGCTTGTTGGCTTTGTGAAGCTTTTCTTTGCCCACTTCTATTTTCCTGCTTATCTGATATGTGCTGTATGGGTCTATCTCCTTAACCACTTGAGCCGATCTTTAGTATTTCACTTATTTTACTTTGATTTACATAGCACCTCTGTGCAGTGAACTGTCCCTATCACAGGATGATATCCATAAAAATGACACTTCCTAGTCTTGAAAAAAAATCCCCAGGCCCATTGGAGACATGTGAAAAGGACACCCAGCAGGAAGAGAGGCCCATGGCTTGAAATATTCATCAATCATTTTCCTGGCACCAGGAAACCAATCAACGCTTCTAAGGGGCAGAGCGTAATCAATCACACAATGTGGGAAATGGGGATCACTGGCCCTACCAAAAATGTTCCTTCATGTTGACAGAGTAAAAGTGTTGTGTTTGTGCTTATTCACAAGTAGTAACTTACACCCTTGGTATAAAGGACTCCGTCTTTTGTAAAAGACAATTGGTGAAGAAAAGGGTTTAATGTTGTATATGCAATCTAAGCTTGAACTAAAGATTTTGTTTCCATTGATGAAGCTGAGCTGTGTTTTGCGTTGAGAGTTTTTTCTTTACCTTTCCGTATCTGATAGGTGAAGGTTTTGTCTCGTGTTCCCAAACCTCTGTGTTCTATAGGTGGCAAGTACAGCAGCGTGCTGGTTTTTCTGGAGGATCAGAATTCTAAAACTTTGCACTTTCTTCGTGAAACAACTTAACTTTGAAATAGCTTGTGTTGCAAACATACTGGGGAAGAAATGCACCTCTGGATGCTTGTCGTCTTTTTCTACTTTTAACTTGCATTAAAAAAAGACATCAATATATAGGTTGTCCAATACTGACTGAGCAGTAGTTGTCATTATCTGTAGAGTATTTCATTGTAGCAAGTGGCTAGGTGTTATTTGAATTCTTATTTTTCTAGTAAGGTGCTATACATTGTAATGGGAGTTGTTTATAACCTTGTTCTTCCTGTGGAAACCTCTGCAATAGCTGTTACATAAGAAATGCCATAATATTTATGGCAAAATAATTGGCAAGTAGATTGCTAGAATTCCTTCATTGGGAAAACATTTCTTGCATGCCTCATAGGAGACAAGAGGCGTTGAGCTAACGAGCCCTGGCTCAGTGTTGCTGTGCTGATGCCGGATCCGAGGGTGGCTGGGGTAGCCATGGCAGAGGCAGTGCTAGCCATGCTGGTGGGTCTGGTGCTGCTCTCGGCCTGAACATGCAGTTCGTGGGGGGCTGGCACAGACTTGGCTGCGTGGTTTGAGTGCTATGTCTGGTTTCCTTTTCTACTTCAATAGCTACAGAAACTTGAAACAAATGTTGTACCTTTAAAAAGTCTGGCACTTTGCTCCTTTACACTCAGAAAGTGCCAGTTTTTCCCTGGCAGCAGGAGGCCAGAAGCCTCCATGGTGAGAGCCTTTTGTGTACCCCCTCCATCGCTTTGCCTCCGGCTGGGAGAGCTGGGCTGGCAGCTACTCCTGGGGCATAGCTGGAGGGTGGGCAGGGGAAGAGGCTCCCTAGGGTCCCCGGTGCCTGGGGACAGCTGAGCAGGAGCCCCTACCTGGCATTAACCATGGGCAGCCCACCTCAACTGGCAGTGCCGTGGGGCTGAGGGGACGGCCAGCTGCCTCCGTGCTGTCTTTGTGGAAAAGACGAGTCGGGACTTTAGTGACTTGTGTCAAACATGAAGTGCATTTTCCTGACATACAGCCATCTTCTGCAAAACACCCTTGGAAGAACAGTTGCTGTTCCAGTGCATCCTACATCTGCCAAGAAGGAGCATTTCTAACCCTTTAAACTTGAGAAGTGCTGCATCAGAAATACTCTTGACTTCTTTTTAAGCTTGTCAAATCCTGGTGTTTAATACAGATATTTAAATGACATGCTGGGGTAGTTTAATGAACACAGCAAGTCTTGGAGCGTGTGGATGTAGCTGGCAGATGCCAGAGGTGAGCCGGCAAGCCCTGCTAGCGAGTGCAATGGTTGTCTCAGGTACTGAAAATGGTTTGCCTGCAATGCATGTGTGCAACAGTTAATAATGAATAAGGTTGCCAGCTGCTCTTAAATGCTGAGGACAAAATCCCAAATTCCTGGTTAGTAATTAAAAGCTTTGAAATGACCTTGAATCTAAAGCTGTCTTGAAGTAAATTTATGACTTTCCTCTGTTGCAAAAGAGGTTAGGTACAACGGTGTACTGTGCTGTTGGTAAAATGTTTCATGGCAGCCTTGGATGAACACTGAAGATCAAAAATAATCAGAATGCAGCTGAGGTGCAAAACAGCCATGCGGAATGACTGCAAGTACATCTCTAAAAACAAAAAAGTGAAATAGGCTACATGTAGAAATAACCAGAGAATAAAACTGCATACTGACACCTAACTGCTTGGAAATCCAATTTTTTAAAATACTTACTGTAATGGTTTGCCATACTTAATGAGAAATCCAGCTGGATATTTAATATCTATTTTTAAAAACAAACTCCTTTTTTTCATAGTCAGTGCAGGTACAGAGTTACTTGTAGTTCTCTAAGTGTATGAATTTAAACAGCTTCAGTGATACAGTCAAGAGAGTATCATTACTGCGGGCTGTTGCTCTGGAAGGGTGCTATTCCAGCTCTGCAGCTTGCTTATGTAGCTGGTGGTACCTTTGAGGGTTTTTTTAGTTCAGCATTAGTCTGGTCTAAAATGATGTTGAAACCCTCTTTCTTAGACTTTCTGAACTATTGCTTTTCGGGTAGAGCTTTGATTATTAGAAATTTTGAAACCTTTTCTTATAAAAGTTGTCCTATCTGTCAGTAAGGACGATAACACCCTGTAGCTCATAAAATGATAAACTGCTAAGGGTAAGCCATAATGTATATACTTAGCCTTTTCCTATGTCTAGGGAGTTTGTATTCCCTTAAGTATCTGTAGCTTAAAAATGGAGGGTTTGCATGAACGAAATTTGAGTGAAATACCTGGAGTGGAGCCGACTCAAGTGTGATGGAAGCTCCTGCTGTAGGTGCTCCCAGGCTTGCCTTCTGCAGCTTGGCCCTCTCCAGAGCACCGGGCACTGCTCGAGCCATTCTCATTTTACTCAGTCCACTAAAGATCAGGTCACACTGGGATTATTTTTTTTTTGGTTGAGTAAAGATGCTTTCACGCTTGGCCAGGGTTTGTGGTTGGAGTGGGGGTGCAGTAGGCTCGTGCTCAAATGACAAGCCTTACCCCATATCGCTGGCCAAGCAGAACATGGCCATCTGTGAAACCTGGCAGTGATGAACAGCAGGCAGTGCCCAGGTGGGGGTGTTCGTAGGGTGATTTTGAGTGATGAATTTCTCATTAACATATGAGGTGAGAACTCAAGAGTCTCTGGTTTGTAAGTGTGAAGATGTCAAGTGTTGAGACAGGTGCCAGAGAAATGATATCAAGAGCAAATGTGGGCTGTGGTGGACGCCTGCCCTGCAGAGCCTGGCAGCAGGAGCAGAGGAGCCTCCATCCACCTTGCCGTGCGAGCGATGGGAGGCAAATCACTGCTGGGAGCTGGCAGAGCTGCTGGGCGCTAATCTCTGCCACTTTGTTTCATGGATTGTTTTGAATACTTTTTTTATTAATTCACTGGAGATGTCTGAACTGAAACTATGCCAGTTGTCTGCAGCGACTTGTTCTGTTCCTTGTTCAGAGCTGGGAATATTGTCAAGAAACAAAGTATGACTACACATTCTTGCAGGTGTATGTATAGTAGTTAATTGCCATGCCTATGTCTTGTCCTGCCATGGCTGGCTGGTCTGAAGCCTCAAAGACCCACCCATGGGTCATGTCCCACTAATGTCCTGGCCTTGCAGAGAGGCAGCAGTCCTAAGGGGAGCGCTGAGGGATGCCTTCCCAAGGATTGCTGTGCTGTAGGGATGCTGCAGCATCCACCTGCAGGGGAACAGGAATACAAGCCCTTGATGGTTCTTACCACAGGGATTAAAAATTAAGATATGACTTTAAAAGCATGTTAATATTTGTTGTGGCTCTAATCAGCCGAAGTGCCCTCTCCCCGCACTGAGAAGCGTTGCAGACACTCATGCTACAGGTCAGGTAGCTGGAAGGTTCACGTGGATCCCCAGCAGATACACGGTGAAGTACTGACTCTTTCCTCACCCACACACAAGACTAGCATCAGCCTGAATTGCCCCTCAAATGAAATGTTGCCTGACTTCTCTTAATTTAATTCGCTGCCCATTGAAATAATGGGCTTTCTGTAGTGCTTGTTTTGTGCTTCAGCCATGGCAAGGCTTTCAGCAGAGAGCACAGGCAGTAGCTCCTCGGCTTCGGGGATGAGTTGTGAAGTGGCTCACTGATGAAGTGTGTACGCTCCAGCTTTGGGCCCGGCCGTGCTCTCCCGCAGGCGCATGCTCCTCTTGGCTGTCAGGTGGCTGCCGTGGGTCTGCTGGCCCTCTGGGGCTCTGGGCGGTCGGGGGGGACGGCTGGGGGCCAGTGCAGGCTGTCAGGGAGGGATGGCAGAGGCAGCCTGCTCACGAGCAGGGTCTTCCTTGCCTGAAGAGGATGGTGAACAACTTGTATGCATGTGCAGGAGGGGAGATGCTGCTACACTTAATCATATCCCACTGTACTGACAGCTGGAGATGTGTGCTGAGGAGCCAATTCCTTTAAGCTGCATTTTTGCTGCCACAAAAAAATTGAATGGTAAATCATACTACTGAATGTTTACCCTGGTTTTGAAAAAAACATACAAAATGCTGATCTTTAAACATTTTTGTTTGCTTACCTAGTTGTAGATTACTTAGCTTCAAAAGGAAGAATATAAATAGATTTCCCTTAACAATGTATGTAACAATAACTTTAGAATTATAAAACTTGTAACCATATATCTGAAAACCTGAGATTAAAAAAAGCAAATTGTACACACACACGGAAACCAACAAAACATGAAGTCCTGTATTATTTTTATTAAGTTAGATAAAACTAGAACTAAAACTTCAGATTCTTCTTCAGAGCAACTGTATATACTGAATTCAAAACAATTTTCCTATTGAGAATGGGAGCTTTGTTTAAAAATGCAGGGTTTTTTTTCTGTATTTAAGGTAACTTCCTAGTACAAGTAGAGACAAATATCCAAATGTGAGGAATGATGCTTCCCTTTGGAAGAATATTTTATAGTCAAACACTTTCTGATGTGCTTTTTAAGATGCTTAGATGTGTGTTACCACAATTGAAAGCTACTAAGAGACACGGCATCCTGCAAAATGAGATTATAGCAGTAGACAGATGTGGCTGGAATGAGCCCCAAAGAGAAAGGGAAATGTTTCTGGAATTGCAAACAGCAGGAGCTAATAGGGTTTGCAAACATGGTAGGCAGTAGGCAGAGAGGTAGGTGGGGAGGGAATCAAATTTCCCTTGATTCTTCCCTGTACGTAATCCCCATCCCTGGGAGGCCAAATGCTTAATGTAAGCTTTTTCACTCCAACAAAACCCAAAGTACTGGTATTGGTAGGGCTGAAAGGGAGTAGTCGATGAGACTGGAAGTCTGTGGATCACTGAGGGAACTGCTTGAATCAATACAGGAAGAAAAACACTTTTAACAGAGCATAAAACTCCTGTATTCTATAGCAGGCAGCATAGTTGTGGCAAGCTGTGACTGCTCGCTGGTCCAGGTCACTGTAAAGTTGTAGTGTGCCAGCCATTTTTATGTCTGTTTTCAGGGAGAAGTGTAGGGTGTGTGCTGGTCGGACTGAGCAGAGCTCAGATGAGCTGTGGTGTGCGGCGTTGCCTCGGATCGGCTACAGAGCAGAGTGTCCACTCCCATGGCAGCATCGTCCCAGCCTGGGAGCGCCTGCCCTGGTCACTGGGCATCCCACGGGTACAGAGGCTCTGGGCTGATTCCTCTGCCTCTGAAGGACAGGTCATTTACTGGGGCATGGGCCACAAAACAGTTTCAGGTGGCCTGTAGGAAGTGAAGACCCTGCAAAAATGAAAGAGCAACAACCACAGCTATACCCACACTGACAAATTAAATGTTAAGCTCATTCATTGATTTGGTCCTCTCATGTGATGTGCAGTGCAACCTACAGCTCTGGTGATTGATTTATACAATACAGAATATATCGTATTTCTAAAACATGTCACTTCCATGTGCGGAGCAATAAGACTTGTAGATTTAAATACAGAATGCCACGAGTAGCTTTTATATGATAGTGAGCATATTTGCTGCCAACTATCTCATTTGATCATTGAGCAGTATAGGAGTATACTGTATCTAGGCAGCTGTAAAGCTTTTTCCCTTGAAGTTGATTATACATTCAGTGGTTGATTTGGATGAGTCGGTTTTGCTCTGTGTGTGTGGTAACAATGAGGAAACTTGTTTCAATGTGTAGTGCTTACACCTATTTTTCACATTCTAGGGTTCTGTCGAGATCCTCCCACAGAGCACGAGGCATCCACTAGTAAGTACTAGTTAGTCTTCTCATTTCCAGGCTAGTACAGCCAGCCAAGTCCTAGTAGGCATTGGCAGCGTGCAGCCAAAGTCCGTTAGAGTTAGAAGCTGTAATATTATCTCCACTAATTAAAATTTGAAGATAAATGCTGTTAAATTCATTAACCTGGGGGGGGGGGGGGGGGGGG
>VFFE01006735.1:1019020-1049125 GCA_008921705.1 Burhinus oedicnemus | reverse complement strand
TTGGGGGGGGAAAGGGGGGGGGGGGGGGGGGGGGGGGGAAGGGAAGGTGTTTTTAGACTCGTCATATGTCTGTGCTTCTCCAGGATCGCAGTTTGTCAGGGCCATTCGTGTACTAGCTGTTGAATTGAAAGGGCATGTTACCTGCTTTGTGATTAAAAAGGTCTGTTTACAGTAGTGTTTCTAGCCTGATGCAGTGGTTGGCATGTAGAACCACTCGTCTCTGGGAACACTGGCTAATTTGCAACATGATTTCTGGCATATTCTGTATGTCATAATGTGCTATTATTTATCAGTAGTTGAGTATTAATCTGGGTTGATGTTAACTCTTAAAAAATACCAGTGGCATCTCTACTCTTGTATAGTATCAGTTAATTCTGTTTTTTAATATAGGTATTTCTAGTGGACTCAGTAGATGGATTTTGCTATAGTAGTATGCCTTGTGTTGGCCAATACTTTATCAGTGATCAAAAAGTAAATAAAGAATTTCCACAGATTTACAGAATTATTATGCAATTCATCTTCCAATATTGGAGTAGTCAGGGCTGCCAGGTAGGCAATATCCTATTTGACCGAAATGTACTCCAGGCACAGAAGATGCAAAATGGCATGTCTAGGGACAAAGCCAGCGTGCCTGTGGAACGGGGCTCTGCGTGCTGACAAGCGCTGGCTGCGGAGCAGACAGAGGTGTTGGGTAAGTGCCTGCTGTTGCAACGCAGTAGCAAAAACCACTAATGTGGTCCTTTGGAAATTGCAAGGAGGTCTCTCAGGTTTACTGCCTATGTAATACTGCCAGTGCTGTGTTGGAATGCTGATACTGTAATGCTGCACAAAATCCTGATGCTGATCTCTTAAAATACTGGGAATCGCCCAAAAAGATATGATAGTCTTGGCTTATTCAGCTTATCAAAAAGACTATGAGTAATTACACTGTTGAATTCCAGCTGCAGAGAGAGTATCTTGGATATCAAGAGGTTCCTAAAGAGAAGACAGAGCCAGTATAAACAGACTGCAAACTGAAGCTATGAATTCAAATCAAAGATACTGTTTCAACTGAATATAACTTTTACTATCAGTTATTACTTCATTTTGTAGGCTTTGTTTGTCCTCACGTCAGGATGACTTCTAAAACCAGATGAGCCTTGTGGTTAAGGGAAACACTGTATTCTGAAATCCTCATTTGCCTGTGCTATTTGAATGTGAATATGCACTGCTGCACTGATGAGCTGCCCCAGTGCTTTAAAGCCCAGATTCTTCAGGAATTGCTTAGTATTTCAGAACGTGTAATTTTGGTTATGAATGAAATGCTTTGAAAGTGAAAGGAAATGTCACCAAAGGACTGTAAAACATTTCAGTATTGATCTGTGGAGGAAGATTAACATGAATCTCAATTTACAGGCAAAGAAACTAGATGTTTTGGTAAGACATGATTTTAAGCTTGATTATCGTAGTTTCAGTCCCCTTGGAATGAATAGGCAGCCCACCTCATGGAGCTATTCTGATGGCTTGCACTAAGTGACTGAATGTCACTTTTCATTTAGGACATGCCTGGAGGCTTTCTTCATCATTATAACTATTTTTCTAAGAAGCTTTGCTTCTTAACTATGTACACACTTTTCCCTGTCTGTAGCCTAAAAGTCTAAAGTAAGATGCAAAATTTATATGAATCCACTTCAGAGGAATGAGTTGGCTGACAGCATCCCTGATGAACCTTGCTATTCCCAAGTGGTGGCTCTGAGCACTTCCATCTGCACCACCCCGTTTCACAGAAGAGCCCATGGGACCTCCCGGTGAAGCAGTAGTGGTCAGTGCTCAAGAAGGGCATGGTGCTCTTTCAGAAAACACAGGCGGCTTCTGGAAACCTAGTCCATAACCCATGCGGTGAAGCTGATACCACAGCAACATGCATCTCCTTTCTACTTTGATTTTTGTGTCTCAGGAGGCATTTCAGGAATCCTGTGACTTTTGATGGTGTCAATAAATCAGATACCATGCCGACAGAATTTTACTGGAATGTAAACAGGCATTTGAAATAACAATGTCTGTATAGTGTTTATTGAGGAATACAGTGCAGGTATAGCTCTTCAAGTATGTGGAACATTAAACTGCTGTGAATGTTTCCTTTCAGTTACGTTGGTAAGCAGGAGCTGTGATTGTTTTCTATGTTAATGAAAACAATTCAAAATATTTATCATGATGTGACCTTATTTCCCATTCCTCTTTTCAGTGTGTGGTTTCAGTGTGGAGGTGAGACAAGAAGCCCTACCCGATGTAGGGGAAAGGGGAGGAATGTCTCTGTATAGTAAAATTTAGCTGATAAGGGATAATGAATCACCTTTAACTCAGCTCTGCTGAATAGTAGCTGATCTGGGGAGCTGCAGGCTGGTCAGCCTCATCTCAGTCCCTGGGAAGAGTATGGAGCAAATCCTCCTGAAAGATGGTTCCAGGCACTTGAAGGGGACAGGAAGGTAACTGGGAACATTCACCATGGGTTTACCAAGGAGACATCGTGCCTGACCAACCTCATTCCTTCTGTGATGAAATGACTGGACCCCTGAATGAGGAGAGAGCAATTTTGTCACTAACCTTAACCTTAAGCAAGGTTTTTGATGCAGTCTCCCATACCATCCTTGTAGCCAGACTGGGCTACAAGGCAAACACGGGTGAAAAACTAACTGTTCTATCTGGTTCAAAGACTAACCAGTGGCCAGTTATTCAGAGGTTGTCCTTGGGAGTCAATATTGGGGCCAATACTACTTAGCAATTTCATCAGCCATCTGGATGATGGGATGGAGTACACTCATCAGACTTGCAGATGACACCAGATTGATACAGCTGCTATTCAGAAGGACCTCAATAACCTGGAGAAAAGGGCTGATTGAAACTTCAAAGTTAAACAGAGACAAATGTCAAGCCCTGCATCTAGAATGTAATAACCCCATGCAACTGCTGGAGAGCAGCTCTGCAGGAAGGTCCTGGTGAACCTCATGACTGTGAGACTGTAGGGTGTGCTTGTGGTGATGACAGCTCATTGCATGCTGGCTGGTGCATAGCCAGCATGTTGAAGGGGGTGCTTATTCTCCTCTGGGATACGGCAGAGTCACACCTGGAATACTCTGTGCAGTTCTGGGCCTCCCAGCAGAAGATACGTTGAACTGAAGTAAGCCCACTGGTGGGCTGCTGAGATGGTTGGGTGCTGGAAGGCATGACAAATGTGGACAGGCTGAGGGAACTGCATTTGTTTAGCTTGGAGAAGAGATGGCTAAGTGCAGACTAACTGGCAGTCTTCCAGTTCTTTAAAAGGGGCTATAGGAAAAAATGGAGCTCGGCTCTTCAAAGGTACACAGCAAAAGGCTGATACAATGATCATGGGCTGCAATGAAGGAAAATCCTACTGGATATTTGGGGAGATGAAGGGGGTATAAAAACTTAATGGAAGTGATGCAGCGCTGGAACAGGGGTCCAGAGAGGCCATGGAGTCTCCATCCTTGGAGACTTTCAAAGCTTGAGTGAACAGACCCCTGACCAAGCTGATCCAACCTTGAAACTAGGTCTGCTTCCAGTGCAAGGCTCAACTAGATGAGCTCCAGAGATGCCTTCCAACCTGAATTATTCAATGATTATAGAAGTGTAATTATATGGAAAGGTCTTAGGGATGGTGTTGCCATCTCTTACCTAGAAGTTCTAATGCCTGTTTCAGCTTTTGGAGGGAGAAGACTATAATCCTATGTTACATTATCTGCATTTTTCCAAGGTCAAAAATCCTAGTTTTAGCCTGCGTATTTCAGAAAGTCTTTACTAAAATGTTGTCCAACTTACTGAGATTTTACTATGCAAGTGTCCTTCTGTTTGCAATGTCACAAGCACCACTGTGTTTCTACCAAACAGATCCATGTGTGTGATTGATCTCCAGCAGGCTAGCAGCTGGTCAGAAGTGGAAGGTGCAACTCAGTCAGCATGTTCTGCTTATTCTGATCTCGGGTATCCCTGCAGTTGTTCAGGGTACCATCTTTTACCTGCTGTACTCTTCCTGCATGCAAGATGACAACCTTTGGGGAGGGGGTACCAAAACTCATGCTCCGATATCTTCAAAGTCCAATGCTATGACACAGGTTCAGGCTAAGTTCATTTCTAGGAGTTGCCCATATACCCCTTCAATTAGCATAAACAGGGACAAGGGCAGTCAAAGGTCAAGAGAAGTTCAAAATAGCATAACCTCTTTTTGGTCGTGTTCCTGAATGTTCCTAATCCTGCAAAGTTCTCCAAGCTGTCCTTGCCCATCGTGTTTACTAGACAGTTGTAAAAGTCAAAGAACAAGGCCTGGCTTGATACAAGGGAAGTTAGAAATCGTGTGGCTGAGAATAGGTAGCATTGTTGCTTAAAACAGGAGAAATAATTGATTTATGTTATGGTGGCCAATTAGGCTGTAAAGTGAAAAACTCTTAAAGAAACCCTGTGGCTTCAAGGGAGCTTTTTGCTCTGATTTCTGCTCAGCAAATAGGGGTACCCCAATAAGGGTCATCAGCTCCATGAGCTAAATTATTAATTCCTTTCATGCCACTCAGGGCTTGTAAACAGTATATAATACAAGAAAACAATTGGCACTGTTCACTTACTGGGCAGAGGAGAGGTCAGAGGGTAAACAGTTGTATTGGCAGCAGCTGTTCTCCATAGCTGAGCAGACTTTTGTCCTTTTCATCTTTTAGAGCAAACCAGTTTCCAAAATCTTAGCTGACTGTTAATCCATATCTCCTCTCTTAGCTGAATTGTTTTTAGGAGTTTAATGTGTTGCATATAATTATGAAGATAAAAAGGGCCGAGGGGAGGGTGAGGGGTTGTGGATAAGAGAACAAAACCAGCATTGCCATGTTTCTTAAAGAGCTGTTTGAGATTTTTTTAATATTAATTTACACGGGTGAGAGAAATCTTAAAATCCACCTATTCAAGGCAAGTTGTAGGATAAGTACTTGCACTTTTATATACTTTAATCTCAAAATCATACTTCATTTTTTAAAAAAGAATAGGTTACAAGTACCCCTCTGCCAGTAGCACAAGAACAGAAATATTGAGGTGTTCCTACTGTTCTGATACTGTAGACTTGCCATGTTCTGGTTTGGGATGGTCTGCGGGTTCTCGGCCAACCGCTGGGTGCAGCATCGCTCGGTTTACAGCAGCGCTTGACGGGACATTGAGGCCATTCTAGTAACTTCAAACTTGAACCACCAGGCAGCTGTGACCGCAGTGTTAGCCTTGGTGAACATCTTAGAAGTAGTAATTAAAATACATATTTTCAAGTGTGAACTGAAATTACCCTTTCCAAGTAGAGCTAGGAAATATTGTTACACTTCTGTTTATAGCCTTTAACATGGTATTATAGCAAACAATCTAAAATTATGGGACTTGAAAAATTTGCACTGGCTCTCAGTGCTTACCACTCAGAAATTTCTCTTCAGAAGGCACGTGCATTAGTTGGTCGCTTTTTGAATGGTGCTTGATAAACTATTCCAGATGCCTGCAGGTGTAGCTTACCACCCAAAGTGACTGTCACTCACACAGTGGCTTCTCCAGTGGTACGGGCTGCTGCTGGCCGCTCCTCGCTGGCTCCTCGCCATCTGGCTGGCTTCTCGGGCAGCTGACCTCTTTTTGCCAGAGAGCAGCAGGTAACCTTTAAAGGACCATCTGCTAATCTGTTACTTCAACCTTTCTGAAAGCTGAGTTGTGCTCAATACTGAGATTTACACGTGCTAAACCTTACCACTCTCAGAAGAATAAAAGTAACTTTAATGCTGCACTTACTTTTTGGGCTATTTTGGCTATATGTGAAAGCATATGTAGCTTTAAATAGGAAAAAAATACAAAACTGTTTCCAGGTACCTGATATTGCCATACTGCATATGAAGAATATTTTTTACTTATAAAAATGTGTGTGGCTTATGACCTGCTAGCTCTTCGGAAGGGCTGGCAGTTCCCACATTAGGGAGATTATAGTAATAAGGTCAAAAATGGAAAGAGGTAAAAGACTTTTATTTTTTTCCTGTAAGCAGACTAGAGACCTTTAAAACGTACCGCAGAGCGTGACTGTCGGAAATGCTGCAGTCTAGCATGTCACATACAGCTTTCGGAGCACTGGTGCAAGAACTGCAAGGAAGAGCCAAGTGAGATTACAAATTTGTGTTTAGATGTTCTAGGCAGTAAATGTCTTGATAATTCAATGGAGAATAGGACAGGAATAACCCAGGGCATTTCTTGACTAAATCTGCCATTGTGTTTGTCACTGGGTTTGACTGTGGCTGGTATTTAGCACGTGAAAGCTGCTGGCTTTGCGCAGCAACACGGAGCAGGCTCCTAAGCGGGGGGCTTGCTAGGTGTGGCAGCAAAGCATGGCAGGAGGATTAAGTTAACGTAAGCGTGGTGCTTTGTCTGCTCTTCACATTCTACAAAAATGGTCTGCTAAAATGTTTACATTTGTTTGTGGCTTGCCTAATTAGGACAGAACTTTGCACTTTCCAGTGTAAACAGTTATCTTCAGGGAACTGCCAGCTGCCGAATAAATGGGAATTGTAAGAATGCGAAATGCAGGATTTGGACTGACAGCAAACCCCGGCTGTGGGCTGAAGTTAATGCTTCTGGGACTGTGTTCTGTGGTTAGGAATGTAAACTTATAGTATGCATTTATTGGGCCTTAAAGCTAAAAGGGAATTATAAAATATATAATTATGTGGTATCTACCAGCATCAAAATGATGGAGGTGGAGACTGATTTGTTTGACTTGGGCATTTGTGGTGATGTGCTAGGAGCGATTGTGGTTTCCTGAGAGAGAGATCAAGCCCCAAAGAATGTAACTTTGTTTTACCTAATCTTAGGTTAAAACTGACCCTGTTACTGGAAGATGGTTCCTTCCCGGTTTGGGTCCTGGGAAGCTGGACCCTTCCCAAAAGGCAGATCACGCTCTGACTTTGGGGTTTTTCAGTGGCGAAACACAGGAAGGTAGTTCTGTTTTTTCTTTCAACTGTTAGAAAATAAACCTTTTGGAGCATCTGTATGTGAAGACACTTGTTTCTGATACTGCTTCAGATCAAATGCCACATTTTCCATACCTTTGGAAGGGGATCCCTCTTCCTATCAGGAATCTTTTGAAGGTGCTCTGAACACAGATGGGAGATCATTGTGTCCTTTCATTCCACTTACAATTTGATACTGTATCCAGTTTAAAGCTGATATTCAGGGTTTCTTTGTGCCGGAATTTGCTCTGAATTGATATACTCAAACCATCACAAGTTACAGACTATCAATACAGCTGCTCAGAAAAGTAGATCTGCAGATAATGTGTATGAGATAAAAGTATCTTAAAAGAGGAAAGGACAGCATTGTTAAAAATTAACTGCTTCTCAAGGCAGCTTCCTCAGGTGACCAAAGATACGTATATTCAGTTTAAATGTAAATGAAAGTTTTCAAAATTAAAGACTCTTTGGTAACATGCACATCACAACTTTCTCATTTTCACTTTCCCATTAGCTACAGATGTGGAGCAGATGAGTTCCTCTTCTCCTGTCCTCCCTATGAACTCCATGGGCAGTAAGTACCCCTTTTCTTGCCACAAGTGATGAGGTGGAATTTATCATTCTGAGATAATCCAAAGATATGAATTCATACTTCATGATAGAGACTTTGAGAAGTTTTAGAGCTAATGCCTACTCATGGAGGTGAGGATTCCCATATGACAGTTGATCAGGTCTTTCTCACAAAAGTAGCATAGACCAGGTCTGTACATCACTACTTACACCAGCAGAATGCAGGTTGTGTAGGATCTTTTTGCACCAGAGATGTATCAGTGAAAGTTGTAGGTGCCTGTATGTTACAGTGATAAACAGCTGAGGTGCTGGTAAATTCTGTTGACATAAAAGTATCTATTTTAAGTGTAGCAGTATTACACTTGGAAATCTATAGCTTGGGATTTCTCATGAAACAAGCAGTTGGTGAAATCCTCTTCAGCTTCACTGTAATTCTGGGCCTGTAACGTTTTGAGACTTTGAAAATCTGAGCTGCTGGACACCTAAAATGAGTTCAGAATTCTTTCTTAATACTCCATCTAGTGGTATTTGCTGTGTCCGAGGACCAAATGTATTTTGTCAATTATAATCCACTAGATGGCAACAAGTCCTTGTTAGACTTGCAGAAGTTACAGGGATAAAATCAAACAATTGTGCTCACAATAGAGAGACAAGCTCTGTGCAAATTTCTCATTTAAAGTAACTTTTCATGTCATTTTTTTGGAAAGTCTCTGGATTTTCCAAATGTGGCAGACTATTAACTGACAGCTTGTATTGAAAATAATGCTCAGATGTCCAGAACGGCTAAAAGCCAGTCAGGACACTGTCCTCTCCATCTGCCATTGTGCTGATGGATTTGGACTTAATTTTATTGGAGAACTTTGAAGCTTTGGAGAACTCTGGTTCCTCTACAATGAGAAATATGGTTCCTCTTTATAATGAGAACAGTCGTGTGGAAGGAATGTATAATAGGCTCAGAGTTGCAAATGTGTGGTTATTTGTGTGTTGATTAATAAAGCACACTTTTGTAGGCATCTAGCTAGGTTTTCATGTAGTTGATAACTTTTATACAGGAACAGGTAATTTCACATGCATATGTAGAATAATTTGTCATTTAGATACATGTATAGTTGATGAAGACATTGGCTAATATTCTGTTGAATGTTTGTAGCCTGGCAAGGCTCAGATTTACTGCATTCAGGCCTCTCATGCATTAAAAGGTACTAAAACAAAAATTTCCACAGTATTCTCACATCATACTGTATCTGCCAAATACTGAAAGCAAGACTGTCTAACATGAACTGAACAACCCTCTCTTTTTCCCTTAAATAACTGTATATTATTGCTAGTCTGAATTTGTCTAGCTACAGCTTTCATGTCTGTTATCTTTTGCTAAACTGAAAAATGCTTGTCAAACTTCTGTTCCCTATGAAGATATTGATATAAACTTTTGATAAACTGAATAAACTGAGCTCCTTGAGTTCTTTTGATGTCTTCCTGTCTTTTGATCAACCTTTCAGTGCTGGTGGGCAGGCCGAGCTGTAGCAGCCAGGGTGTGGGCATGCTGGTGGGCTGCTGGGGTCCCACCAGCTGGTCGAAGGGCTGGGGGGACAGCTGGGCAGTAGTGTCCTTAACGTGCTGCCGCAAGCTCAGCCGTCGCTGGCCTGCCAGAGCCACTGGGTGTTGATAGATGAGCCCTGGCAATTCCTGCTGGGGCACTTCCCAGACCTCTCCAGCCCCAGCTGTCCAACTTCTGCAGTGGCAGCACTGAACGTGCCGGTGCTCCGCATCCTCCTGATGTGTTTGGTTTGGCTGACGTCCGGGGCAGGCGGTTCTGCGGGATGGTGATCTCTGGTAGGGAGGGAACAGTTGGTGCCAGAAACATCTAAAACTTCCCAAGCATGGATTTTGAAAAATTCTGAACATGTCTGCTAACCTGTCTTCCCTTAGTAAGTTTTTTCCCTTGCTGTCTCATTACCAAATGTGATTAAAGCAAAAAAGCTTGACAATTTTCACAACAGAGTAGAAAACTGAGTTCTTAGGCTTATTTGTGCATCCAAAGCATTTGAGATCTGTGGAGTGTCTGATAAGCCTTCTGCTTGTCATGCATTAGCAAACAGGGGGATGGTCCCTTTACTGTGGTTTTTCTTGTTTGTCTGAAATGTCTTATTCAGAGTAATTGCAGTGAATTATTTTCACATTTTCTTGCAGTAAAGATGAACACCTCTGTCAGGACTCTTGTATTTTCCTTTGTATTTTCATACAGGTGTATGTGGGGAAAACCAGTAGGCTGAAATGTCTGCTTAAAATAATACACAAGTGCTTTCTTGTACATCATGTAAGATGCCACTGGAAAAAAACTGAATTGTGCATGCTTACTTTTGAATTTTTCCAAACATGTTGACAAATTTGAAATTTCAAAGGCAAAATGTCAAACTGCATCAAAAATTAGTCATTTGTCTAGTTTTCATAATGTTTAAACAATTTGGCAGGCATGCTTTCAGGCTGTTTGCTTTTCTGTTACTGTAGTTAATTCTCTGTATCAAACTACCATGCGTACCAAGGGTTTCGGTGGAAATGCTGGCTATGGGTGACTGCAGTGACTGAACAGAGCCCTTCACTGTCAGACTGGGGGATAGCGGAGATTTAAAGCCCCAGTTTTGCAAAGAGTTCAGTCTGTTCAGTTTGTAACTGCTGAACTCAGTGAAGCTGTTCCCGTATAAAATTGAACAAGCTTAAGTCTTTTAGCAGAGCAAGCAAACGGGGATTTATTTTGAAGATTCACCTAATTAGAGTTTAGAAGTCATTAGTAAGTTGTTCTGACTTGAACTGCACGGCAAGTTCGGGAGACAGTTACTGTGTGGTATCAGCACAGCACGTCTGAACAGGCTGCTTTAAAATAATCCCATAAGCCACTGGAGGAGGAAAAAAGGTGTAAGAGAAGTGCTTGGACTATTGCAGAGAGAATGGACTGTGATACCTCTGCTGAGCACAACAGCATCCCCTTTCCCTGTTCGGGCATGCCCTGCCCTCTCCTCTCCTTGCCTTTACTGCGCAGTGGTCTCTGCACCTGCTGCATTGTGCTGTCCACAGACAGTGGAGGGTCCTGGGCACAGGTATGTCATGTAAATCAGTTAAAAAAAAAAAAATATCTGGAGGACAGCTGAAGATGTTGCTCTTTTCTGCCACTGTTGCTAGACAGCGCACTCCTGCACAAAGCTTTTCTGACCTGAATTTTTTCCACTGTAACTGAAGCTTGCTCTGCCCACCACAGCAATGAGGAATGCATCCTAAATCATGGAAGATCTTCTGCTTTGCCCCCTCCCGTTCCCATCCCTTTCAGTCTGAAGTCACACAACTTCAGTCCTTTGTCATCTCGCCAATCACTTTATAGGACCCAATGTTGTTCCATTGCTTGTATCATGCATGAGGAAATTTCATTTCCTAGGACTATGTGAAGCATATGTAGGTTTACTCTTTACTGATAGTGGAAGTAGAGATTTACCAAAGAACCATAAAGAGTAAGGTGTCACCTTTATTAAAATTGGGTTAGTTACTCAGCTATTCTGTCTCCCTTATACCCCTCTAAAAATCCCCAGGCAGTTCTTCTGAGCACTAAAAGCATGATGGAACTTTTACTTAACCTGGGTTAAGTAAGATCACCACAAGGTATCTAAATAACTTCTAAGATCTCTAGGAAAAAAAACTGAAATAGGTTATAATATTTAAAACATTAGTGGCACAGTAGGACTCAGTGCCTTCCAGTATGCATGGCTGGCTGGAGCTAACAGCCCTTCCCTGGAGTTCACTCCACTGTGAAGCTCCCTGCTTCTTTGGAGTAACTACCCTGGGTCTGGCTGCCCTGAAACTTCTCTTCAGCTGATGAAGCAGCTCTGACACCTGCCCTGGGACATCCCAAGCCCTGAAGGAGAGGAGGAAAGCAGGGTGGGACAGGGAAGGTTTCTAGGGAGAAGGAACCAACAGGGAGGAGGGACCAAGGACCATGTCATGCTGCAGAGTCCAGTGTGGTGTAAAGACCTTACGAGTATCTGTGATGAGAGCAAGGTGGCTTGGGAACAGAGACTCTGGGAATCCCAGGGGAGAGTGGTGGAAGAAAGAGGTTATTGTTTTCACCCATCGTCCTCTGAAACGTGACCGCTTCCCAGGCTGGGAAGGTTCTTGGTCAGTAGTAATGGGATGGCTTTGCTGTGTTAGGCTGAATGCTGTGAAGGACTGTAATGATGCTGTCTGTGGAAGTGGCTCTATTGCAATCGCTTACGTGCTGTAAAACAAAGAACAAACTTGGTGGGTGGCTGCAACGTGAACAGTGAAGCATGGCTAGGGCTGACACCTGATGGACATCTGTCAATAAAGTGCATTCTCTGCATTTCTTCTGGTATTTTTCTGATACAGATAGGCCTGTCTTGGCTTTAATTTTGGGAAGGAAAGCTGCTATAGTAGCAGCTCACTGCCATCTTTCAGCTTCTGAAAGTGAAGGCTGAAAATACTGGGATGGAGATCACCTGGCTGGAAGTGCTGGTGGAATGTAACCTCCGACAAGAGTTTAGTTTGTAGGTGTGGAGAAACTGTTCTGCTGTGTCACCTTTGCAGATCCCTTTTGCTGTGTGGTAGAGGCTGGTTTTCAGGGTTAGGAAGAGGAAAGGTGTCAAAAAAAAAAAATTAGTGAGAGCCAAAACCACAGCTTTACAGTATAAATGAAGGTTTAACTTGAATTCTATAGTTGGAGCATTGATATAAATACATCTAATGGAAAACCCACTGATTAAATCATTCCTCACTTGTAGTCTGCTAGTTGTCTTGTGTACATTTGGGTCTTTTTTTTTTGAGAAAGTATTTTTTTTACATATGAAGCTACGTATAATGTTCAGATTTGTAGTATAAATGAGAAAAAATTGAGGTTACTGAGTTTGCTTTGCATAAGTAAAATTTTCTTTAAAAAAACACTTCAGAGCAAAAATATACCTAGTGCAAGATACTATTTTTAATGTGCTTCAGTAAGCAGTACAGACTTGTACAGAAATACACCTGACCGTTGATCAGGTTTCCATGTTTAAATAGAAGGCTTTCTGTATTCTTTATAAAGTATTCAACATGGAAGCACCATCTCTTGAAGCTGATAAATGACAAGGAGGAGTAATTCAGTCTATGCTGAGGAGAGATTGTGATTTTTCCTGTATTCAGGACACCACCACCTCAGCAGACAAACAGGCTTCGTAGACTCGTGAGGGTCCAACGCACTGCATGCGTGTCGGGGGGCTGGAGGGCAGATCTTTCTTGTGCTGCTGGAGAAGCCCTTAGAATACTGAACTGAAGAGGAGCTTGTTCTCACCAAACACAGTGCCTGGAATGCTTCAGTTAGTATGCCTCAAAAAAAGCTGTGTTTGTGCCCTGTTACATTGTCAGCTTTTCTACAAGGAATACTTAATTTATCTGGAATTTACTGCTCTGTAAGATGTTAATCCTCACAGTGGCTGTCAGTGGCAAAGAGCACCCATGCTCATGAAGGAGCTGGATGACACATCCTGAAGTTCTTCAGTGAGATAATGGCAGAGCCATAGACCTGCCTTACTCAGTTACTGGTAGGCAGAACGTGAATGCAGCTGTTCTTCTTCAGCAAAAAGCATGTCACTTTTCTTGGCGGAAAGACATCCCGAGATGTGTGACTGCGCGTTCTCTTAGCTAGCTGGTCCGCAGTTTGCATTCATTGATCAGTGAGTTGATAGAAATGAAAACCCACCGACAGCAATGAATGTTGATTGCAGCCATTAGATGCTACAGATGTGCAGTGCTGCTCCTTCAGAGTGCTCCACTGTTACTGTGTTTTCACCTGGAATAGTCAGGATTTTGCAGTCATCTTGACTTCAGGACATACAACTATTTCAGGGCTTCTTGAAATCTTGGTGACTTCTGGAAAGTACACTTTCACAGGGAAAGTAGTAGAAAAACATTCTTCAAATTAGAAACGACATTAAAAATATTAAATCACCTTTTTTTTTGTAAAGGTGATTTGTTTTGCTTGGTTAATCCACTTATACTACAGATTCTTGTGGTCAGGAATATCCGTTTAATAGTTTATATGGTTCTTGACTCTCTGTACCCCAAGGGCTTGAAAATGGCGCATTCACTGAACCTTCCCTATTCTTGCATTTAAATTATTTTCCAAAAATTCTGAAGAAGCACATTGTCTTCTAGCTCAGTGAGGGCTGGGCCACATCCCAGAAGTATTCATGTTACACCAGTGTGAGAGACATCCTGCTTAAAAGCATTTATCGTGTTCTCATTGAGTCTGCTTCTTGGCTATCAAAAGAAGTACAACGCCATCATGTTTACTGAGGTATCCTCTGCTGCTGACACGTGGTCCGTCGCTTCGAGCAACTGTTTCAGTTCACAGAAATTCTGTGTGGTTCAAGATTTTTAGACCGTCTTTATGGTGGGAAGGCTCTGATGGTGTACGTAACTGTCAGCTGAACCACCTTCTACTGGCACGTGTTTTGACAAAGGCCGGTTTTGATATTTTAATGCCTATGATACCAGCATATGAAGGTGCAAAGTGCACTTGAAGGGAACAGCCTTAACTTTCAAGAGCCTGTGCCTTCTTTTGGTACTGAGACGGGTATCTATTTTATTAAGTACTGCCCATTTGTGGCTGTATACAGAAGTAAAAATTATACGTGCTGCAAGATCTCTTCTTCTACAGCAGCCCAAGACAACATTCCCTGGCACGTGCTTTGAGTCTTTTCTTCTTGGATGAGTTTGGCAGTCCCCTTGGGGGCAGAACGCCTGCCTGCACCCTCGTGAGGGCAGGCGCTGCGAGAGCCTGCTGTGCGCGGTCCTACATCTTATCACCCAGACGGGACAGAAAGGGTGCCATGTGGATACTGCTGAGGTGCCGGTGCCTTTCGCTGACTGTTCCTTTGAAAAGACGGATGTTTTCTTGCTTGCCTAGTTGTAAAACAACAGTGTGAGTTGCAGGAGCAGCTGGACCTTGGGAGGGATCCGGTCCTCGGCCAGCGATCCCAGTGAGCAGCTGGTGAAATCGAGCGCAGGTTCCTGTGAGCACATGAACTGACATTCCAAAGCTTTTTCCAGCGAAGCTCAAGTTGCCAGCCCAAATGGAATGGAGGTTTTCCTCCTGATCTGGCCTGTATTCTGCTATTTTGAACATATACTGTGCTCAGATTTGTTTCCAAGTATACCATATGGTGTGGATACATTACTGCTTTTGTGCTGCCCATACAAAACCTTCCCTTACTTGCAGATACTGTGTTTTGCAGAAATTCTGCTCTAGTATAAAGTTTTAATTTTTTTTTTGTTTAAAGAGAAAACAAACATTTCTTATACACCAATTCATTTTTGGAGAAAGTAGAAGAACTGGAAAAACTCAACCTCTGTAGCTCTTAATATAATCTGTAAATCATGACCTGTTAATGGCAACCATATGTGAAAAACTATGAAGGTTCAAGCTTTCCATTTAACAGAGGGTTTGTGATAAACCTCAAGGTACAGTCAACGGTCGATGGTTTTTTCTAGTTCTCAAACTCACCGACAGCGTTGAATGTTCACTGAAGCTATCCAAAGATGGCTGTATACATGCACTGCACATATTTTCCATGCATATGTTTTCCATAGACTAGCAGTGGAAACACTGCTGAGGACTGCACATTCTTTATTGTAAACTCTTAAACTGCAAGTATTTTAATTACGAAATGGAACCACGAGGACTAATGAATTGCAGAAGTGTAACACTACAGTTACGGACACTACGTTGACTTAGTGCTTCTTAAAACAGCTTTGAATGTATCTGAATTGCAGTTGTGAAAAAGCCTTTCGTCCTGTGGATATGCATATTCTAAACAGCTATGCTAAGGGTGTTCATAAGGGTTCAGATTTCTCCACTTGAAAGTTCACTTCAAAAAAAAAAAAAAAAAAGTGGGGGGAGCACCCGTAACTGTAAACCAAGAAAAGTGAAAGCAAGGGGGTCTACATCTTCCTGGAGTACATAATGCCTGTTTGTATTTCCACAGCTCCTATCCCCTCTCTTCTTGCTTGTGGGTTTTTAAAGGCTTTTTCTGTGCCGCTGCTGTAAGGCGTGCAGATTCTCAGCAACTGCTTGGCTGAACTGAGGTGACCCTTCAAGGGCAGGAGCATCTTACTGGGCAGAGCTGCTGGAAGTGGGATGGGGATTAGCCACGAGGCTTCTTCAGTTGCTCGATTTCAACTGCATTAACTTCACCCTAGAAAGATTTTCATAGTGGCTGCACTTGGGATGATGCTCCCAGCCTGTCGGGTAGGCAGGCAGCACGAAATATGCTTCACCCAATGGCTTCTTCCCTCTGCTCACTACTCGTCCGATACGCAGGGCTGCTGAGATGCTGTGTCCTCGCGTGCTGCGAGAAACCTGCAGGTAAACCTTCCACAGCTGTCTGTGCCAGCTGAAAGCAGGACAGGGCATCACTGACCCACCAGTGAGTTTGTACGCCAGGGGCAGGTTTACAGCGGCATTTGGTGCTGGATCACTGCTCAGAGTCGGATTCCTCCACTCCCTGCAGGGGAGATGGAGCAGCTGGGCATTCAGGGCTGTGGGCGAACCACTGCACGGGAAGCCCGTCTGAGCCTCAGATCATTTTTAATATGATCTAGAACGTTATTGGAGCAGTTTAACTGCAAGTTTTAAACTGAATATGTAAATTCCTGCGTAAGAATGTACTGGTTAGCATAAATGAATTACATTATCTTTCCCCTGAAAAGTGGAAAAAGGGATTTATGCTCTTTAAATCTCTACATTGCATCTGCCTAATTATCTTCAGTTTTTCCACCTGGCTTGCATAGTTTGAGAGAGAGGAATTATTTTCAGCTTGTTGGTTAAAAATGAAATCTGCTGCTATATCTGAAAAAACTTCACTGTGAGTGAAGTGGAGCCTACAGAGTTAGTGGGAATAATCAATCACTTTAAAATTCTGGAGATTTGCTTTTAATTCAGAATATTTTCTCTTGTTGTAGGGACTGTTAAGTGTTTCTCTGAATATTCTGAGCTGATACATGTAACTTAACAGTAAGTGTATTGTCCAATAAAGTACCTGAAACCATCTACTATATTGACTAAGCTGTTTGAGAGATGAGCTTGCTCCCAGAATACAGTCTGTAGTCTGCCCTTAAATGGACAGATTTTAATGGCAACATTAAACATTAACCGATACTGAAAATCAAAAGAATTCTCTGAAAATTAGTCTCACCTTTTTCTTGCCATCTTTTTGGAGTAGGAGCTGGTGGAAAGAACAAAGAAAATTTGCATTAATAACAAGCAATGCTCAGCCTCAAGTGTTAAGCCTCACGAGCATCCCAGTGTGAAGGGTGACTGCATGTGGTAGGTATAACATAAATCAAGGAAACTAAGTTCAAGTTAAGCATGAAATTTTGGTTTTAACAAACCAAAACACCGTGTTTGTATGTAAACTACATTGTGAGAGAGGCTTTTCCTTCTGTTTGCTACTTCCTCCTCCTTTTGTACCTCTGCTGACCTTCAACTTGGTAACTTTCATCTTCTCATTTCATGATTTGAGTGCTTGAATTTCTTCTGAATGTTAAAAACAAACTGTA
The DNA here is from genome assembly GCA_008921705.1 of Burhinus oedicnemus. Lineage (NCBI taxonomy): Eukaryota > Metazoa > Chordata > Aves > Charadriiformes > Burhinidae > Burhinus > Burhinus oedicnemus. Next base: position 1,031,960 of record VFFE01006735.1, on the reverse strand, counting down.
CATGTTAGTTCTATATCCCGGCTGCACACTCCTTCCCTCTTGCAAAGTTCAAAGCTCTCCATCAGCTAGATTTTTGGACAGATTCCAAGATGATAAAATAATTCTCTGGAAACCGTAACTGGGCAGTATGTACAAGGCTCGGGATAGACAAAGGTGAAATCTTTAGAACCGTTTTGTTGTTGGAAGTTTTACCTTCAGAACTGTGTACAAAATCCATGTGCTCTTTTCTCTCTCCAAGTCTTTTCTGTCTCCAGGGGGCTGGTGTGTGCACACACATGCATGCATATGTATGTATCCATACAGTGTAAGGAACCTCCGAGAGGATCACCCCGTTACAGCAAGAGCCCTCTGAAAGCTTCAGTAGTGAGCGCTGCCAGCACGGAGACAGGACTTCTCTTCCAGACAGTCCTAGCACTTTCTCTTCTTATTGTTGCTCAAGTGATTCCTATGTCTGATCACAAAACAGGTCATGTAATTTTTCATCTTTTTTCTTCCCTGTTTTGCTTCCCTATTGAAGTGTCTTTATGCTTAATGGAAGCCTTGACAGTGGGGAGCAAAGCACCCGTGCCAGCTTTGAGCTGGGGGAGCAGAGGGCAGTTAGAGAAGCCCGTACTCACTGACTCTTGCCTGAGCCTGCTGTACAGGAACTCTTGTTCTTTTTTTTGTATTAGCGTGGCAGAACTGGTCAGGTGCTGTTACCGTTGTATTTTGTGGCTGTTTAGTTTGGTCTGACACACCCCAAAAGTTATTTTCTGCACTGAATCGTCAACGTACCTTCCTCTCAAACTTCTTTTGCTTAGGAAGCACTGAAACCAGCCCATAGTTGACAGTTGCCACCTCTATTGTTATTGCTTAATTATTATTTTCTGTCGTGGAAAAAGCATTAAGTGGACCCAACACCTTCCCCACATGCTAAAGGCAGTCAGCCATGGGACACGGGTCTCTGGAAGCCTGATGCTGTTAGCTCTCTACATGGAACTCCTTATAAATTGGAATCCCTGTGAGGTTTGTCGGTGTAATGATGTGAATCAGGGAGGTCGTGGATTGCTCAAGTAGAACTTCACAATTAAAACACTGTAGATTCAGAGCACATGGGGTTTTCTTTCAACTTACAGTTGAGAATGGGTTTCCGTATGAAGAAAATGGTTTTCTCAAAATATGCATACAAACTCTGAAACAGAGAGGTTAACCTGAAAGTCTGAAGTATGGGGACAGGATTTAGTTAATTCTGTGGATGTTTCTGGTACTCTGTGTATTTATGGTGCCTGAACAATTCTTATACCCCAATTCAATCATTCTATTAGTTCCTCACAATAAGGCTTTTATTTATAGCAAGGCAGGAATCCTAATGGCACTGCTTAAAGTGTCAAAAAATAAATTTCACATATGCCTCTGGGAGTAAACCAGCTACGCTTCCCCCACTGCCCCCCGTGCTAGAGCTGTGCCTCTGATGAGGGATGTGCCACCCAGCCGATGGAAATCAGGGCTGAGACTGTGTGTTAGCGCCTGCCTTGACGCATGCGTGGAAATGCCACGTGCAAGCGTGTTTACTTTGTCCTGTAACAAGCTTTAATTGTACTATAAAAATGTGTGTGGATATAAATTACTTCAGCAGTGTAAGCGTGCAAATACACCTTGATGAGACAATGGGGAGACAAGAGGATATAATCACTGGCAGTATTTTTAGTTCTTGCTGTTGTTTCACTGAAATTTGGGTGAACGTTTAAGTAGCAATGTCATGGCCAAACACTTTGAGATCCAAAAGTCTTCTACAATTAACACTGGGGATTCTTCATTTTTTTTAAACTGCCCAAAAGCTCCTTGGACTACTACTTGACAAGTCTTGGGACTACATGAAATCAGGGGACAAGGTTACCAGTCTGTGCCATTTGCCCCTTTTAGAGTGTAGTGCTGTGATGGCGACCCTAAAGAAAATACATCCAGAGCTCTTCAGGGACCTGAGAGAAATGCAGTTAATACCAATTTCCAGTGATTTATGGAGGGTTTATCCAGTTATTTTGATCTCATTTTGAGTTGACGAGCTCGCTCGTAGATGCAACATACCCTAGACTTTTGTAAGGTGTTTGACTTAATACCGTGTGACAACTTAAACTGGTATGATACAAATTTGCTGTGGGCAAATGTTAAAAGGATTAAAAAATGACAAACGGGTAGGTCTCAATGCAGTTCTGAGTGGGAACTTGATGAACTTGGTGCAGTGACTGTTTGCCATGTCCTAGAGCACTACTGTTACTGGCCTGGGAGAAACATAGTATCAGATGTTACCAGGTTTCGTTTTTTTTAAGACAGAAAAGTGACACAAATCTGGATCTCTAAATAAATCAAGCATACATGAATGCTTCCGCACAGTCAAATGCAAAGTTACGCATTTGGGAACAAGGAATACAGACTATGTGTGAACAGAAAGGACTCCACTGTACGAAGTGGTACTTGCTATGGTAGATAATTAACTGCATATGTGCGCACAATCTGACTTTTACTACTGTGCAAACAATGAAATATTGAATAGGGACAGAGGCTGTTGCATCTGCATTTAGTTCTCCTGTAACTGCTGAAATGAGACTTTGTCCAGTCTGGTACAGGCTGCCCTGAAGACATCACTGAGCTGAACAGGCTTCTGAAAAGATGAGTGGAGAGCAATTAAATCATCAGAAAGACGGTCGCCAGTAAAATAAAGTTCTCTGAAGTAAACCAGTGAAGGTGAGGGAGTTTTGTCCTGTTAATATCTTTACCTGCACGAATGAGCCAGTTAGAGCACAGCAACGCTGCCTTGGGCTTGGTAGCAAGTCTGGTTTTGCAGGGGAAAAGCAGAACCTTGGAGCTGGGTGTTAGCAGGGAAAAACGGTTTGACTTCATCTTTGGAAACTTGATGTGTGAACTGCTGTTTCAAGAGCATATGGAAGAGTGGAAAGCTTTTTTTGAACTATGGTGAGGTGATTTTGCAACAAAACAACTTATTTTATATTGTATACTCCTTGTTCTTGGAAAATATTGGCCTAAGTCTCAGCAAGTGATTTTAGCGGAAAAATAAAATTGTTTTGGTTTTGATTCTTTTTGCCAAACATGATAATACTTTAAAACAAGGCATTTATGAATGAGCTAGTCTGGATGTTCTTGCAATGTGACATCCCAAGTTGAGTAATCAGATGCCCTCTAATTTTTTTAAGCACTTTACTGAACTCTTTCCAAGCCACTGAAATAGTGAAATAGTTGTATTTCTTAAACAAAACTTGTTTTACCTTTCTAGAGCAAACACACAAGCTCTCAGAACCAAACCCTCCATCTCCTGTTACCTGCTAAAGGAAGTGTTTGTTAAATTTGCTCGTAGTGAGAAGGGCGGCTGGGGCTGGAAGACATTACCATGGCCTGAAGCTTCCTTGCTGACCTACTTACGCAGGACTGATCGTACTGGATTAGACTCCAGCTCGCTATCCTGCTGTCTCCAAAGTTGTTTTTGTATAAGGTGAAGGGATCAGACGCAGTGTGTTGCAAGACCTGCCTGCCTCTTCACCAGATCTTCCGAGGGACTAAGTACAATTTCACCCAGGCAAACTGAGGAGGAGATAAGGAGCTTCTGCAGGACCGTACACAGCTTTCCAGCACCCCAAGGGTGGTGTAAGGGATGTTTTTCTGAGTAGACCCAGCAGGGATAACTTTTGGAGCAAGCTGCACTTATGAGCTATTTATACCTGCAGCGTACATGGAACAAAAATTATCTCAGCTCAGGATGTCTTATTAAACAGTAGATCTTCATCTCATTGCACGTAACTTCAGAAATTGTCCTTACTGGGGGGGAAAAAACCCAAAACCACTACCTTGATATTTGGGACCACTATTGAATTGCAGCTGCTGGCTGCAATCAATAAAGCAATTGTGACTCTAAAGTAAAATCAAAACAGTGGCTAATGGATGTTTAGAAAAGGATACAAGGAGGAGAAACTTGCCTATTTCCTACTACTAATCTCCTGTCTTCCAGACATTTTTCAGCACACACGCACAGACTTCTGGTAACAGGCTTCTATGCATTCAGTAACCATTAATGCATTCTTCTTTTCATGAATTTGCATAGCTTCCCTGTGAACTTTTATCCCCCATCTTTTAAGATAACATTTGTTGCCATGAAGATTACTGTCTGTATTAGACTCATCGCAGAGAGGAATCTGAGGTGTCCTCCTGATGAATTCCTGCAGTTGTACTATGCCCTGACATATCTAATGCTGGGTAAGCAGCTTCTGTAGATATAAATAACACTGTCTCTTTTGGTCTATCAAACATGCTAGTAATTCTTCATCACTGAAATACTGCATTGCTCTAGACCTAGGACGCTTTATATTCATTATGGTGGTAAATTTAGGATAAGTACTGCTTCAGAAGATACTCCTATGCTGACTGCTCTTCTTGGCTGGCAACTCTGTGTCTCTGTGAAGATCAAAAAGATTTCCCGTCATTTGTGAATTCAGGCATAGTTCCTGTGCCTCGGTTTTGGGAAGGAGAGAGATGATCCTAATTACAGGTGACTCTGTTACTGAGATTGTTTTCTGCCTTTTAGCATTTTAGAAATTATTGGCACAGTCATCAGTATGACAGTCTTTGCAAAAATTAGTTCTTCTGTTGCAGAGAATTGCCTTTTTGCTCTGAGATTGGAACCAGTTAGACTTCGCCAGGCTTTTTCAGGGCAGGGAGGGCAGAAAACGCCTTCTGTTCTTACGCTAGTCTCAACAGTCAAACTGAGATTGCCTTGTTATTGTTTCTGAACTGTGTAATGTAGCTGGAGATGACAATGTTAAAGAGAATCCTGGGGTTTGGAATTAAGGTCTCCTTTGTTTTTGATGAGCCAGTGCATGCCGCAAAGCCTGTGCTGTGTGGGCTCATCCTCTGTGTGAGGCCTGCCCTGGCTGGTGTGTTTTACAAGGAATCATTTCAGTTTTTCAATGTGAGATGCTGAAGAAATGCCGAGAACCTGCATGTGCATTTGACAAACATGGGAAAATATCTTGCAAAGTAACCAGGAGAGAAATTGGAGGTATTTGTTTAAATGGCTTGATCTTTAAAGACTATACTAAAACACAATGCCTGCTACAGAAAGGAAGGTCCATTCCTGAGCAGGACATTTCATAGGTGGGTTCCTGTGGCTCCAGACCCCCGTTCTAACTGATGCAGCATGCCCCTGTGCACACACTGATCGTATAGAACAATATAAAAATACAGATTTTTTTTTTTTTCCATATGTTAATTGGGACTTTTATATTTGACTCACATTTTGGCATATTAGCAATTCTAGCTGCATAAAGCTTAAGTTATCTGCTTGGGAAGCAGTATGGATGGAGAATGATCAAATGAAGGATTTGCTTTTCATAATCGTAATGTCTCCTCCTGATTCATTGATAACTGTCCCTTTGAAGATAATTTGTTTTTCAGCTTTATAAACCAACAATTCTCATCTGATAGAATTCAAGATTTAGAGTGCTTCTCAAAAGAAACACCTCTAAAATCTCACTTTTTGGTTCAGTTTTGGCAGCACGGCACCTCTGGGTCAATCTTATGCTGCCATCTTGTGAGACTCCATTTCACGATACGCTTAGTATGATAAATATTTTACTTCCAATAACTGAAGCAAAGACAATGACACGACAATGACGTTGTAATGAGCAGGTGAAGATCCATCCTATCATCTTCCCTGGTCTCCTTCTCCCAGCCGCTGTGAGATTTCTTCTCAGTTGCCCACATCTGGCTGAGCTGGACATGCATGTTGTTCTTTCAGTGAGAGGTACATCTTCCTCCCGAGCTCAGTGGGTGCCACACACACAAAGTGCCCTGATCTCAACTTTTGCAAGATGCTGGCATCCCAGTTCCCAGGTTTGGTTAATCCCGTTTACTCACAGCAGGTACCACGAGGCTCAATGTACAGCACTCCTGGCTGTCGGCAAAAAACCTTATTACATCCTATGCGTGAATGGGCGAATTTCCACTACGCAGCGTTGCTGTTTGTTCAGGTTTTCACACCAAATTCATTTAGCTTTGTTTACAAATTATCTAAACTACAGTGTGTACACACAGCGCTGACTTTAGAGAACTTCAGCCGTATTTCTGTCATCCTTTTCTTTCCACTGCTTGTGGCTGCTGCTCAGCCAGAGAGCAGCGGCATCACTGTAACTCTTCCTCAGGTGTTAAAATTTAAAATAGAAGCATATTCAAAGACTCTTGTATAACAACTAAGTATGATTTGGGGGGAAAAAAAGGCGCTCTCTTATATCTGGTTACCAGGCAAATATTCCGTTGGAAGAAAGACTTCCTCCCCTTCTCTTATATATTTAATTTCTTTGCTTTTGTGCGCTTTTAAATATTGGATGGATGTGGATATGACCCCCAGGTGTGCAGGACTCAGCCATTCTTTTCTGAATTATACATTTAGCCTATTTAAATGCAGCCATCATGTGAAACAAAAAGGAGAAAATGTACTTGTGTTCATTTAGAAGAATGATCTTTGGATAACGTCACCCAAATATTGCTGGGTTTTTATCTTGCCTATAAAATAAATTGGTCCCAGTGTGCTGCAAGATGCACATAAAAGTTTGAATATGAAAGTAGCATAAAATTGAGATGACTTGGTAGAACTGGCTTTAGAATTTTGAAAAAATTGGAACAGATTTACTAAGTACAATTTATGAGGGAGTAACGTACTGGAGACTTTAATTTGCGAATCTCAATCTATTGGCACCTTTGTTTTGGTGCCCTTTTCTACTGCTGTTTGATGGTATTACCTACCTTTTCTCCTGGGGTATGATAAAAGCACAACTGTTCTAGATGTGTTTTGTACCACAGCTCTCACAGCACAATAAGACACAGAGACTGATGATGATGACAATTCTAAAATTTGGCTGGTGTACTGTTCTTTGAATTGTGGATTCTGTAATCACTTGATTATTTTTATAGTTTTCCTTTTACACTGAACTTATTGGTGTTTAGAAAACATTTTCTAATATTTTAAGATACTCTTTCTCTCCTTCTCTCTCTCCCAAAAACTTACACACCAACAAACTGGTGTGTTTGCACGACCTGCGTTTCAGTAATTGCTTTCTAACCAAAACAATTAAGAGCTGTGAGAGGAGAGCAAATTTGTCATAAAAGGTTCCAAGTGGAAATCTGCTTTTATGTGGTTTCAGAAGGACAACCTAGAAAGCATAGGTGGAGACAATGCAATAGTGTCAAAATTCAGATAGCAAAATCTTTATACTCAATAAGCGAACACCAGGAGTTCAGGAGGAAAGTCTGGTTCTGTTCTCAGGCTGAGCAATCCAAACCAACTATCCTTCGAGGGCACCACAAAGCTCACACAGATGATGCAAACGAAATAGCCTCACTTTACTCAAATATTTCAGTATGTTCTTCATTTCCAAAGTAGGCTGCAGAAACATTGCATCTATCCACTGGTTTCTGAAGGAAAAAAATGAATTAAATAGGGCAAACAAAGCTGAAGCTAAGCTATTATGTATTTCAGATTGCTTAGGGTTTGGCATGTGGACCAAATGCTTTAGATTATAAGGCATAAGCCTTTCAGAACCTTAAGTTATTTTAAAATTAAATGGATGACAGGCACAGGTCTGCTGCATGGATTTGATTTTCTTTGTGTCTTAGCAGAAGTAGTAAGCAGTGTCTGTAAGTATCTAATAAAGCTATTTTCTGCTATTATAGAGAGGTTTACTATGAGAAACAAAACTGAGACAGTACCACATTTTCAATAAAACAAATTGAACAGATTCTCAGAAATCTAGGTCACAGTAACAGATGACCTATACATGGTCCTAGTTTTTGATGCAACTGTCTAATCTGCTCTGAGAGTACTAGCCAGACATCATTCCTAATTGACCTTGATATTCAGTGAACAGAAAGAAAGCTAAAGCCACATGATATTTAAATCTTTAGCAGAAAAAAATACATGGCAAACTTGAATGCATTCTGTTTTATAACTAGAATCTGTATTTGCCATTGACCCTTGTCTGCAAACGTGTTGATCATCTTAAAAATCTGAATTTGAGACCCCACCTAAAGAAATAAATCTGAATATGAATAGCCATTCATAACATCCAGTACCAGAGGAGAGTTTTCGTGTCCTTTGTATAATCATGTTTTGTAATGCAGCTGCCCAATCAGCTTCCCCAGACTTTCTCATGAAGGTGTAACGTTCTCTGGCTGGGTGTGAGCTCTCTCCTTCCCTTGGACTAGTCAGTTCAGCTCGAAGCACAAGACCTAGTGGTACCCCCATTTAAGGCACTGTAATTATGTAAATGGGAACTGCTGACTCTCCGGGGCGCTGGCACGCGTGCAGCTGTAAATGCGAGTATAATATAGGAGACTGGAAATTACAGTATGTATGGCTAAAGCCTGACCACTGCAGTTCATAGAGCAGACTGATCCTTTTTGTTCCTGGCGTCTGACTTGAGACGTAGCGTTATTTACAGAAGGCACTATGGACTTTCTACATGTGAGAAAAGATGGATGTGTGCTTTTGTGCTAAAGCAAAAGCATGATCTGCTAGTAAGCCCACAAGAAACTAAGTAGTGAAGCCTCGAATGCTCATATGACAAATACTTTTCAAGAAAACTATGAACTGATTTAGGTTACCAAATTAAGAATCAGTAAATGAACCACAGGAATGTTTCGGATTGATAACCTATGGTTTGCTGGCCCTCACCAACTCAGTTTCAATGTGCCTGTATTTGGCAAGAAATGACTGTGTCCCTTCTGAGGTGGACCGTGCCTCGTGCTGGTGCTGCCACCAGAACGCAGAGGTGAGGGCTGTGGTGCGTTACGAGCAGTTGGGAGCTGTGCTGTGGAGGAGCTGGTAGCAGTGTCCTGTGGGGAGACACGTCAGTCACTGCGTGCCGCTCCGTGTCCGTCCAATTCAGCACGCCCGCCCCGAGCCTTCTCCTGCCCTTAATCACATTTTGGTATCTCATCTCAGACAGTCTGGCCTTTTTGTGTCGAATACGGGTTAACCGCCGGTCTTCGTAATGTGGTGTTGCAAAACCAGAGTGTGTGGGATTGGAAGGCAGTTAAGATGGAAAGTGACCTGCCAGCGCGCAGGCAGAATTCCTGTTCTCAAGCTTACTGCAATATTCATTCATGTGTGCCTATTTAGGTGGCACAATTAATCATTAATACAGAGGGGGTTTGGTATTGAGATGCAGCACTTCAGTGCACTCAAAATTTATAGTTTTATGCAAAGGCCATTCATGGCAATTGTAGTCATTTCTCTGCATTATGGCTCAGGACAGCTGCTGATGGTTCACACTATTTTCAGGCAGTGCAGGGAAAGTAAGAATGACTGAAGTCTATTTAAAAAGGTGATGTCATCAGTCTGTATGTCAATGTTGCTTCTTATGAAAAAACAACTCCATGCTTTCATTTTATCCTGAACATAAAAATACCCGATCGTTGTCTTTTGAGTTCTTACCATTTGAAACTTTTGAGTGATATTAATCAATACTGTGGTTTTGAAATGATTACAGCATCTGCTGGCTATTATCAAGATAAAACAAAATTCTTAGGATTCTACAGTTTTTGTTAAATTGCCAAGTGTATTACTAGATTTCAGCATACCTGATGCATTTTTATTGGCAGCTAACCCTGTAATGCAATAATATATATATTGTTTAGTCACATTATATACGCGTTGGTCTTTTGCATCAGCTGCAACTTCCAAGTCTGGTAGTGGTTAACAGGTTTCTTCTTTTTTGTGAGTCTTTATAAACTTTCTATTGAAATGGTCATAGCCAGAGTTGGGAAAACTGACTTTGAATTATCTGTTAGTTCTACATGCAGTTTAAAATAAACAAAAACCAAAAAAAACCACCCGATGACACGAGAACAGCCATCAACATCCTTCTCATGTGCCTGATGGGATTACTCCCATGTCCAAGCTGAGCATGCAGATGTTTATGGGGGTGGGTTATGCCCAGACACTCCTTTTATGGCTATTTTGATTAGGCAGAAGCTTTTTTACCAACCTCTAATGGTCTGTTTTCCATTCAAAGTGATATGTTTAACAGGTATTCAAACTCTAAGACCCAATTGCAAGGGCAGAATTTAACTTTCCAGCATATTATTTTTCAGGCAGCACTTTCAAGGGGTAGGTTTTAAAGTCAGCCTCCAGATGAATACCAAGTATTAGCAGTCCTAGAGGTAACAGAAAAAGGTTGCTGTATTTTAAGAATACCATGGTATTTAATCTAAAAGTGCTTTGTAGGTAGAGCCGTCAATATCCTTAACCTTTATTAAAAATAATCCATAATATTTCTGTTCAAAGGCTTATTTTAGGTAGGCCCTTCTGGGCTTCTAAGTACCAGCAAGAAAAAAATTAAAATAGCTTGATTGTAATCTAGCCTGATTCTTATCACCTACGTTTTACTGAGAAGTAATACACCCAAGCCATTGTACTACATCAGGAAGAGAATTCAAGGAAATTATATAATTATTCAGACAAAACTGACTCCTGTGAAAAGTATTTACATTCACATTTGTATTTCTAATGTTCTGAAATAGCAGCTGAAAATTATGAGCTGGCCCCTCACATATACGGATGTTTTGTTAATCTCACAAGTAGTACCTGAGAGAGGATTTCACTTTTTTCAAACACTGTGTTGTTTTAGTCACCCAGTCTTTTTTTGCCCTATGTTGCTCAGAGGAGCAATGGCAGCAAGTCCATCGTCGCCTCGCAGGCTGGTGCAGAGCATCAGCATGAGCCTTCCCAGCTGTCTCCCAGGTGCCTGAAAGATGGACCTGTTTGCCTCCCTTTAAAATTCTTCCCCTTTTTTGAGGTCACAAGGATCCCATTGATAAAACATGCTTCAGAGCAGCAAACAGCCCGACCTTTGTTTTCTGTATTTTATGATACTTTGTATCTCTGCAGTTCATAATAAAAACACACATTTCACAACTGCAATATATTACAACTCTCAATTTCATTGTTTTTTCTGGGTGAAGAAGAGAGCGAAGTCATTGCTGCTGTGCTGGTAGCAATACACAGAGACACTGCTGGCAGCTCTCTAATGCTGTATGCCTGTGCGGATTTTAAAGAGTCTTAATATCCAGTCGGACTAGGTATTTTATCTGGTGCTAAATTGGTAGGGTAGGTAAGATTTATGGAAAAATACGGAAAATGAGGAGGAACAGCCCAAACCTTCCTGCCATTCGGGTGAAGACTGACCCGACTTCCGCCCCTCGGCTGCGGCGCCGTGCACAGTGAGGGGCAGGCTTTGCATCTAATAAAACCCGCTGGTTGGTTTTCTAATCTTGATAATTTCTGCTCATTGGCTCCAATCAGCGGATTAAAGCCCAGTCTCTGAGGAGTTCTCATTTTAACTCTAGACTGGGGGGAAAGCGGGGGAAACAGGAGGTACCAGACACTGAACGTTTTGGTTTTGTTTTTCTTATTTATTTTGGTATTTGCCAAGTTGACACAACTGAATAATGTCGTCCTACACAACTGATGTAGGAGATGCAGGGAATAAATTTACTGAACCTTTTGTGATGAAATCACCAGCCTTGTCCCCTTGCAGCCACCATTAAAATGAAAGTCCATTACAACAACAACACATCTCATGCTAGACATCAGCTGCCTCAGTAATCAATCTTTGCTTTTTATAAACACTTTGAGGTTTTCTGTCCTCAAAATTCTTTTAATATCCCCACCCCCACCCCCCCCGCAAATTAAAAATCTCCAGCCAGATCATGCTTCTGCCTTCCAGACACGGGGCAGCAACCACAGCTGAAAAGTAACCATATGGACTTCATGATTTTATGTACTGTGACAATAAAGCTTTTATGACATTCTAGGTGGTTAAAAATGGCAGTAAGGAGCTCTTAAACATGGCACAGTCATGTTGCTTTTCTAAACCGGCAGACCTGCCAACAGTGCATCAAAAGCCGTAATTTCCTGTGCACTGAAGCCCCCATCTCTGCTGCCTCCAGCTTTGTGTCCCAGGGCTTGTGCCTGTGTGCTAACAAATCTCTATTGTCCAGCGGGGCGAATAGTGGCTGGGACGAAAGAATTGCTGTCTGGTTTCTATTCAAATCCAGGTAGTCAGATATATGAATGGAGTTTCTCGAACAGCCATGTGAATAACCTCTGCTCTGCGTGGAGGCTGCAAGCGCTTAACGGGCTGCAGGTCTGTGCCCCAGCGCCTTAGCTGTGGAGAGCACAAGAGTTCGGAATACACTTTTAATGCTCCTTGTGGCTTTTAATACTTATTAACTTTAAAAATACGCCATCTCGCATTCCTGGAGAAAACAAGGAGGGTAAATCATCCCCTTTCTCAACTTTCAAAACTTGTTGAGGAATTCTACTTATAGCTTTAAAGACGAGTCGGTTTGGCTAAGAAACTTGATCGGAAAAGTTTACGGAAATTATTTTCTTAGAACATACCAGATTTATAGGTGTATGTTGACCCAGTCTTTTATTATACACAGAGCCGACTGCAAGCGTCACACTTAATAACTGCAGACGGTTCGGGGAGCAAACGCATTAAATTTCTTTTAGAGTAAGTTACAGTAAGAAAAATCTCTGCTATCATAGTTCGAGCAGGAACTGGAGGACTATCGCAACTCGGGGTTCGTTTTACTGGGGTTTGTGGTTGGTTTTTTGGTTTGGGTTTTTTTTTTTTTCGGCTAAGGGTTTTTGCTAATTAACGTGAAGTAAAATAAGGCTGATTCGTAGAAACCAGACCTCTGCACGGCCAGGGAGCTAAACCCCGGAGACTTGGCCCTCTCCTGCCTCACCCGAGAGCCACAACAACTGTCGCTAAGCTGTCGCCGGTCGCGATATTGTAAAGGGGGGGGGACACAGAACCGGGGGCATCTCCCTCCTCCGCGGCAGCAGCCACCGGCACCGCCGAGCCCCGCGGTTCCCGCGGGGCTCGGC
>VFFE01006735.1:980212-1019000 GCA_008921705.1 Burhinus oedicnemus | reverse complement strand
ACCCCCCCCTCCTCGGCGGCTCCCCCGGCGGCCTTAGCCCCAACCGGCGGTTAATTGCAATTAAAGCCTTACCTGGCGGGGCGGCGCGCTCCGGGGGAAAGGCTCCGCGCTTAGGCTCCCTCTCCTAAAAAAGTTGCTGCCGGTGCAGGCGGGACAGCGACTCCCCGCCGCTCCGGGCGCGGCCTCCAGCCCGGGAAGGCGGCGGAGTTCCCCGCCGGGCCCCGCCGCCCCGCTCCGGCCGCGCAGCCCCGTCCGCCGCCCCCCGCCCCGCTATATAGGGCCCAGATGACGGGCAGGGGCGCAGCCGGTCACGTGCGCCTGGCGGCGACGCCGATTCGCTCTCCCGCCGCGGGGTCGCCTCCTGATTGGGCCGGGCCCGCGCACCGGAGGCTTTCCTCCCGCCCCCCCCTCCTCCCCGCCGCCGGCGGGGCGCAGGCCGGGCCGCGGGGCCGCTTGTTTGGGTGCCGGCGGCGGCGGCGGGGCGGGCTGTCTGACGGGCCGGGCGCCGCCTCCGCCCCCAGAGCGGCACCTGCCCCGCCCGGCGGGCGGCCGGAGCGCGGCCCCCGCGGCTGCCTCGCGGCCCGAAGCACCGGCGAGGGATTTATGTTATATCCCCATCGCACAACGGGCGGCCGGAGCGCCCCGAAACGAACCCCCGGGAAACGCACCGGCGAGGGATTTATGTTATATCCCCATCGCACAATGGGGCCAAAACGCCCCGAAACGAACCCCCGGGAAACGCACCGGCTCGCCACACCGCACCTACCGCGACCTAACGGCGCCAAAGCAGCACGTCGGGTGGCCAGATCGCCGGCCTTTTCCCTTTTGGGGGGCTGCCACCCCCATCCCGGCATCCCGCCAGGCAGAGACAGCGGGAGAGTCCCCAGCGATGGGACACGGCCCATCACCCCAGCGGGTGCCCGTCCCCAGCGATGGGACATGGCCCTCCATCCACCAGGTGCCTGTCCCCGTCCATGGGACACAGCCCTTCACCCCGCTGGGCAGGCAGGGTCTGATCCCATCGTCTGTCCCACACCCGCCGGCCGGGGGATTTATTTCTGGGCTTTCTGGGCCACCGGGAGACTGGGTCACCGTGCAGCATGGCCCGGTGTGGTACCTCTGTTTAGCACATGAACATAGATTTCATTTATTTAATGTGAGTTGACTTCATATTTATACTTAAAGGCAATATTGTGTCATAGCAAGGTTCCAGCGCTTTTAAAGTACTCTGTAGACTGCTGGAAAACATCTCGAGGATTGTCTCCTCCAGAGCGGTTGGACGAGTCCCACTCCGCGCATTGGTAAAGCTGCCTCTGAAGGACAGGTAACATCGCGGTGACTTTCTGTCCGTTCTGCTAGTGTCCCTGTTAGTAACAACGCTGCTGTCGGAGTGCGGCAAGAACAACTATTGCTGGTTTTGTTGCAGAGCAGAAATAAAGTGCCTTTGAGCATGTTCTCAAATGAGACCACCTGATGATAAATGAATTCCACTCACTTGCTGGTTTCGGTGGGTTTAGACTAAAAAAACTCAAAGCTGCTCCCATGGACTTGTCTGTAACATCTCCCTGTGCTGAGACAGTAAAAACAAGACACTCAGATGTCTCTGGAATATGGAATTGCATAACAAGGCTGTGCTGACTTTGGTTTTGTAAAGTGTTTTCAGTGGGAACACAAGACAGTGGAGATAAGTGGGGAGAAGTTAATGTACTTGTTCCATTTTCTCTTCTCATTCTCATTCTTTTCCAGTCTTTTTAGTCTTCCTTCTCTGCTTGTGTTCAGTCTTTCTTCTCTGCGGACATTTTGACAGGGGGAGACCAAAGTACTGGGCACCCTCCTTGGAGCGGAGGTTGGGCTAGATGATTCCCGAGGTCTCTTCCAATCTACGATCCTGTAGGTGAAAGATGCACCATAGGAAACATTCTTTCTCTAACACGACATGGCCATTCTCTCTCTGTTTGTGTTTTGCTGCTGTTAAAACACTTTTAATAATGACAATGGTAACCTACTGCTGATTCTGGATTCCTCTGCTTTGGTAGTTCAACCATCCCAGCCCCCCGAGGCAGTGAGCACGTGCTGGTGAAGCTGCAGGTGACCGATGGAAAGGAAGGTGCTGCAGCAGTAACGCGCTTCATGCCCTTTTGTTGGTCTAGCAGAACTTGGGTTTGTTGAGTGTTTTCGGACATGTCATGATGTCGGTATTAGGAGCCCCTCCTGGGACACAGAGGAGGGGGTGTGGGTCAGAGGTCCCTTTTGGGCATTCTTGACATGGATTTCTATAGAGTTCACCCGCAAGAGCTGGGTGAATGCATAAATGGAAAATGAAAATGAAATGAAACAACAAATGACAGTTACATGGAACTCATCCAAAAGGAAGCAATTTGGAAGAAAAAAAAAAAGGTTAATATGCTGCTTTAGTGGTGACCCAGGCTCATATCAGCATCACGCAGCTGCTATTGATGTGGATGAAGAGGTTCCCACCTCCTTGACATGAGTGTGAAGGAGATAGCTCATATCTGCTCTCCGTTCTGCCCACAATAACCATTCTAGTAACTTCTCCAGTTTCCAGACAGTTTCCTTTCTGTCTCCTCTTTCCAAGATTATCTTTGACTTCATGAGTCACTTGATGATTCTTCTAAAACGTAGTTGATGCTATTGTTAAAATACATGTTCTTGTGCGTACTGGGGTATGACTGTGCTTCTGAGTGGTCAGTTGTGGGTTGCACTGGCTAAAAAGCATACAATATCTTTGATCCTATTCATGAAAAATAAAAACCTAAACTTAGAGTATCTGTAGTGTGGTCCTTACAAGCCATCTGAATGGCTACTGAGCTCTAGGAACTTTTACAGACTCCTGTGCATGGCTTCGTAGACCTACTCTACTTCCCAGGCCCCGTATGGTGTCCAAATAATGAAATGTTTTAATGTAGTACCCTTGTGTTTTCTGTTAATGCTTTATTCTTAAGACTTGCTTTAAAAAAACAAGTAAGTGGGGCAAATTTTGTTGAAAACATTTAGGTCTATATCTGAGATTAGATTCCAGCCTAGTGCTCTAGCCTAGCACATTAGAAATCCTGAATTGGCAGTTACGTAGTGCTGTCTGCCTAATACAAGATTGTGATAATTTTGAAACTTTAGTAACGAAGAGTTGGAAGTCCTCTGGTAAACCAGTTTTAAGGTTTGCAGAGATGATATGAAAGTCCCCAAATATGAAGTGTTAGGGTCTAGAAAAAGAAACCGTGTTTTGTCATAGTGTATAAACATAATCATATCCCAGTCTCCAGGTACCTCTTTCTGTCTCCCGTGTCAGAGGTGATCTTCAAGTGGTTAAGTTGCTTGAATATTTTGAGGCTCGTGCTAATTATATTGCTCTCATACTCAAAACACTAGGTCCTGTTCAGTTGGATGTACATTGCGATTACTGAATTAGAACCGCGTTTCACTAAATCTGTGGAAAATATAATTTCCCATCAGGAAATGAACTGTTGGAGCAGTCGTGGAGAGCAAGTTCCCCAGGCAAGGGCACCGCCGCCGAGGATGTTCTGCCATGGCTGTTCCTGCAGGCAGGAGCTGGGCCCTGCAGGACCCTGTCAGTTATGACGGGGCTGGGAGGAGGAGGTGGGGGGTTGACCCAGTTTTCATCCCTTAAGCCATTTTACAATACTATAATCAATTTTGTGTTACATTTTGCTGCATAAAATTTACCCAGGTCAAAAGGAAAAAGCAATGGAGATCTGTAGAGGGATCGAAAGGAGAGGCAATGCTGGTACTCCCTTGTGCTTCTCCCAATTATTCTTGAGCCTTTCTGACAGTTCCCATCCTGGAGAAAGGCTGTGACAAGACAGGGGAAGGAGGAAGGAAGAATCTTCCAGTAAGTTTGCTCAGATCCAATGTGTTTGACCCAGACAGGCAAACGTCTGGGTCAAATGCGTCTCATTTCTCTTGATACCTGAAAGCCCAGCAAGCTAAGAAGCGAGGGCTTAAATGAGAGATACTTGTCTTTTTCTCCCCCTATATCATCTTCATTGTAGCTACAGAGAAATTCAGAGTGTTAATGTGAATGTAGGATTTGTGAGGGTTTGGGACACTGCTGTTTTGTAAATAATCACTTTCCTGGCTGCGCTTCTCATGACCGGTGGCTTCCCCGGCACGGCCACAGCATCAGGAAAAAGGCAGGACTGGCTCACTGCGGTCGTCATCCGCATCGATGCTAGCTTTGCTCATGGGCGAGGCGTACGTGAGAAATGCGGCAGCAGGAATACTCAGAAACCGGAAAGTCGGCTCTTAGCAGAGATGCAGTTTGAGGGTGGAGTGAAGAGGGAGCAAAGGGGCTTAACTGATAGCGATGCCTTCAGACAAATTCATGATGATATGGTGTTTTACTGTCCATTCATTGACTGATTGCATTTTACCAGAAGGCTACAGCAGCCTTCAGAAGGAAGGTCGGCACCTCTTTTCACTGTGGAATAGTCCCTGCAGTTGACGGCTGTGCTAACCCTGAGTTACGGCTGCTCAGAGTGGACTGGAAGCGCCTCCCTTTTGGTAGTGGGGTACAAGTTCCCAGTCACTGTTTTTCCTTGGCCCTCATTTCTGAAGAGCATGCATTAAGTGTGGAAACCCAAAAGCCGTTGTGACCAAGTGAGTGGATCCTGGCTCCGACAGAGGAGCCTGGAGTCCTGCACTGCACAGCCTTGCCTCTCCCACCAACCTCCTGCGTGGGTATCTCCTTATCCCTCCCCATTGCTGTTCCTGTTCCTTTCCTCGGGTAATTGAAACGTGTCTATTGTCGAGTTCATTCAGACAAGACTGTGAAACAAAGTAGTTAAGAAAATAGTTTGGAAAAGGTTATTTTGGGTCAAAGAGGGATTAGCTGAGGAAATTGTTTCTACTTGTACATCCTTCTGCTAAGAAGTAAGCAAGGAAAAGCTTGAAAATAAACCTTGTTGAGCTCATTTTTTGGAGTTATTTTGTATGTGCTCTGTCCTTTTGGTAGCTGTCATTACTTGAATCCATCTAACTCAATGAGGAGGGAAGAAGATTCAGTTTGAGAGCAAATTCAAAGTGAAAAGATTTGGCCAGTAGCGTGATGAAAGGGGTAAGTGTAGGTGGAAAGGGATTAAACAAGAGTGTTCTTGGTATTGACCACATGGTTCAGAGGCCTCTACTTTAGCACTCTTTGCAGTCTTATTTAAAGAGAATTTTGTATCTCTTTTGCATGAAAAAGGAAGGGGAATACTCATTTTAAAAAAAAATCAACATGAAACTGAAGGAGATAGAAATAGTTTGCCAGAACTGATAGAGATTTATGAAGACTCACTACAAAACTTCAGGAGCAACATCAGGGAAAGACCATGTCAGGAAGGACGCTTGGATTTGGAGTGGGTGATCTGAAGGAATTGTCCCTGCTAGCCTTGTCCGCAGCTGGCCGCTCCTCGGTGCCGGGGCCGGAGCTGCCCGGCTGGCTGGTGGCAGCAGCTCACCGCTGGCACCCGGACACTGTGTGGGACAGGGCTTGGCTGCAGCATCTCCCCTGGTTCATCATGCCGGGGGAGGCGGTGACAAAGAGCAGAGGATTTCATTCTTGCTTTTCTGTGCATGCAGTTTCCTCTCTGCTTTAAAACCTCAGTTAAAAAAGTAGCCTGTAAAATTGGAATTACATGGGCCTTCCAAAGTGTTCCCATGTATTACCACTAAACTGTATTCTGTATACAAAACAGCGTAGTCTTTTATTCTATAGTGTGGCACAGAGACAGTTACACTACGCGTTGTGCAGTCAGTTATCCTCGCATCATTGCCAGTTAGGGAGTAGCTTGAATTCTCACACTCGAGGAGTAAACAAGGGGGAAAAATGAAGGCATAGGACCAAAACTAAGTAACAAGTCAGCACAGCCACCAGAAATGGGGTCTGCTAACTCTGTGCATGTATTTGTTTTTTAGGGTATGCTGCCAGTATTAATAACAAAAGAATTGGCTCAGTTTCCACATTTCAGCGATGAAAAATGCATGTCTGTATTCTTGTAATCAGGGGAGCACTTGTACTCAAAGAGAGGCACGCTGCAGGTTAGCACTCTGACAGTGTCCCCGTGGCTGTCTTTTTCTCGGTGGCTGTCACCTTCTGTAGTCATCAAGTGGATAAAGAATTTTTGTCATGCTGCTTCGTGAATGAAGTCTGTGCTCTTAAAGAGCATAAGAATTAGCTCTGAAGTATGCATTATCACAAAGCCGAGGATGATGTTGAAAATCATAAAAACTAAAATATACTTTCACTCCATTTTCCGTTTCTCTTATCACAACTCTGAGGAGGTACAGAGTCTGGTTTTAGTTTGTCATGCTTTTTTTTTCCTGGCTGCTGCTAAAATGCTTGGGATTGTGGAGAGCTACCAGCCCTTTGCTTTTAGCATCATTCAAAAACCTTCCATTTAGAAACCATTCTGATATCTTGGTGTTTTTTTTCTTTTTCGTCTTTTTTTAACTACTAAGGAAATTTGCATGAAAATGGAATCATTGTTTCTGAAGAGTTCCATCTGCTCCTGCTGCTTATTCTGTAGCTGAAGTCATAATCCTCTGTTTGTGAAATTTCCCATTGAAGAGATTTTTGGCTTGTTATAGTTTCAGCACAAAATTTCAGAACAGAGGAAATATAGATCCTTCACCTAAAAAAAAAAAAAAAAAGCCTTGGGATGACATCAGAACTACAAGTGCATCTGCAGTAATTCTGTAGGGGCTGAGTGAATAGGGAATAGGACAGTAAGCGAGGTGTGCAGGGCTTGGGGCAGGAAAATGCATTTCCTCACGGTGTCAGAGCTTTGGCTAGGTGTGTAACAAAGGAATATATAATAATTTTCTGGCTGGCTCAGTGTATCAGTATTTCTTTTGGTTGAAGTCGAAGGGCAGGGCTGCTTCGGGGTAATAGGGACGCTCAGACCAGCCAGAGAGAAACGAGCAAAGTCCCTTTAAAAGAGCTTTAGCCAGAAGGGAACAGCCGGGCTTCTTCCGAGCAGTTAGGAGGCTCCATCGGCCGGATATTCACTTAGCCGCTCTCACAGCCCTGTGTCTACTTCAGAGGAATATTCTGCCAATGAGAACAGGGGGGTTTGTTGTTGTTCCAGTTCCTTCTCTTCCTGGGACTTAGGCGTTTTACGTACATTTATGTGTAATGCCGTGCTTGTGTGTGCCTGCGCGTGAATGCTGAACGCATTCTTCCAGTCGAAGCGGTAGGAAATGGAGAATCCTGTGGGCTGGGAGGTGACACTTGTCCTGCTGGGACCTCTGTCGCTATGCAGAAATACTGCAGGAAAGTGGGTCAGGGCGAGCAGCGCTGGGAGCCGCCGCGCGCCGCAACCCACCGCGGAGGGGTGACGGCTCCCGCCACGCCAGGAGGGCAGCAGGGCGCCGTGAGGACCTGAGCGTGGACGCTGATAACGTCCGTGGCTGCGATGAGCCTTCGTTCCGTAGATATTCTGAGAGAATCAGTGACCTCATTTTGCATCCTCATTTACCAGATTGTTTTCAGCAGCACGTGCGGCATTTGTGAAAAATGTTGCATATGTATGAATGAGGCTGTGCTTTAAAGTAGGTAATACATAGTTCTGCTTAGGAAAAACAATTCATCTCAAACATTTGGCATTTTCTCTATTAATTAAATTGTGGTTCTCTATTAATTAAATTGTGGTGTGCACGTGTACCCCTGTGTGCAGTACGTGTGCTCGAGGACTGCCTTATTAACCCTTCCCGGTATCAGCAGTTTCCAGAACGGCCTTCTCACCTTCATCGCTGCAAACTGAAGTCACACACTACTCCTGCTCATCCCTACACTCCTGGTTATCTCATTCCCCAGGTGATGGCTATAATGGCGCTCTCCTCCTTTCCCAAGCAGTGCCACGTGCACAGTGCTCTGAGACCAGCAGCGGGAGATGCATCAACCGTCCCCCGGCTGGCCGCGCGCTGGGCTGCCCGTGCCGGTCCCTCGCTGGGTTGTTTTCGCTTCTCCCGTCTGTTGGCTGCTCATCACTCTACCCTTTGTAAAATCTCTCCGTGTGTTATCCCTTCATGGGAATTGGCTCCTGTGGGTTGTTGGTCCACAGCTCTGTCTGCAGCTCAAGCACAACTTTTAACAGTTTTTCAACTTTGTATACAAATCAGATGTATAATTTACCTCTTTTGGGACAAAGGATAGCTGATGTCAACAAATCTGCATACTTTGCATGCAGTTGTGCTTTGTAAGCTCCACAGGAAATACACTTAGCTAAACAAAGTCGTAATTACGTGCAGCTCCCTACCTCTGTTTTCTTGCTGTTCTGTATCACATTAGTGCTCAAGTAGTGGTTATTTAGGAAAGCTCGTCATATATGCCTCACCCCAATCAGTCCCCTGTTCCCTTGCTGTCAGCTGCTGCTTCTCCTCCTCCATCTTCTCTTTTATCTGTCCTTGGCCTCTAGAGCCTTTTAAAGAGGTAATTTAAGTCTCCTTGTCAGGTAACGCCTGACCCCTCGTGCTGGGTGAGGCAGTGCTCAGCGGTGCCGGGGTGGATGGGCTTCAGCCGGGAGAGGCTGTGTCCTGCTCTGCCTTCTCATCCACCGGCTCCCACCGAACCCACAACTTTTGCCATCCAACAGCTCCCTGTGGCTGTCTCTGTGCTGGGGCCTTCCGGAGGTCCGTCTGGGGCTGGGGAGAAGGCACTGGAGAAGGCCTGCACCCTCCTGGCTCCAAACACAGCTCTCACGCCGACGGTTACAGACCCTGGCATCCCACAAAAGTAATTAGTTGGGCACAGATTGCAACAGTAGATACTGGCAGAGGATAATGGGCTGTGTTCTGTGGATAGCAAATGCTTTTAGAGGAGAAGCTAATGCTGGTCCTCAAGCATAAAGAAATACTAGCAAATTTATGTGTAGATACTGTTCTGAAAAATGGAAGAACATCGCTTCTTCAAGGGGAAAAAGCCTCTGCAAAAGTTTGTTTTCCATTTTGGTACCTTCATTTTTGAGGCAGGGTCTCTTTCCCCTCTCTGACAACCATAGGAAACGGGCATTTTTCAGATAGTTTAGCTTGCTAACGTATCGGTTTAGTTTTCCTTTGTTCTGTACTGCAGGGAAAGCTGTGAGCTCCACTTGTTTCACCAGCAGTGCTGCAGCCTTTCTGTTCGTCCTCCAGAGCTGGGCAGAAGACTGACTTTAAAACTGTGTTTGAGCTGCAATAGCATGTAAACATCGTTCGAAACATAGGCATTCGTATTGTTGTTTACATATAAATCCTTTGGGTTTTCTTTCTAAATTAATTCTGGTTTTTATTCCCGTGTGCAGAAACACAGCGACTCACATGTATGACCTCAGTACAAATTCTGCACAGCTACAGCTAAGTTATAAACGAGACGAGAAATTACATGTAGCTCTGTGATTTAATTTTCTCTGACATATTGAGTCTATGTTTTAGCCTACAGAACTCCACAGCTGTGCCCTAATTCTCTTTTCCTTGTGATCTCAACATCGCTGCCTTTTAAGGCATTGCTATTCTTGGATCCCAGCAGGACACCATGTCAGACTGTCACCCTGCTCTCCTGCGCTGCCAGTGCAGAAACCCGCTTCTCCCCGCACCTTCAGATCCTGTGTGTAAGGAAAAGTTTGAGAAATTTAGTGGGTGGATGAGACTAGATCACGGTGCTTTATATTCCACACGATACTATATATTAAGGTGCGGGTGTAGGGATTCCTCTGGGATTGCTGTCTGAGGGCAGAAGGAAAACGTTTATATTTTGTTACAAATAATAAGCAATCATGTACTTAGGTTTCGGCAGGACTTACAGCCGAGATGACAATTCACACAGGAAAAGACGAATGTCTTTTTGGCTTTAAATAAGAGGGCCGCTGCCCTGTGGGTAATTATATTCAGTTTTGTTAAGTGGCGTTCGTATCTATAGAACTATATAAGCCTAACTCTTGATTTAACCAAATATTTACTGTGTTTTAATTCCGGTGCGGCCTTTATCTAACATCCTGCACTTGCTCGTAGAAATGTAATGCAAGCATAGTTTGCTAAACTTGCTAGATGTGATTTAGCCTGTTCTAACACATGGTGTGCCACCCTCGCCGTGCTCAGATACGTGGATCTGAACATTTAGAGAGCGTCTCTTGTGAGTAGCAAAGACTGTTTTCTGTAGTACGTGTGCTGCAAAGTCATCACGACACAGCACAAATAGCCCCGTATTTTCTGCTGATAAGATGCCTGGTGGTGCGCACTGGGAGGTTTTTATTTGCCTTATTTTCAAGATACATGATAAAAACACTACTGCAGATTTTAATTTTTAACTTTTAAAAAATGAGTGGGCTTATCTTAAATAAGCAACATGAAAATATAATACGGTTGGAATTTCAAAAATTTAATGCTGAAATCCAGGCACTCTTATTGGGGCAGATTGTTTTCATTTCCAATCTGAATCTTACATGTTTCCTGTAAAATCATCTCATGTTTTTTGCAGCACCTCGTGCTGGGGAGGATCCCTCTGGCGAAGCCGGGGTGCGCTGCGTTGTGGGAGCGTTTATGGCAGCCCTCGGCAGGCGGCGGCCGGCGGGGATTCAGCTGGCAGAGACAGGCAGCTGCGGAAGGGCAGCTCTGTCTGTCTGTCTGTCCTGCCGCAGCACAGGCAGACCCACTGCTGCAGCCGTGCCTCGGGTGCTCCTCGGCCCCCCGAGAGGAATGGGGAGAGTTCGTTTGGTTTCGGTAATCTGCCGGTTCCACACTCCCGGCACAGCAAAGCTAGTAAACCAGGGCAGCAGCGGTGGGTTCCATGAAGGTCTCGTGTTGCTCTTGAGTTTGCAGTGCTGGCCGTGAAGAGGACGGTTGTGCCAGCGGAGTGCAGCTCAGGACACGCTTAACGAGGGGAAATCAAACCCCCTAATTCCGTTGTCCCCGGGCAGTCACGGAGAAAAGTGGATTCCTTCGGTAGGTAACTTAGAGGCATCTGTTAGGCTGTAATCACTGTCCTGACATGGGCATCTCCTGAGTACGAGGGTCCTGTACAAGGAATTAAGGTCCCCGACTTCTGCCAGGCAGCTGCTTTCCAGCCGGCTGCTGGAAGAGATGCTGTTCTTTCTCGGCTGTAAGAGGAACTTGGAGCCTTTCCACTTGCACGGTGTAAGAGTTGGAAATCTCTATGGTCTCAGTTCCAGCTCTGGTGGTCTGTTGCTTTTGGTCCTGTATATACACGCTGTTTCAGCAATTAACGCAGGCATTAACCTGCTCCTGCTATTACATGTCATGCAAGCCCAGCATTACTAAAAAGCCGTTCCATCAGCTGTGCTCCAGCACAGCATCATCTCAGACGCCTGCTTTTCCACTTCAAGATGGCTTCTGCATCATTTTGGGGTCTGGTGGAAGGAAAGGTAGGACTTTCCGATTCCCTTTGGAAAGCTGGCTGAGCCTCTATGGACCTTGTCCCAAATCCTCCAGAACATGGTGTCGAATGCCGGTCTGGGGCGGGTTTCTTTCTGTTTGAAATCAATGGCAAAGCAGCCATGGCTCTCTGTGAGCATCTCTGCCTCTTCGAGGGTACTTCATTTAGGAAGGTTTCGTTTCTTGCCTATGGAATCTACTCCCCCAGCAATCCATCCCTCAGTTTCCAGAAGGATTTGGGGTTGTACAAATTGGTACCTGGGTAGGCTCAAAATGCACTGAGCTCTCTTCTCGAGATAAACCTCTACCAGGACTGTAAGAAACCAGCCAATTAACCATGGATGCTCTAGACACAATTTGCTGGATAACATGTATTTACAAATTGCAAGTATGTGAATTTGTTCAAGCACATTTTGTGCTACTTGTTGCCTTTAAGCTGCAGCTGCCGCTTTCTTCTGCTCGGGCAGCTTCTACCCCAGCAGACCTGGTTGGGGCTTCCAGGGTGTAACACTGAGCATGCGGTGCAGTCGTGATGTTACAGCCATTTCCAGGAGTGAATCACAGATGTATAAAATACAAAATCAGAAAGTGACCGATAATGGAAGAATGCTGCCAGTAGTGGAACCTGGTGGGGAGTTCAGGGTGCTGTTTAGGATGTCCAGTTAAAAAGGGCAAATTAAAAATATAAACCATTTTTATGCACCCTGAATTCACAAATGCCCCTAATACATCTGTGGTTGTTTTGAGAAGAAATGTAAAGGCCAAGAAACCCTCCTCACGGTGACAAACCGCGTAGAGAGAAGCCATTTGGCTGGCTTTAGTGCCAGCACTGCGTTTCAGAGGGGACTCGGGAGAGCGCTGGTGGTGGTCCGAAAGGGTGTGGAAGTGGGGAATTATTTTATGTTTAAATGTCTTTCTCTAAAATAAACATAGGTTTTACTTAAGGAAAAAAAAAAAAAAAAGAAGAGAAAAAATGATTAATTTTAGTATTTGCAATTTGCTGTTCCTTCTGCATCTGCTCTGGCCACTGTTGGAGACCAGGTCGGGGCTTGCAGGGAGCTGGCGCAGTCTGAGCCGGCACAGCCCCGTTCGTGTTTAGGTTACCTTCCTTATGGAAATGCCATGGGAACTGTACATCGTTTTAGATACACTACTAGTACAAATGGCAGCGAGGTCACGATAATTGGTAGTTATTATTGTTTGGATAATGGACATCCCAGGTCTGCTCAAACAGCTGTATTAAAAAGAAGTTGAGAAATAGATGTGAAAAAAGGAGGAAGGAAGAAAGTAATCACTTTATAAACAAAAAAAAAATTATTCCAGCAAAAAGTGCATTTCTCAATCTTGCAGAAATAAAGCCTGGAGTCCCTGGTCTGTGCCACCCTCCGCCCTCCCATTGCCCTGAGCTGGCAAAGGCAGCGCTGTTAATTCTGCCCGTCTCCGCTCCGTCCTGCCCCTTCCCTGCATGCTGACAGTCAGCTGCACGTCAGGATCCAAGAGCTCCATGAAAAGGGATGTTATGAGCAGACCAGTAGCAGACCAGTAGCAGACTGGTCTGATCCTGGATCCGCGGGTCGCTTCTATGTTTAGATGCCTTAATGAGACAGGCTTTTGTGGTCAGGGCTGCTGACAGGAAAGAAAAAGGAGAAAATAAAAATGTGTGTAGGGAAGTATCGTGGGAAGAGCTTTTCACAGCATGCATGGGCTCCTTATGTCCTGAGGACAAAGTTAGAGGAATTCAAAGAAATAAAACCTCTTGGCTGGCTATGACAAATCATAGCATTGTTACATTACATTTAATGTATTTTAATTGACTCTGGTTTTGTCCCCCATTGGTTTTATAGTGCTGTCATCTGGAAGACAAAATATAGCGCTATGCTTTCCCAGCAGAGCTGTGCTTGGGTCTGTACTGGTTGAATGTAGAAGACCAGACTTTGTGTGAACTGGATAATTGCCCTGTAAATGAACAAGAGCGAATGTAGGTTTGGGAAGTATCTTCTAATGTGACTAAAATATTGACTAGCTCCAAATTAAGTTAGCATGAGGCTGGATCACGTGGAAAATATCATGTGAAGTTGTAGTTAGACTGTATCGTGAGACATATGTACGTAGGGATCAACTTGATATCCAAAAAATTAATTCCACCATGTGGAATAAGTTCTTGACTCCGAAGCAGATACTTGGCACGGAGCAGATCCTCTGCTGCTTCAGCCAGGGAAGTAGCTGGTAATTAGAGGCTCATCCTCTGTGAATCAGCCACAAAAGAAAATGAGGGCACATTTTTTGAATGGGTTTGATGAAAGCAGGGGGCTATTGGGATTAGAGATTCTTGGTTTCTTCTCTGGGTTTGGAGAAGAGAGTGATTTGTCATGCTTCCTTCTGAGCTGCCATTGTTGGTGCACCCTGCTCGGTCCTCTTCCCGTCTGCTCACTTTGTTTGGGGGTTGTTGGGGATTTTTTGTGCAAGATGACCACCGTTCCCAGTTTCTCCTGCTTTCCTCCCCATTTGTGAAATTAAGGGGAATTCCTCAGTACACAGAAGACCCCGTTTATCTTTGAGCTACCTAGTTCTGTAGAACATTTTTTTGGCTATAGGAATTTCATCCTGAAAACGTGTTGCAGTCCTGGAGACTCATGTTATGAACAGGCAGTTGTAGCTGTTACCAATAGGTAGTAGCTTTCCTCCTCACATACATTATCTTATTACCATAGATTTAAATATTTGATTTACAAAACGTTGCTGCCTGATACTCCAGTAGTATCATATAAGACACATCACAATAGATACCGAGTTTAAAGATTGTTTTAAATGGCTTTAATACAGACAGAGGTCAGAAAAGGCAAGATAACAGCAAAAGAGGCTATGTCAAAAAGTAATTAGAGCAGGACAAATGGATTGTGCAGGCATGTCGAAGGCTGTTATTTCTGTAGGCAGTGAGTAGGAAAGGTGTTAATGTAATGTGACAGATCTGGAGCAAAAATGAGGGTGCAGGGAAAACAAATAGGAGCTGACCAATGGAATGGTTTAAATTATGAGGTTTGCTTTAACATAATTTGATTACACATGAAAGAAATGTTTAGTGTAGTTTCTTTGAAAATCTAATTGTCTTAAATACTGCACGTTCGATTCAGTCTTTACACCCAAAGAAGCCGTCCCCGCTCTGCGGCAGCCTCGCTATCTGTCGGTAATGAGCATGTGAATAGTTTGCCCTGTGTAGCTTCACGAACGGAGAGGAGGATGGAAGATTTTTTTTCCCTAGTGTTAGTCTAGTAAAATTGGCTCTTACTTGCAGTCACGCACATCTTAATTTGGGACCTCGTGCTGTCTGGGGTGGGTAGTGTCCAGGGCCTAGGAGCTGCTGGCAGAGATTACGTGAAAATTGAGAATCTAGTTTATCAGAAGGAAAGGACCAGGATCAGATTTAGCAGAAGGAAGACAGGGAGGTAACAGTTACTTCTTCAGGATGCAGCTCTTGCCCTTTTCAAAAGTGAGAGCAATATTAGTAGGAGGGTGTAGCAATGCAGAAGTGCCCCAAATTTCCAGACCGCTCCAAAGGACTGGGCAGAATAAAAAGATTTAATGTCATGAGCACTGTCCTCCTCTGTGGTGTCATGCTGAAATCACGCTGCCTGCTGCACTCGTAAGGGTTCGACTTTGCACCCACAACAACCTCTGTAGTTTATGGGAGTATTTTTCCAGCATCTGCAAGAGCAGAAACTTAAAACGATGAAAGCGTCTTTCCTAAGGAGCCACTGATGAAGCTTTGAGCTGTGTGCTTCACACTACGGCTAGACAACGAAAGGGGATTCAGAGCCCATGAAAAACCACGCTCATAGGAGCTAGGCTTGGCATTGACTCCTCACCCCTGTAAAACAGTGCCAGGTATATCACTGTGCCACCTCTGCCGTGCTGGTTGTCTTTCCTTACTGTTTTGAGTCCCTCTAGAAAGGAAGTCGAATTTACATGAGTTTTTTTAAGTATAGGAATTTTTCCTGCCTCATTGTCCAGTGGCATCTTCTCCTTCCTTAATTATCCTTGCATTTCTAATAAATATATTTTTCCATAGATTTTGACATTTTGTAATTTCATTTAAACTTGACATCATCTCAAGAAGTCATTGTGGTTTATAGATAGTTAAGGTGAGATATGTTTAAGGTGGTAAATCATTCAGTCTTCAAGCTGAGGAGATGTTGTTGGCAGAGGTTCTTACAGAAGCTGGGAGTTCTGGTGATGTTTTGGGTGGAGAATGGATTGAGAGCAGCCCTGAGGAGAGGGACCTGAGAGTGTTGGTGGAGGAGAAGCTCAACATGAGCCGGCAATGTGCGCTGGCAGCCCAGAAAGCCCCCCGCATCCTGGGCTGCATCCCCAGCAGCGTGGGCAGCAGGGCGAGGCCCTCTGCTCCACTCTGGGGAGACCCCGCTGCAGTGCTGCCTCCAGCTCTGGGGGTCCCAGCATAAGAAGGACATGGACCTGTTGGAGCGGGTCCAGAGGAGGCCACGAAGATAATCCGAGGGCTGGAGCCCCTCTGCTATGAGGACAGGCTGAGAGAGTTTGGGTTGTTCAGCCTGGAGAAGAGAAGGCTCTGGGGAGACCTTCGAGCCCCTTCCAGTCCCTAAAGGGGCTCCAGGAAAGCTGGGGAGGGACTCTGGATCAGGGAGTGGAGCCACAGGACAAGGGGGAATGGTTTTAAACTGAAAGAGGGGAGATTTAGACTAGATATGAGGAAGAAATTCTTTACTGGGAGGGTGGTGAGGCCCTGGAACAGGTTGCCCAGGGAAGCTGTGGCTGCCCCATCCCTGGAGGTGTTCCAGGCCAGGTTGGACGGGGCTTTGAGCAACCTGGTCTAGTGGAAGGTGTCCCTGCCCATGGCAGGGGGGTTGGAACTAGATGGTCTTTAAGGTGTCTTCCAACCCAAACCATTCTATGATTCTCTGTTTGGTTTTTTTCAGTGGAATATGCTGTTTTCTGAATAGAAGTATTCTTGGCCAGTTACCTAGGAACAAAAGGGGAGTCTGTGGGTATTGTCAGGGTATACCAGACAGTTCCTCCATACTTTTATTCCCATTCTTGTAAATTGTGGAAGAACATTTCTGTTTAGCTTTTTCTCTTCTTGTAAAACAAGAAAATAGTATTACAAACTTCAACAAGTTAAATGTAATACTCAGAGAAGATTGGCAAAAATAGACATTTTAAATAACTCCTCCTAATAACAGATAAGGTAATTGCAGTAAAAATAAAACCAAAGGGCTAACCAGCCCGCTCGCGGGACTCATTCGTGTCTGGGTCATCTACGAAGCCCCCAGGGAAGGGGAGAGTGCTGCAGAGCCCGTGTTCGCTGGCAGCGCAGGGGGCCGGGAGGGCTCGGAGCGGAGCCCAGGGCCGGTAGGTGTCTGCTCCTGGGGACGGTGGAAGCTGATTTTAAAGTCTGGGTTTATATCTTCATCGTACTCAGCTTGACGGTGTGACTAAGGAGGCACATTGCAGGTTCCGTACCTGCGCTGTGGCGGGGACAGGGCACCGCCGGGCGGGCCGGGCCGGCTGCGGGATGCTGCCCTCTCCCGTCCAGCCGGAGCCCGGACACCGCCCTGCGCCGCCCGGGGCCGGGGGCGAGCTGGGGCGGGGAACCTCGGCCCCTGAACGGCGCGGCGGAGGGCAGCAGCGGGCTGAAGGCTGCAGCGAGCGTGGAGCGGCTTGAGCAGCTCCGGGCGGGTGCAGGGTGCGGGGGGTGCCGGGGGCCGGCGGGGTTGGGGTCCTGTCTCGCTGGAGCGCACGGCAACGCTTCGGGGCGGTGGGACGTTCTTTAAACCCGCTGTAAATCCCAAGGATCGGAAGCTGTCGACGTTTCTTCTTTCCGTAGAATGCACGCGTTTATCTTTGCGTGGAGATACCCGGCTTACGAGCGATGCTCCTGCCTTCGCTCAGCGTTGCTTTCACGTCACGCGTGCCTCCCGGTTGTCCTCGGCACGGGTTTCTGTGCTCTGCCACCTCCCCGGGCCCTCGGCCAAGGCCCACCGACGCGCAAGTGGCACAGAGCAGTCGGTTAGTTCACAAACGGGATTTGCTCCATACTCCTGATGATCTAAACCAGCTAATTAGCAATTGCAGTCGTTACAATGTGTTTGATGCAGGTACAGAATCTGCAGCTTTAGTTCTGAAGTTTTTTTTCCTCTTTGTTTTGCTATCTGACCTGAAATTTGAGGAAATGTACTCTCACTGTTGGTTTTTTTTTTTTTCCTGGATACCAGCAGTCACTGCTGCTTATTTGGAAATAATGCTCGGAACAATAATAATACAACAGTTATAATAACAAACTGCTGGTCTGTTGTTATTATTATTAAAAATGCCAGCACCTGCAGCAGTGTAGTTGGTACAACTGCAGTTTATGTAAGTCAGGCCTAAAATAATCTTTCAGCTTTTCAGTTTACCACTTAAATGCACAAAACTTTTCCTGCCTCTTCAAATCCAGGAGATACTCTCTGCCTTCTGACCTACACGCTTCTCCTCTGTTTCTACATCCCACTAAACATCTGCATTTCCTGCCCAGGCATGGACCCATTTCAGGTTTGGGTGAAGAGATTTCTGCTCATTTGTGCCGGTGCTGGTGTTGGTGGGCTGCGCTGGTTCTGTAGGTGGGATACACTGGGACGAAGCCCCACTGCGGCACCCGGTGTTTGCTTGGGGGATTCTCTGCCTGAATATTGGCCCCGTGGGAGAAACAATCGACTGCAGAAGGACAGGAGGAGGGTGCGAGGGGGGGATCCAGCCACGCAGGCGCTGCGGTGAGCGGCAGGTGCTCAGGGCGCTGCAGGGCTGTCGCTGGTAACAGGGACCCAGCTCCAGGACTTCTCTCCATTTTCCGGAATGACCTGATGCTGCGTGACCTGATTTGGGTCACTGGGAGTTACAGGAGACACGCTCCCAGAATGGGACGGAGTCATCCCGTAGGAAGGGAAGTGCTTTCTGCAAAGGGTTTAGAAAGGAGTTCGATTGCCGGCTCATAGAAATGTAAAGCTTTTCACTTTGCAATTCTCCTTTCTTGTACTTGCCCACTAAGGCAGTAAAACCATATACTTCTCATGCCTACGGTCCCATTTGTTTTCCTTTTTTCCTCTGAAGGCGACCTCTCTAAGGAGCCCTTAACCGCCCCCCTGCTCTTTCCTCTGTCGTACAGAGCTGGTTTCCACTGTTCGTCACCCATCAACCAAGATGCAATGAAACGCTTCTTGCAAGCTGTTCAGTACGCTGGGATGGCAAATTCAGTGGCCAAGCAAATAAAAATATAAATAAACAAATAAAACTGGAAATTTGATAGAAGGATTCATTTTGCACAACATCTATTGAACTAGTGAGAAAGAGGAAAATGCTTAATTTTCTGTGCACCGAGTGAATACCTTCACCAGAATTACTAACACCACAGTCCTGGTGTGTTTAATGCCAGGGAGCAGAGGAATTACCCGCATCCGTTATTAAACCCTTAGCACAAGACTTCTCAGAAGTTAGGTGGATGTTTGTTATCGTTTCTTGCAGTTCCTTCCATAGCTTCTCTCAACAATTTTATTTTAATTTTTTTATCTTCTCTGAAATATCTGTATACATTGAGTGAGGGGAATAGAGGTTTTGGGGGGAATATGTGCTGTCTTTAGCTGGACCCAGTTCTCCCGCTGCAGTGGCTGAAAGTGGTAACGTCCGCGGTACGGAGGCTGCTGAGATGCGTTAATCTGAGATTATAACATTTATTCGGCTACGTTTGCAAACCAGCTTGGTTTTGGCACTCGGGTGCCGGGTGTCATTCCCTGGCAGAGGCTCCTGCATGTGGGGGGCTGTTCCTGCGCCTGCCGACCCACACGGGCTCAGGGGCATCGGCGCTCTGAAATGGAGATGCTGCCAGTGGTACCCTTTGTTGGTAAAATAAAAACAACGCCAGGAGTCTGGTATTTCCTTATGCACTATTTGTTGCTTGAAATCAAATCCACTTTAGTATTTTAGTTTGGTCTGTGGCAAAGTCAGCCATGTGGAGGCCGCTCTTGGTTTAGTTGCCGTCAGCGCTGAGATGGGCTCGGTTTTGTTATCGGCAGCCCGGACTTTGTTCGTGCCACAAAGGGGCCGATGTCTCAAACTGCGTTGACACAAGAGAGCCCCGATTGTCATGAAAATGGGCAAAGCCTCCCTGGAGCCCCGGGAACTATGAAAGGGTGGCTGTGGGTGGGAGGGCGAGGAAGGGCTGCCCCACTCCTGGGGCCATGCGGCTCTGCCAGGCCCGCCCTGCCCAAATTTGGGTTTTGTCATGAAAGTTTTTAGGGATCAGCTGGGGCAAGTGACGGTGTCTGCAGGCAGTGTCCTGGAGGACCATTGCTGTCCTGGTCTGGCAGTGTCTGACCCATTTCAGCACTGGCTCACGACTCCAGTTGGGCTCTACCTTTCTGAAAAGGTCATGTCTTTTGAGAATTCCTTCTTTCTGGAATGGTGGTCTCATGGCGTGTGCCCGGGGAGGAGGCAGCGCCTGGCGGTGCCCACTCTGCTCCTACCTGCTTCCCACAGGCAGCCCGGGGGGAAACACCCGCGCTCCCAAAAGCAAACAGGGAAAATGTTCTTGAGAAAAATGACCTAGAAAAAGGACTAGATGACCTTCAAAGGTCCCTTCCAACCCAAACTGTTCTATGGAAAAGCTCTCAAAGCACTCCTGCATTGGTACAAGGTGCCTTTGAAAGCGTTCCACAGCTCTTATGCGTATTTTCCTTTTCTCCTGCCACATTTATAACCCGTCATCTTCTCCTGGCTGGTTTGCCTGGCACCGCAGTTCACTGTGGACAAATCGCAGCAGAACTCAGCGGTTTTGCTGCCTTCGCTTGCAGACAAGTGACCCTGTTGGTAGCGGGATAAGCCAATGCTCAGCACACCCTGGAGATCTTCCTGTGTCCTCCTCTTGCTTCCCATGCCCGTCCCTTATGGCCATAATGTCAGGACAATAAATCTGTTGCACTTGTCCAGTTTTTGGCAACGGGTTTGGCTTTTACTGTTATGAACTGGTGTTACTCTAAAATGTTAGCTCTCAGTTACAGTAGCGACAGCTTTTTCTGTTTGGGGTGGGAACTGGCTGATTCAGGCTAAAATAAGAACCAGCCACTTTATTTTTGCTTTTACCAGACTTGCTTTAAGGCTGTTTGGTTCAGACAATAGAATTAATCTTTCTTGTCTCTTTGCCTGCCCTCTGCCCGTTCCTAGTGTGGCCTCTCATTTTACAGAACAGTTCCAGATCTCTGCAATTATTTTCTGCCCTTAAGGATTTACTATGGACAAACTGTGACATGTGTATTTAATGTAAGTGAATTTTGAGTAATTTGGAAGATTTGGGTTGTTTGGCCAATTATCCTTTCCCCAGCCAGCTTTTGTCTATACTTGCAGTTGTTTCTGAATTAGCAGGGGGTATTTTTGGTGTATCTCTGTTTTGAGTCCCAACAGCAGTTGTGTGAGCAACTTTGTCTTGGCCTGTTACCCTGGGATTAAGTTGCTTTATTTCAGATCGCTGCGTCCACATCACACTGCGGTGTTACAAAATAAGCACTCTGCATTCTGGTCACACTTCTCCGAGGGGTGCCGGGAGCGAGCGGAGTGCTCGCATGGGATGAAGAATGCGGAGATTTGGGAGCAGGCACAATTGCAAACAGCTGTGTCAATAGTGCAGCCAGGGGAGGGCTTACCTTGGCCGTGCGCTGCGAGGGCAGGGGAAGAGCTCCTCATGCAGCCCTGCTTTGGTAACCTCCAAAGTCAAAAAAGAGAGGTCAATCCGAAGAGCGTGTCAAGGACCAGCACAGCAACTTTACAGATTTACAAGCAAACCGGAGACCTGGCCCGGTGCGGAGCTGGTTTGCCACAGCTTGCTCCTGCACTATGCACCTGCTCCTGCCGAAACGCTGGGTTAAAACCAGGATTTTGAAAGACAGAATCATAGAGGGGTTGGGGCTGGCAGGGGCCTCTGAGACTGTCTAGTCAGATCCCCCTGCCCGACCGGGGTTAGCTGGAGCAGGGTGCCCAGACTGCCAGGAGGAGGCTGCTGAGCTCTGCTCTTGCCTGCACATGGGGTTATTTGCACTGCTGGATGTCACCAGAAAGCAATAAAATTTCAGGCTCGGGATCGAGTGAAATATGACCTCTTTTGTTGCCTCTGTGCCTTGTTTATTTTAAGTCAGCCATTTCTCAGAGCATGGTTGAGCCCTGCGGTCCTCAGGATGAGGAACAGAAGCAGACTCTGAATTTTGAACAGAGCTGGCGTAGACATCTGGAGGACAGGTTGAACTGGGCAATGGCAGAAACGTCTTTGGCCAATCCTTTAAATGCTTTGGTGTGGTGAGCGTTGGTTTGGGCTTGGTCAAAGCCAGCTGACAACTGGGACAGGTTATCGGGCATCCCACGTTTGCAGCACTAAGGACGCACGAACTGCGGAATATCCAAGGCTGAGTTCATCCCAGGAGGAGGATGAAGGAGCAGAAGAGCTTCCTGAAAACATTCACTGCTGCAGAGAAACACACGGCTGTATCTGACAAAGAGCTCATTGTTACTGGTGCTGCCGTGGTAGTACCTGTTTTGAGGTGGGCAGCTAAATCAGCCACGGATTTATTGTTATGAAAGTTTGCAGAGCCTCCAAGATCAGAGGCAGAGATGATCTGCCTCGAGGAGGATGAGCAGCATGGATGTTTTTCTTGGGTGAGAGAGAAATTGCGAAAAGACATTATAGTGCAGGTTTTCTTGTTGGAGCTATGGCTGGTGTGATTTAACTCCATTCTAGCAATAGCGCTGCTGAAACTATTTCCATTAGGAAAATGAATGCCAGCTCTCTGGCAAGCCAGTGTAGATCATACTGTTAAGTTCTGATCATTTAACTGACCTTTGCACTTGTCCATCACCAGCTGCGTGTGCATGTCTCCCCACCCTGTTCATTGCCTCTTGGCACCATTGTCCGTAGGCCACCAGCTGGTTCAGACCTCCAGAACTGGGCTGCACAGCTCCCTCGTCCCCTCAGCATCAAACACACTGCTCCTCCCGTGGGACATGCTCTCAAAGGGACTCGGAGAGCCCTTGTCCCTGCTGATGGCACACCTACTTTTATTTCCTGATCTGTTGCTGTTTTTCAGGCAGTGGGTTGGTTTTCCCCACTCCATCCCAATTTTAAAATGCTACTGCGGCACTTCCAAAGCTGATTGCAAAGTGTACCTGCAGGCAGAAGGCAGAAACCCTGACTTCCCAGCACGGCTCAGCCGGTGTATTTTTTTCTAGAGCCAGGTTTGTTTTCCATGTCAGGCTGGGTACTGATCTTCAAGTCAGCTTTTGTGACTGTGATGTCAAAAGCAAAAACTGAGGCTGAAATCACTTTTCTAAACCAAGCCTGTGCTAAGCAGCCTCAGAGGATAGAAAATGGGTTATGCAGCAGCTTCTGCAACTTCAGAGAAGCTGTGGCTGCCCCGTCCCTGGAGGTGTTCAAGGCCAGGTTGGACGGGGCTTTGAGCAACCTGCTCTAGTGGGAGGTGTCCCTGGCCATGGCAGGGGGGTTGGAACTAGATGATCTTTAAGGTCCCTTCCAACTCTAACCATTCTGTGATTTCATGATTCTTGAGCTTTCCTCCAGAATGCTGGTGTTGGGCACGGCCCAGGGGGATGCTGGAACAGGTTGTGCTTCTGCTTGTCTGGCAACTGCCACGTTTCTGTAAGTGAAGACTATGAAATAGAGCGCGAGCTTGTGCCGTGTTGGCTCTTCACCCTTGGGAAATCTCTGTATTGTCACAAACAAAGCGCACATGTTCCTCTGGCGAGGAAGCTGAAGTGAGCGTCCAGTGGCCAGCGTCCCATCCCCGTAGGTTGGCTTGTGCAGACCCCGGTGAGGATGGCTCTGGTCCCCTACCCGGTAGCGACCACCACGGCAGAGCCTGAGTTCCCAGTCCCGCGGGAACTGGGAGTCCCAGTCCAGGTTGCCGGCGGGCTGCGGCTGTCGGCTGTGCCACGGAGCACTCTGCGACGCGTGGGCACGGGAAGGCTCGTGGGCAGCGGGTGCTGTCCCTTGCCCGCGCTGGCGTGTGCGGTGCCTGTCACCCGGTGCCACCTCCGTTTGCTCAGTCCTAAAGCGGGACCCGTCCACCCCCAGCTTGCGTTTCAGTGACGATTAAACTAAAAATGAGGTTTGGGCCGAGAGTTGTTCCCAGTTTGAGGAAATTATTTTCCTGCTGGAAATTCCTGTTTTTCCCTGGCGCGGGCGGTGAGTCCACACGGCGGCAGACGGTGCTCCCGGCGGCGCCGGGCACTCGCCGGACGAACCGCGCCAAGCGGCGGCCGCGCTCCGCTCCCCCGGGGCCGCCGGGGGCCGCCGGGACCCGCCGCCGCCCGGCACCGGCGTTCGGCGGGGACCCCGGGGGGGAGGCGGCCCCTCCCCGGCCCCCGGCGGTGCGGGGCGGTGCGGGGCGGCCCGGCGGCCCGGGGGCGGCGCTGCCATCCCGCTCGTTAGCATAGGGCCGGCCCGCGGTCGGCGGCGATGGCCGAGCCGGGCTGCTCGCCCGCCCGCGCCGCTGGCCCGCGCCCCGCCGCCATGAGGCGGCCCTAGGAGCGCGGCGCCGGGGGGATGAAGCGGGACTCGACCTGCATGGAAGGTGAGCGGGGACCGCCGCCTTTGTCCGCCCGCCGGCGGGGAGCGAGGGCCCGGGGCCGGCCCGGGGAGGCGGGAGAGCGGCGGGACCGGGGCCGAGCCGGGGACCGGGACCGGGGTTGGGCCGGGCCGGGGACCGGGACCGGGGTCGCGGGAGTGAAACAGCCGTAAAGGGGTTTAAGGGTTTTTTCTTTTCTTTCCCCCCCCTTTTATTTTCCCCTTTTGAGGCGGCTCCGAGCGGTGTGCTGGCCGTGCGGCTCAGCCCTCAGCTGCCAACGGGATTATGCCATTTAAAAAAAAAAAAAAAAAGGTATTAGTTTGTTTTGTGGCTTAATTTGTTTATATTTTAAACTTTCTAATCCCTTTGACCATCTGGAAGAGCTTTTTTTAGTATTGTTAATTATTGATAGTATCGGGGTCATGTAGGCACTTGATAACGTAGCTCCATCTCTCCTGGGACTAATACTAGTTCACAGATATTTTACAGCTTTTTTTTTTTTCCCCCCCTATGATTGAAGACAGTGGCAAAGCTCTCCTTCAGAATAAGGATGAAATATTTAAGGAAAGCACATTGCATGTTTGGGTAATGCACGTTTTGAAAAGTCATTATTTTTAGTTGTTCTAGGCCCTGCCTCCTTGTAGGCTGCTGGTGGGGGTGGTGTTGCTTTAATCTTAGATTTTCTTAATTCAGCATCATTCTCAGTCGTTGCATGTCTTGACAAGTTAAATAGGTCCAAGAGCATTATTTTTAGGCAGGCAGGTCTGCTTTTAATCTTACTGCTTGGGAACGTATCACATTTTTAAAAAGGGGGTCTAAACCAGGTTTGAATTCGGAGCGTATGGCCATGCTGGAGCAAGGGCAGGACCGTGCAAAAAACCCTTTATTTTTCTTAAATTGGATTAGAGAAAGTTGATCGCTTGGGAGAGTGCCTGTTAACTCGGAGTCGATCTGCAAACTGTGTGACGGTGGGTAGGGCGATGGGGACCCTTGTGCCCCTCGCAGCAGCTGCGAGCCGCCCTGTCGGCTAACGGGGGCACATTTTGGCGCAGTGGGCTTTTGTTCCAAACCCTTTTGTGCACCAACTGGCTGGAGTGAAGGATCAGGCCCCGTCGCCCGTCCCCCCTGTGCCGTACAATGGAGTGGGGCGACGATCTCACAGCGTCCCTCGGCCGGCTTCTGCAGGCCCTGGGTCCTGCGGGACGTGGGTGCTGCGGGGTGCAGGGCTGGGTGCTGGGGGCAGAGGGGCTCCCAGCCTCTCCAGGAGAAGCTGTATTTCGCAGATGAGTTTTTGATATGCAAATGGTGATCGGTCCCAGCCCGCGGAAGGGAAGGGTGATGGGTTTCATCAGCTGCACAGTCTTGATTTATACCTACACAAAAAAGAGCAACCGATGATTTCTGGTTTTTTTATGAGGGTTTTCTTTACACTGAACTCTTCTTTGGCAGAAACAAAATGAGTGTGGAATAAGACCGGGAGCTTTGGATTTAATTACTGGAAAGAGAGAGCAAAGCTGAGATGTGCTGGCCATTTCTCTGTCGCAGCATTTCTCCTCTTTTCTTTTCAATACTCAGTTGGTGCTTTTCAGAATGCAACCACGCTCCCTGTGTCTCCGTATGTGGAACATCTTTTTTACAGTACAGAGAATAAGGCTGCAGGCAGCCTCTTTCTTTCCCCTCCTTTTTTTTTTTTTTTAAGGACTTGAGGAGGCTTGTCCATTTAAATTAACCTTTATCCCAGCTGGGCACACAAATGTTTTTGTTTT
Source organism: Burhinus oedicnemus (assembly GCA_008921705.1). Classification (NCBI taxonomy): domain Eukaryota; kingdom Metazoa; phylum Chordata; class Aves; order Charadriiformes; family Burhinidae; genus Burhinus; species Burhinus oedicnemus. Next base: position 993,223 of record VFFE01006735.1, on the reverse strand, counting down.
AGTTCACAGAGGGTTAATTCTATTCAGGCTCTCGCCATGGCCGGCCTGATCCGGGCAGCACAATCTGCTCTTTGAGCCTGGCCTGGCCAGGCAGGACGCTGGTGCCTTCGCCCCCATCCAGCGTGGGGCTGGGACCCCCATTGCGGGGTGAGGGGGAGTGGGACACCCCGGCCCATTGTGTGCCCAGCCATGGGCTCGGCCACTGAGCTCGCTGCTGTCCCAGGGAGGTGACGCTGAACGGAAAATTTAATCCCTGTGTTCATCGATTATAAGTTGAAGAAAAGCCCCTTAAGCAAATGTGCCTGGTTTTGGGGGGGGGGCTTGCTTGGACAATGCAGCGCTCTGCAGCAAGGGGGAAGTTGCCCCAGTTCTCCGTACTGGAGTTAACAAGATGGTTTTCTTGAAACTAAAAATTGACAATGAAAAAAAAGTTGTTGGGAAAGATAAGGGGAAAAAGATACCTTTAAGACGTTTGTTTGTGTTTGAGGCATCATCAGAGGTGAGAGGCAAGTGAGATTTGGTTAGGATTTAAGTAACACATGTGTGAGATCTCCCCCTCGCGCTCCCCCTCCCCAAACAGCTGGTATTGAGCAGCTTGAGATTTAAACCCAGCTAAAGGGTACTGCGGGCTGTGTGCGACAGGGTGAGTTAATTGCGGAGCAAATAAAAGATACACAGTTGAAAAGATGTTAAATGTATTAATGAATTGCAGTGCTGAGTGTCATCAGTAATCTTTTTTCAGCTGTAAAAGATTTTCTTAGCTGTAAATCACGTTCTGTTGTATAAATGGGAAGTTTTGCGAACTGCAGCTTTTTGCGTCCTCCCTCTCGCTTTTCAGCAGGACCGAATCCCAGCACTGTCCGCTCTGGGGGTTTGTGCCTTCACTTCTGGCCTCACTCCAGGAAATAAAGTCTTTGCTTCTGCTCTGTTACAAAGCAACCATGTTAGAAGTCACACAAGCTGGCTGCATGGACACTCGGTCTTATTTCCAAGGTTAATCTCTCGCGGGGAGCTGTAGGTACTGCATGTTTTAAACTGCATCTGCCGGGGTGGATGCGATCCTTCTTGCAGCCGTGGGGAGCTGCCGAGATGAAGCCAGCATCTGGTCCCCTCCAGGAACGCGGCCGTGCTGCTCTCGGACACCGCTGCGCGGGGCGGATGTCCGCAGGAGTGACACAGGTGGGAGCGGTGATGGAGCCTTGCTGGGGGCTGGATGTGTGTCCCGATGCTTTAATTTACTTGCTGTGTGTTTTATATGCTCATTCATGTGCTTTAGTGTTTTCTGTACATGTTTTTGCTGTGTGCTTCAGCAGGTTTGAAGGTATTTCCTTTTGGAAATTCATAAAAATGTTCTTTTTAAAATTATCAAGACTACTCATTTCGCTGAGGGGAAAGTAAGTCTTTTTTAAAAAAATAAGTTTGACTGATAAAACATAGACAAGTAGAGATTTCTCTTTCTCACACCGTCTTCTGTGACTCTTGGGTAACATCATCATATTCTTGGAGAATTTACATTGTATTAAAATGTGGTATGAAACCTACCATGACCTTTGAAAACAATACATCCTTTAATGTGGCTTCGGGGAGGGGTTAGCGAGGGAGTAGCCATAAAAATCTTCAGGGTTCAAGATGAGGTTGAGATTTTTGTGAGTGCTTTTGTCGTAGCAGCAACTGTTTGATTTAGTGGCCCCTGCTACAATGGGTTGTGAGAACAAAGCCAGAATATCCCGCGTATGAGTTCGTAAAATGTAAGACCCATCAGGAAAATTGGGGGGTGGGGGGAAGAGCTTCCTCAGCCCTCTCTCTGAAATAAAACGTGTGCAAGGTATTTGAAAAAACTTCTTACCGATTGCTTTGTTTCCTAATCTACGTTGTCTTGTGTGGCTTTTGAAACCAGAGGAATCAGTGAGACGAGAGGTAACAGAGCCAGGGAGGAGGGAGGGCTGCTTGCTTTAAAATTATTAAACTTACTATGTGTTTTGATATTCTAGTGAAATTTCAAGGTTAAGGGAGTTCAGAGCATCCCCAGCGCAAAACTGCTTTAAATTTGCCTGTGCTTTACCATTTCTGTAAAGTTTGCTGCGATCCTGCCCCGGCTGTCCCAGCATTTGCCTGCACAAGGCACTTGCATTAAGTAGGGTGAAAAATAGCAAAGGTCAGGAGCCGGCAAACCCCTGGGCCGCAGGGGGAGCGTCCTGCGCCTGGTCACGGTTCCTACAGGATCTTTTAAACCTCTGAAACCCCAAGATTTTCTGTAGATAATTATTTTTTATCTACTGGTTTTGTTTGAGCGGCAGTTTATGGGGTGTACGGGCACCTCTGTAGTCCCTGGAGGTCCGTGTCTTTGTTCATGGTGTGTGCCGCTCTTCTGCAGTGAGTTTTAATCTGGCAACGCACCCAATTAACAGTTTCTGCAGGGAGGCATGTGCAGTTATTGTGGCGATGAGGCCATTCACACCACTTTGCCGTCACCCTGCTAGCAGGGAGATGGGGACAGTGAGGGAAGGATTCTGATTCCTCCTCCCTTTCATCATCCAGGCTCCCCGGGTTCGCCAGGCGACGGCCCTATTCTTCCCACAACAACAAAAGCTGTGCCTGGAAATGAGCCCTCATTTCCATCCTGGGCTGTCAGCGTGCTGGGGTGAGGAGGGAGCCCCGGGATCCCCACGGGATGCTGCGGGCTGGGGTGCCGCACTGTGATGCTGCAGCAACCCACCGTGTCTCCCTCTGCCGTGTGCGTAAGCCGGTACTTTCCTGGCTCCCCAATTCAGCCCCGGCGTGCCCGGCGGCGAGCGTGGCCGTTGCTGCTGACCCCGGGATCCCCCGGTGCCCGCAATTTATGGCACTGCTGGTGGGAGCAGGGGGAGGGCCGGGAGTTAAGCTGAGGCTGAGCTGAACCCTGCAGATAGAGGACTCTTCTGTCCCAGGCTAATCCCCCGGCCCCCTCCCCGCCTTGATCAGATAGCTGAAGGTGGAGATTATGCAATTGGGGACTACAAAGTCATGTTTAGCTGCCTCCCTTCAGCGAGATGCCCAGATAGCCCTGATCTGTACCAGCATTCCTTTGGGGCTGCCTTAAGCACATACCTGAGGTTGTCTGTCCTGTAAAACTGGGAATGTCGTAGTGCGGCGATGACACCACAAATGTTTCTTTAGTTAAAGTTTGCGTTTCCTTCATTCATCCCTTTATTTTAAGGTTTTATAACAATTGCAGTGAAATGTGCGCAGCATGCAGATTTGCACTTTTCAGCATTAGCAAACCTTTTAAAGATTAATACAGATTGGTTATGGTGTCTACTGGGTTTAAACCGTGGAGAAAGCTGCTCATGAGTAAGAGCAGCTGGTTAAGATTTTTACTTGGCTTGTGTAACTGAAAACCGGTTTCATTTCTGATCCTAATACGTTTGGCTCATTTATTTCTATTGCATTCACATGTTCTCCAGTACTAAGAAGCTACACACTGGTTTGTCAGGTTGCGTAGGCTTTATCAAGATTGGAGAGGACTTCACTGTGACTTCTACCTCCTGCCGCTCCGAAAATCCTGTAGATAAAACCACCTTTGTCTTGGAAAACTCCCTGGGTAAATCTCAGTGAGGAAAACCAGGCTCGGTGGTGTCTTGCTGGAGTGAGTTGGAACAAGCTCCTCATCTCCACCCAGGTCCCCCAAAGGTTGGGGTTTGTCAAGGTCTGTATCGTTTCCCTGAATGGTACAAAACGGGAACGAGAAAAACTGCACTCTTGTGGCCCTGTCTGGTCTGAATGTTCGGTGACTTGTGGCAGCGCGTGGCACGTTATAAATGAAATAACCTTACAATGCAGAGCGGCGAGCCCTGGACAGGGCAGCAGCGGGGTCACCAGGGGAAGTGTGTGGGCGCAGCACACCAGGCACCATGCGGATTGCTGTCACGGGGTGTCTGCCCAGCCTGAGCCCCCTCCTCTCCCTGCCCCGCTCCATCTCCTGCACCAGCCCCTGCCTGCTCCCGGTGCTGTGCCCGGCTTCTTCTTCCCATCCTGCTCAGGCTGTGTTATCTTTTTTAGAGTAGTTGTGTCAGATGTTCCTCTGTTTTGAATTTCTGCTCTTCTCTTCCTTCTTCTTGCTCTTCAAGTTTTTTTTTGATTTTTTTCTTTTCCTTATACTGTCTCCTTGGTTTTCTGACCTGGTCTGTCTGTCTCTCTCCCTTCTCTTCCTGTCCTCTCCCCATCTCTCGTTATTCATCTTCTCAACCACTTTCCTTTACCCATCATCTCTGATGTGGTGTGACCCTCTGCCGCCCAGGCTGGAGCATCGCTGTCATTCCTTCATCACTGGGACAAGTCACCCTTCTGGCTGCTCAGGTGCTGTCTGGAAGGAGCCTTTGTCCCTGCTGAGGGGTAAGGGTGCCATCTGGGTCACTCTCTTCTGCTCCCATCACCTGGACGGACCTAAAGGAGCACTGGCCCTCAAGTGCCTTCACTCTGCAGTTCATGGCTGTCTCAGAGGAGGAGAAAAGCTGCTCCAGCTGCTCTCCTTGCCGGCAGTTCAAAAGACTGCGTGGTCTGGTCCCACCTTCCCCTTCCCATGTGACAACCTTGACTGCTTTGGGGTGTCTCCCCCAAGCACTGCCACATACTCCTGATTTCCCTGTTCATTTGAACCGTAGCCATCATATGAGCTGCTGCAGCAGAGAAAATTCTCCTCTGCATTTTGAACAGTTTGGCCATAGAGGAATAACTTCTTAGCACAGCCTGCATCCGCAAGGCGGGTCCCGGAAAGCGTGTGCACGTCTTGTGTCTCCCAAGCAGCTTGCCTTTAACTAAAAGTGATTAAATATATGTGTCATACAAACTCCAGAGGGAAAGGGCTGAGATGCTGAAGTTAAACTCTGGGTACCCGAGGCTCACAGAGAACCGCCTGCAGCATCCGTCCCCAGGGAGCTGCAGAGAACTGTTGCCACCTCCCGGGTCCTGCTCCAGCTGTGGGTATTTCTGCCCATCGGAGATTGCACCGTTGCACGTTCAAGCCAAGAAATACCGGAAATAATCTGGTTTGATCAGCATCCATAGGAAATGCATGACAATGAACGACAGAAGTGTGATTCCTTGAATCCTGTTGCTCCAAACCAAAGCGATGCCCTTTCTGTTCCTCGGTGCCTCTGCCTCGCTCAGCCAGGGCGGTCTAGTCATCTGTGTAATGATTGTTTGACATTTGGGAAAGCAACCCCATGAAGTAGCAGATTTGAAGAAGCAGACTTGTGCGTACCCCTGAACGCACTTGAACAGTGCCTGTCTTCGAAGTGCAGCGCCGTTTGCAGCTCTCGGGCTATTAATGGGTTAAGGCGCTGGGGCGGGGGAAGGCAGGTTGGCCTGGCGTGCGAGGGGTTAAGCTGTTTGGCTTTGCTAAACATCTGCTGCAGGAAAAGCTGCTGGTGCAACTTGCTGGCATTATTTTAAGTGTAGCTGACTGCTAATGTGAAGCAAGGTTTAGGCCTCCCTGCAGACGCGGGGTGGTGGGGATCCATCTGGGTTGGCTGCCTGGCTCTCTTCAGCCAGCGTTTGCTTTTTCCTTTCCCTTTGACATCCGTGTCTGCTCACTCGTCCTGGCTGAGCTGCGCATCGTCCCTGCTCTGTCTCAGAGGCAACGTTAAGAGTCTTAAGATACTGAATTTAATGTGCCAGCTCCTGTTGCTGGGAGTCCTACAACTTACATTTTTAGCCATCTGACCTTTAGCCATCTGGCCTTCCAAAGATTCCCAAAAGGAACAGTAAAATCACATCATTGTGGCTTAGCTGTGCAATCGTTTCTGCAAGAATGAATAACGTCATTTACTTGGGTTCTGGGTGGCAACTTGTGCCGTGAGGATTTTGCTGGCGCTGCTGGCGGCACAGGAGGAAGCGAGGACATGGCGGGATCCCTCTGCCTGCCCCCGGGAATACGCAAGGTGTGACAGTATTTTCTGTTCATTGGTGTCTGTGGTTGAGGTAGGGCACTTGAGACCCTTTTTCCCCTCTGGGTGTCTGTTCCCCTGCTAATGACAGCACGAAGTTGGATGGAGGCTGCCGGGGAGAGCCGCACTCTCGCCCCTGCTCCAAGGGTCCTGTCCCAGCGCTGGGAAAGTGAAAGATGGAGCCTCCCCTTGCAGCCGTGCGCTGCTGCTCTCCAGCGCTGTGCGATGGAGCCGCACAAGCCTGGCAGCTGGCACGCTCTTCGTCAAACCTGACCTTACAGAAACTCAAGGGTTTTCCTCCTGCGTGCCTGCAGCGGGTGCTGGCACCACCGGGCACCGAGAGCAACGTTCAGAGAAAAACCTGTATCCTGGGAACGAGCTTCTGGCGCAATGCAGCATGCTTGTGCCACGCTGGTGAGGAAACATCACCCATTTCCTTGCCCTCATCTCTGTTCTTCGTTAAGAGAATACCTGAGGTGGTGCCAGGGAAGCCTCTTGGGGACTTGTTTGGCCCCCAGATGATGGGTTTGGCCTCCTGCCCGTGCAGGGAGGAGACCCTGTTTCATGGCAGAGGCCGGCACTGCAGTGATATGGCCTCTTCATAACGTGTGCTCCTCACCATCTAAACAGCACTTCATTTCCCAAACTACTTCCATTTCTGATAAATTGTGTGACTGAGGGCATTTCTAAGAGGCTGATTTTTAAGCAAACTTGGGTTTTACCTTTCTTCATTCTTCTTGCCGCTGGTGAGAATTTCTGGACTTGCTATCCTATGAATAAGTTGAATTGAAATGACTTGATTGGTGGTTGTGGAACCGGGTTTGTGGCAGGCCTGTGTGGCTCTGGAGCTGCACGCCTTGCTCTGCTGGCCGAGTAAAGGCGGTGGGGAGCCTTGTTCTGGTGGCACCTCTGGCCGGGCTGCCGGGACTGGTGCTTCTGGGTGAGCGCCTGTGCCGTCTGTCTTACCCAGTCCCCTCGGGAGAGTTTCTGATCGCTCAGTTGGAGCTGTTGTGTTGACCGCAAAGCCTTTCCTTTTCTCTTGCAGATGAGCGGGTGGATCAGCGAACCTGCCTGATCTGCGGGGACAGAGCTACGGGGCTGCACTATGGGATCATCTCCTGCGAGGGCTGCAAGGGGTTCTTCAAAAGGAGCATCTGCAACAAGCGGGTCTACAGATGCAGTCGAGACAAGAACTGCGTCATGTCACGCAAACAGCGCAACAGATGCCAGTACTGCCGGCTGCTCAAATGCCTCCAGATGGGGATGAACCGAAAAGGTAAAGAAAAGTGGGCTTTTTCCTGGCGGAGGTACAGATTGGGGCCGGTGTTAGCAAGGCATGCTACCCTTCCTCAGCTGCCATCTTGTATGGCAGTTCTGCCTCTCACATTCTTGACAAGAAAAAGTGAAACTTGAGCAAAGTTATGCATGGATAGAAAATTCTTCCTGAACTACTGTTACTGTATTGGAGGAAAAATCTGTGTGACTTGAAAGCACATATAAGTGTTTGGAGAACTGATCATTGTGATCCATTTTTTCAGGGAAGGTAATAGTTTGTTACTGTCCTTCCTGGCAAATCTGTCCTTGCCTTTATCCTGAGCGAGTTGGTCACTATTTCTGTGCTTCAGTATACTAATGTGGCAAAAATGCATGCACTTAAATAGGCTTTTAAAGTCCCGAGAGCTCTGAGTCAGACCGTACCTGTTCATTGTCATGGGGGATTAGACCTGCAGCTGCTGCCCAGTGACGAGGTGTGAGGGCCATCCCTTGCTGCCCGGCTCTGGGGGATGACGCCGGCTCCTGGCAGCAGTGTGTGGAGCTGGGAAGTGCCGAAGGTGGTTTTGCCATGTACGAGGTCACTGAGGAGACAAGTGTGATCTGGGTTGGCAACAGCCACCCCTTAGTCCCCATGTGTGCAGGGGTGATGAAATGCTACGTTATCATCTTCAGGATAGAAAGTCTTAAGTAGCTCAGAAATTAATAATGAAAAATAGACTGGGATTTATTTCAGTGTCATGTCTGTACTCTTCCCTCCAATCTTTTGACTTCTTAGTCTCTGGCAATGTTGTTACCCATTAAAAGCAGAGATTTCTTGGTTTAATGGTAACAGACAGGAGTCTGCGCAAAGCGGGTGCTGCTGTAGCACCGGGGTTGCTCAGGCTCCCCCCGGTGTGCGGGGGTGGCAGGGGGGACCCTGCCTGGCCATGCAAACCAAAGCATCATCTCATGTTTTTTAAATGCAGCTACCGATGCCTTTAGTGTCATCGCTCATATGAAAGCCGCCTGTCAGAACCGCTAAAACTTCCATCAATTTCCTGCAAATCCACCAGGATCTTCCTTAGAAAACGCGTCTCGGGGCTGAGATGGAAAGCTTATCTCCTCACCGCTTTGATTACAAATTATCTTTGGGAGCTTTATTCGATGGGGAAGGCGGGCGAGTTCCCGGTGGTCTGTTACCTGCGGGGCGCCGGTCTGGGTGGCCAGCAGCGCGGGCCGGACTCCTTTCTTCTTCCACGCGTCTGCAGCGCCACCCGCTCGGCGCTCGTCCTCCGCCCTGAGCCCTGGGGACAAGGCGGGGACAGTTTCTAAGGGCTCCCATCCCGCTCTGGGCGGTTCTCCGGCCCCTTCCCGGCCCCCGCTGCCCCCGCGCGGGCGGTGCCGGTGGCTGCGGGCGCGGTTCACCCGCGGGGGCGGAGCGCCACCTGCCGGCCCGACCGCCCGCCGCCCCCGTGGCCGCGCCCCGCCGGGTCCTCCGGGGCGTGGGGCGGCCCGCGGGCCGCCACCGGGGGTCGGCAGCGCTTTGTGCCTGCCGCCGTGCCCTGCGGAACCCGGTTGCGAAGTTCCTGCCTAACTAGGCCTAAATACCGTTGGTTTTAAGACGGTTATTTTCGAATTCGGCTAAGGCACAGAGCGCAACGTTTGAAGGAAAACCAGCTGCGAGGAGACTTTGTCATCTGTACCAAGACAGCTCTTCTGGAGGGTGTGCGTGTGTTGGAGCCAGCAGGGTCTCTTGAAGCCTTTTTTGATGGAGCACCGGCAAAAACATCACTACTTTTGTTGTGGATCTCGGCTAGCTTATGCAACTAGCAAGACTTCCCAAAATCCCATTTAAGCGAAGCATCTTGAGTGTGCGGTGATCTGGGAGCTCAGGGCATTGTGCTGGTCCATGAAAGCTGCGCTTTGCGGCAGAACCTGCGTTTCTCGTTGCTGGTACCGGAGTCAAGTATCGCAGCAGATAGGAGGTATCGCTGAGCACCTCCCAGGTGCGGCGGTTTCTCTTCCGTTTATGCTAGAAACGGTTGTAAGAGTTCAGAAAAGTAAGCAAAGTCAGTTTGCGTCCCGTAAATCTTGCTGTCGGATGCTGTGCCTGCAGGGATGCTGTGCCTGCGGGGTCCACAGCTGGGGAGCATCGAACCACTGGCCAGCGGAGAACTGCTGGAGCACCGGTAACTGCGTCAGGAGTAATGGGGTTTGTTTAGCCTCCAGCTGCTGAAAAATGTCAGTGGTCATGCCTGAGCTTGGGTAACGCCTTGGATAGAGCTGCGGTTTGAATGGCACCCACCGCTCCTAGGACCTGCTCAGCCGACCTACAAACTGATCTTAGCGCACAGGGGTTAAAGGTTTTGCTGGGTTTGAGTTCAGAGTGCAGGAGTTCAGGCAACGTGCTGCCCAGCAGCGGCTGGCCGTCTTTGCCAGTTTGAAAGGCAGTTCATCAGACCAGTTCAGCAGGGAGGGCAGCTCTGCTGGCCGACCCACCGAGCTGCGGGACAGAGCTACAGCCGCCACCAGAGAATAAAGACCGGCCTGGTGACAACCAACATTGTCTCCGTGTTAAGAAGAACTGTAAACTCCACAGGGACAGGTTTTCCAAGGCATTTTGTAATGTGGACGTAGGAAAGAAAGATGTAAGCTAACATCTGCTACAATTACACTTTGAAATCAAAAGACCAAGATGATTTTTGTCCACGGCTCATAATGCGATTAGCTGAGAAGCTTTCTGAATCACAATTAGCAATAAAATACCTTGGAAAACTGGAGAAATTTCCCCCAAATTGGAAAACTGTTACTGTAGTTCCATTAAGTTAAAAATAAAGGGAATAACAGAGAGCTAACCATGATGGCTTAGTTTTACATCAGTCACATTTTTTCAATGAGAAACGAATGTTTTTTGGAAAGAGCTTTCATAGAAAATAAACAGCCTTGTTTGTTAAAATGAGTTTGTTGTCTTGCGGTGTCTTAAAAGATTTGTGTGATATAAAAGATAACCATAATGGTTTTCTAGCCTGTGTTCATGGCTTCTCCAGTGTGCTTAAATGAATGCTATCTGGCATTTTAAATAAAAATACTTGTTGCTCTATGGAGGCGATAGCGTTTGCATTACAAGGATTAAAACCACATTGCTGATCTTGTAACGCATTGTTGTAAGGTTCCACGGGGATCGCTGTGCTGCTGGTTGCGGGCTGGCGAGTTGTAAATCATGAGGACAGTTTTGTTTGGTGATTTGCATTGCTTGACTTGGCGGTAACGATTCAGGAAAATGCAGTTTACGTCCAAGTGCGTGCAGGGCTCTGCCTTGCTACGAGTGCCTTGGGTGAACCCGCCGGTGGATTCCCCAGGTTGCCGGTACAGTGGGGAGGCAGACAGGGATGACTGGAGCCGAGGATGTCTAAACTCGAACAGCAGTGTGGCTTTTCTGGTACAGGAATTTTTCTGTACATCTTGTGTCATTTTCTGTTCCTGGAGGGCCGCCTGCAGCCCCGTGTGCCGAGCAGGGTGAGGCCGGCCGGCAGCAGCAAGGTCACGGCACAGCTGGGGAGAGCCTGCTGCCAAGTCTGGCCAGGTCGCGGTGGGAAAGAGATTGGGACCTGATAAACCAGGGGGACCCGGCCCAGGAGAGGAGGCGCACGAGGAGCAGGGCTGGTCCTCGCATGCTGTCGGCTTCTGCAGAGCTGCTCTGCCAATAAAGAGAAAAGCAGAGGGAAGAGGATGGTAGAGAAGCAGCTCCAGGATAATCCCCTTAATTGGACTTCACTGAAGCTCCCTGGAAATTGTTTAAAGAGCCTTAAAAATGCAGCTGCCGTATTGAGAAACTAGGCTGCCCTTCTGAAACGGAACTGCGTAGCTGGGTCTAGTAACTTGAATTTTGAAAGACGGCTTTGCGTGCAACCAGCTGGGTAGAACGTCTGCCCTCCATTTCCTGTGGCAGCTGTAGGAGATGTGACCCTCTGAAGTGGCAGTGGTGTTAGTAGTTACCAGTGATGTGCTCTGTCGGCAGCGCTGGCTGGTGTCTCTCCAGGGGACTGTGGCTCGCGGTGGTTCGCAGGGCTGTGTGGAGTTAGAAACACCAGCATTTGCATTTCACTTTCTAGCAGTCGTGGGTATTTCTTGCATTATTTCTGGAGGTGAAGTAGGTTTGCTTTCTGTGTGCCATCTCTCAAATTATCCCGGAATTAATTGTGATAAAGGATTGCTATTCCTTCATTACCTGTCACTCAAGGGTCACATGAAGAACACTGAGCTCCCTGAGTAATGCTTGTAGCCCCAGCGATGTGTTTATGTCCTTCGGGGCGAGGACCGTGGTGCGTACTGCTCGAGCTCTCCGGTGCCCTGGAAAGCACTGGAGGTTTCTGTGTAAACTGCTTTGATGAACAAAATGAATCTTCTAAGATATAAAGACTTTTTTCAAAATAGTAGATACCTTCTCATGTATTTCTGGAATACTGAACAGTAGTGTTCCTCACCAAGGTTTGGTTGTTTTCTTTCAGCAATCAGAGAGGATGGCATGCCGGGAGGCAGAAACAAAAGCATCGGACCTGTCCAGGTGAGCACGTCCGACTGTTTCTCCACGGTTCCCTCCAGCTTTTGCTCTCGTGGCCTTGGCACGTGCCTGGTGGGTGGTGGGCTCGGACCGTGGCAGCAGCTCGGCATGGGACGGGGCCGGGGTTCATTTGAGTGAGCCTTTCTGAGCCCTGCCTGTGCCTTCTGCTGGCGTAGCAAGGCTTTGGCTCTCCGTGAGTGTTAGAAATACGTCTCACGAACAATAGATTTGTAAATAAAGCTGGGGGCTTGCTTGTCCCCGGAGGGACACGGCGCAGTCCCAGGGTGCCCAGGGGCAGTCTCCGGCCGTCGCGGCACTCTGTCCTTTGTGAGCAGCACAAGGACATCCGTCCCTCCGCGGCTCCCAGTAAATCTCATGGGCTGCCTGCTGCAATTCCTTCAGTTGTGCAAGCGGGGCACCCAGTAAATGTCTCGCTGATTGATGGCGCAGCTTGTCTGGAGATGTCTTGTAAAGCGCGAGGTAATTCAGCACAACAGCTTGTACTGCACGTGTGAGAAATGATGGCCGTTTTCAGCTCACTTCTAGAAAAGAGGTCTTTTAAAAGTTTACTATTTATTTTAATAAAATAGAAATAACAGTGGAGGCATTTTCTGTGACTCTCTGTGCCTACGGAGAGACTACTCTCCCCAGTCCAAAACCAAACCGTGAGGAGCCCAGCAACCCGATGCCCTGCTTGCTCAGTAAGGTGCTCCATAGCGAACCCAGAAAAAGGCAAGAATTAGACAGCGCGGCCATGCCTGTGGTCAGCAGCAATGAGAGCCCAGCTCAAACAGTAACACCTTTTAGTAATGATAGAACGTCTTCTGCTGTTTGCAAACATCGTATTTATACCAGCATTAGTTACTGATTCTTAAAGCCTGTCTATCAAGGAAGAAGAAACGTTTAATTTCTGGCCAGGTGACAATTTTTACTGCCTCTCTGAGCAGTGTAGCTGTAGTAAAACAGCAGGTTTTGCTAGCCAGAGCGGGCCCTTGCTTGTCTGAGACTTACGTGATGGGTCCATGTTGGACCATAGGTTATGCCATCAACTCCATTTGCTGGGGTGAGACTGTTTGGCTATTGCGCTCTTCAGATGCTGTACCTGGGAAGCTTCCTGAGCTTTTTGGACGCTTTTGCAAGACTGGAATACACTGTCAAAGCAATGTTTGGTGCTTGAAAATGATATTCAGAGTTCACTGCACTTTCTTGCAGCATGTTAACTCGAGGTCTTTAGATGTTTTGTGACAGCCTTGCTAAGAGACATGCACAGAA